>VXAD01006275.1:85679-597420 GCA_013399195.1 Dicrurus megarhynchus | reverse complement strand
TATATATATATATATAAATATGTTCATATATTATTCATATAAATATTCCATTTGACCCTGAGATGAGCTCAGCTGGTCCGACCATGGTGCTAATAACACCAAGGTTGCAGGTTTGATCCCTGTACGGGCCATTCTCTTAAGAATTGATCCTTGAGTCCCTTCCAAGCCAGAAAGAGCTGTGATTCTGTGATATATTAGTGTTTTTATATATTTTATATAAATATTTTAATGTTTTAAATATTTACCTTTTGCCCTGAAAATCTGATAAAGAAAAAGATTGTTTGTAAAAAGCCTGAGGTATGAGCAGATTATGGATCATTTCTAAGAACAGCATTTTCTCATACTGAATGTTTCATATATTTGTAATTTGAAATAACCTGAAGGTCCACCAAAGATGTAAAAACCTCCACAACCAGAACCAGGATACCAACTCACGTCATTGAATGCTATTTTTTTAACTCTGAACTTATTTTGTAGGTTAGCCCTAAAGCTTCAAACTTTAATTGAAACATTATGTGAGTTTTCTGGTTTTATTATAGATTTCTTAAAGGAATATTGTGTTAATAAACCAAACACTGTCAGCTGTAAGATTGAAGACAAAACAAATAGTATTTTGGCCTTGGGGTCATACTGAACTACTGCGATAATACAAAAAACTTTATATTGTGGGGGAAAAATGTGATAGAGCATGGCTTAAAAACTAATGCAAGATCATTAAAATCTTTTAAAAGGTTCTTCTTCATTCAGAGCCTTGTTATTTTCATACATGGAGCTAGGCCAACATATCATGAATATCAAAATGATTAACAAATCCTGAATCTAAATTAATGAGAGAAGCAGTCAGCTGACCTATTTCTTTGCTTTTGAGCATTGATAACATGCATTGAGACACTTTGCAGAAATAAGCCTACTTGCATGTTTTCATGACCCCCAGTGCTATCAGGAGGGAATAACCTATCTAATCCACCTTGAGAGCTTCACCAGCACACACATGCACACACTTGGTATGACTTTTATTAAAGGAACCACACAAACTATGAAAGATTCAGAATTTTAACTTTCTTTCTAGTAAGTCTCAATCCAGCTCCAAGCAACAATACTTCAGGGGATAACCCTGTGATTTAGTTGGTAAAGTCTCATTTGTTATTCACTCCTTAAAAAACTCTTATTGTCCTCATAATGTCACTCATCCTAATCCAAGTCAAAACACTGAGCACATTTCTCTTTCAGTATTGAACATGGCCTATAAAACACACAATAAGGAAAAAAAAGTAATTTCGATCATACAGAAGTTGAATTAATTGTATATCTGAATTCTAAAAACAAGGAAGCACACATGCACTGGTCCAAGTTCCGACCTCTGAAAAAGGAGGAGGTATAGGTACTCTTTAGTCCTACTCTAATAGATACTGAAACAGTGTACTTCTGAGAAGTCCTGAGGATGATGAAAACAATTCATAAGTGAGGTGTTCTGTTCTATCCTGATTCAAACTTTCTCTTAAGAAACCCATGGAACAACTAAGGTGATCCTCATTTATTACTTGTTGCATATATTTATAGAGAGACTCCTTAAAATGCCATAATTTTTTAATAATTAAACAAGAGTAAAAAAGACATAAAAAATAATCAAGAAATATTCACTTGCAATAACCCTCAAGTGTTTTTAAGTGCCAAATATTAGGCAATTTCTTTCTACATGACATTTTAAAATAATGAGTATCAAAATGTCATGCTGTCCTCAGAAATGTGAGGTATCCTTGGTTAGCCAGTCAGAAAATTACTACGTCAGTTTGAATGACCATTTCTGTGTAAAATGAAAGAATTGTCCACCAAGCAGAAACAGCAAATCCCGAGCGAGTAGATTTCATACCTTTTTGGTTTAACACTGTTTGTCTCATATTCTTCTGACTAGAATATGTCTTACTACTAAATTTTATGTGAAAGCTTCAATAAACTAAAGTTTTAAAAATATATAATATTTACAGGGTAATGTGGGTATTACCCTAACCAACTTTATATTTATATAAGTAAAATATAGTATAAATATTATATTAATGTTATTCTACACTTGGAAATATAAAAGATCTTTCTTGTTCAACTTTGTCTTACCATTAATTTACAAGTTGCTGATAAATAAATTCTGCTTCACTTTTTTTTATGTTTTAGCAAATTCCAAAAATCATCTAAAACTTGGATTTCTTATCTTACCTTCTCTGAAATCAAACATGAAAACTAGCTATTACAGTATTGAAGTATCTTTACAAAGCTCATCTCAGATTCTACAACACCAGTTCTAAAAAGAACTGATTTCCCATGAGGATGGAACATGAATTTTGTAAGTAGAATTTACTAATGGTCTCCTTTACCTTTTGATAATCATTAATGACAACTTCAGACAGAAAAGAGCAGATATAGTAAAAAGGTGAATATTATGGCTCTTAAAACTGCTATTGCTAGAGGCTACATTTTCTTTCATAAAAAGCTCTGCAAGTGTGAAACTTAGTGTTTCCAATGGCTGTATTCTTTTCCATCTCCAGATATAAAGTCATTAACATAGTATTCTAGACAAAAAAATTTGCAAGCATCTTCTTCAATGCTTAAATAAATAATTAATCTTAAACTCTTTCTACTGATTTTAACAAAATCTTTATAAAATTGCTTTTATAGTGCAGTGCCTGATATGAGCTTATTAAATTCTTGCCAGTACTACTGATCACCAAGATACAGTATTACCATGTAACGTGGATATAAATGTATAGATTCCACTTTTGATTACTCCACCAAGTACTTCAGGGAATTAATTTTTCACAATGTGTTCAAGCTTTTGCGCTAAAATTCTTGAAGAGAGTAACTGGGGTAGACCAATTAAGAGAATAAAGCCTTAATTTTCAAACCCAGTATATTTCAGCAAAAGAGTACCTTTGCTTAGTGATTCACTGACTGCCTAAATATGCAAGGAAAGATTTTATGGTAACATTAAGATCCAAGGAAAAGAACAGTTTTGAGGATTAGGCTGAAATAGAGCTTTGACAGATAAGAAACTGTATGACAGATGAAGCTGTATTTTTTACTTATTTACACACATTGAATGGCAACCTCGTATACTGAAAAATTATGAAAAGAGTGGTGTGGTTTGGTTTGTTGTGGGTAGTGGAGAGGTAGTCCCCTAATCCGGAAATTCCAACATTTAATGTAGTCAGGGTACATGCTCAAAGAGCACTGCCTGTCCAAGGCCCTGTGCATATGACTAACACTGTATGCCATACCAACCAATAAAAGCAGACCTCTACTTTTTCCACATCAGGTACACAAGTGATGAATTTCCTTCACCCTATTAGTCTGCTCAAACACATCAAGTTTGCCTGGAAAGCTCAAGATTTTGGCTTAATAGAGACAGGAAAAAATTAACTGTCTCTACACACCCTTCACAGGAGGTTTACTGCAGGATGAAACCCAGATTTATGAAAGATATGTATCGTATTTGCTTGAAAGCTGCATCAAACCCCAACTCACAAGCAGAGCCACATGCTAGTGATAAGTGTCACAAGAGATCAACATGAAAAAATTTAGTTCACAACTCAAGGTCAACTTCACGCTCCTGCTGAAGCCTCCAGTCTGTCTCAGAAAATGTCATCCCTGACTCACAGCTGTAAAGATCTCTCAAAGCAGTGAGTTGTTGATAGTTCAGTCCCCAGAGGGCACAAGGAAACAGCGTAATTCTGTCACTAATTCAGTCCTATCCTCTAGGGGAAGCAGAGGATAAATATGAAGGAGGAAATCTTGGTTTGGGTACTCAGGCACTAGATTGAAACTGCTCTGAGTTGGAGAATGAAAACTGACTCAGAATATTTTCCTATGGAACATACACTCTTGTAGCAGAATGCTCTTCCAATAGATAACATTCTTATGCTTTTTGGGAAGAATTCAAGACTGGCAGGTCATAAGCAACATAAATTGCTAATTATTTTAAGAGACAAATTTTACTTTTACTTTTGCTAATTTGTGTTCTTGATTAAGAAACTCAACCTTATAACACCATGGTAAGATCATTCCAAACAAGAAACACTCTAGCACCTGACTCCTTAAAGTTATTGGCAGGTTTGCCACAACCATGAAAATTAAGCCACTTAGGCATATATGGAATTCCCACTCGTCTAAATTAAAAGTGTTTACCTGTACCTGTCTCTCCATCTGTGAAATTAAGAATGAGCCCTCTACCTGCTTCATTTAAACTGTACAGAGTTGAAAGGAACCAAAATTGCTATAGCAGGAGTTCCAGTTTACGCTATCATTTTTCGCTAACACCATTACCTGCACAACATTTAAGTTCAAATAAAATGTGTAATATTATCCACATTTTATTTATGTAGAGTATAATAAGGGTTGGGACTACACAACCTCAGTCTCTTTGCTCAGGATGACCCTTAGAAATACCTAGATAGATACATGTAGAGGTGGGAGCTGGTACCACTTATACTGTCCTTTTTCTTTTTCTCCCGGCTCCTCCACCCCCGCTGTTCAGCCGTCGGCGTTCTTAATAAGAGAGGGGACCGTTTATGATCACCACGGTTTATTATTTAAAATAACAAGCAAGGCAACAGTCT
The DNA here is from genome assembly GCA_013399195.1 of Dicrurus megarhynchus. Lineage (NCBI taxonomy): Eukaryota > Metazoa > Chordata > Aves > Passeriformes > Dicruridae > Dicrurus > Dicrurus megarhynchus. Next base: position 592,816 of record VXAD01006275.1, on the reverse strand, counting down.
CTGAGGCGTGAGATTCAGCTGCTAGCCGCCATGATCAGAAATAGTCACAAGATTTAGGGTTACCAGACAATTTATAGCCTTCTAGTCCAATAGACACTTAAAACGAAACTTTGTTTTACTTTCCTGACCTATCACCTCTAGTAATCCCTGCTGCATTGCAGAGAATTCTTAACCAATAATATATCTTGTCACGTACACCTATATTTTTCTACTGTTACATCTAAAACCTTAACTTATTACTATAAAATTACATTACTATACTTAAAACTTTTTTAACTATAACACTCGGTATATATTCTCACTTATAACTACAGAAACTCAGGCTTGCAATCCTCCTTATCAAGGTCCATAAATCTCTGTCAATTAGGCTAAATCTAGCTTCTTCCAGGGCTGTAAATCAAACCCCTCACTCTCTGTGGAAGCCTTTGCTCCTGCGTTTCCTACAGATACAGTCAAAGACATTAATTCAAAAGAAAAATGCAGGCAAAAATTTACCATGTACAGCTAAATGAAGAAATCTCCCTGCTTTTCTTCAACTAGTCTTTTGGAGGCGAGTTGTGAAATCAACTCAGCACATCCTTATCATTCAGGGAATAACTCCTTTTGGAGGACTCATCCAGCCCTGTATTAGTGTATCCTACTTTCTCAGTTACCCATGAGCATTCCTTTTAAACCTTACGCCACACAATACATGAGACTTTCTCCTCTGCATCCCTACAATTTTGTATAAATTGGTTAACTATTCATGCATACTACAGCTTCACTTCCACCAAGCTTAACTCTGTTTAGATGCCTCTACTGCTCCTCCAAACTAGTGAGTCTAAAACCAGCTGATGGTATTCCCACCTCTAAATGAAAAATATCCAAGCACACCTGTTAAGGCATGGGTGGATTCACATCTACTTCTCTTAAAGGTACCAGGTCTTGCAGAGCATAAGGGCAACTTATCAGGCAGTTCTGATTGTACAGCTAGAACGTGCTTCATTCCAGATTAAAATAAAGCTGTAAGATAGACACTCCCTACTACTGGTCTACTCTAGTGTAGGTAGTCCTGTCTCAAGGGAAATCAAGGAAAGTAAATGTGCTTTAAGAAGATTCTGGTGATAGAACCCTTTATTTTGTTTAAATACTTGTGTAACTAATACTAAAGAAAAAGTTGAAACTGTAAGCAGCCTGCAGCCAGTGAGGCACTTACTAAAGCTGGAATTACACAATATTATGAAAAGGGAAGAAAGCAGGATGAGAAATGCAGGAAGGCCTCAGAACAAGCATTTGTTAAGTGCTGCAAGATACCGTGCGTTAGACAAAGCTGAGATAAAATTGCTACAGAAATAGGCTGTTTCTAAAAATCTATTACTTTGGCATGGTAGCAGAGTGTGATTACATTTGGTACAGAACTGGAGGCCTGCTTTTGATTGCCTGGTGAGTGTCCCCACCAGTAGCTGTGCACCAGTACAACCCTCTTCTGTCCCACGCTCCAAGGAAGAGAAAGTGACCATGTCCCTGTGCACTTCTCCTTTGGTGAAGTCAGCAGTGACCTCCCTGCAAACCATGCCCATTTGCTACCTTGTTTAGGAAAGCTTTGCCCATAATTTTTAATTGAATTCTCACACAGAATTTAGTAGTTATTTAGCACCAGGACATTGGGAAGAGCATGAGTTTTCTTGCAGTCATAGTTAGTAACAGTGAACACCAGAGGTCCAGGGGATGCATTTAGATGATCCACAGCTCATAAGATTAATCTGTATCATCTGCACCTTTGTTCTTTCTTCTCTTTACATTTTCTCAGATGATATGCGTCTTGAATTGAGATTGTTAATCCCATTTTCTGAAAGGGATGGGAAAAAGCAAGAGGGTGTTTGTTCTCCGTGTAGAAGTGGAAGGGCCCTGAGCTGAAACTGAGCAAGCTGCATGGCACATTTCATCTGAGACAGAAGTAAAGTGCCCCAGGGAAACACAGCACTAAACTAAGAATTAATAAAAAAGAAATAAAAGGTAAAGAACCTATGAGCAAGTGTGCTGGCAACTCTAGGGAAACTGTCATTTCTGCTTCTTGGATTTACCTTTCTGTGCCACACTGTGCAGTCCTGACTAATCTGAAATTGCAAATACCTGGAGTCTAGGATCCCCAGACTCTTTGTTCAGTCTAATATTCAATAAAAATGGTCACCAGTGCAGCTGTTAGTAGGAGTAAGTAACACGCTGCCTGTGGATTTTTCCAATTGCTCTCTGGTAACTGTCAGAGCAATTAATGTGTTCAGTGCCAGGGATGCTTCCCCTGAAGAATTTCTTTCAAGGAACAAGTTTTTTGTATTGCCAGAATAACTTGTCTTGTTTTACCCTTATAGTCTGAGCTAGAGTTTAGCCAAAAATGTCTGGTGCAGGAAAAAAGAAGAGACTCAGGCATCCACTGCAGGTAGGACATAACATTTTTTCTATATATGTGTTTTTAATTTAGATTTAGGAATTTTTGCTCTAAATACCTAAATGCATTCTTAGCATTACCAGTAAAAATCATATTGCAGTTATAAATTTGTTATAGCTCATTTCTTGTATTTCCCACTCTGTCCTTTTTGTGAGACATACAGTAATTTTCCCCAGGTTTCTGCAGCAGCTTCATAACAAACATGCAGGTTGCTGAAGCTGAACCTCCAGAACACTGGACTCACTATTCTTAAATCGCGACATGGAGAAATGTGCAATGATGCAGGATCATCCGCTTCTCTCTCAAATATCCCATTTTTCAGTAGAGCAGCAAGAAGTGGGATAGAATTAAATATCCAGGTTTTCCAATCCCCAGGTTTGAAAATATTCCCAAGTTTTGAAAATCTTTTTGAAGTGCAATTAAGATCACAGGCATTTAGAGGAAGGGAATGAAGTTAACTGGAAATCCTCAGTATGTGTCAGCTCTAGTTATACTTCTTGACAATGTTAACCACTTCACATTGAAAAATTCATGCTGCATTTTCAATAGTATATCTTATGTGGATTTAAAGCCCCAAATTATCAATAGAGAAAACTCAAAATTCTTAAAAAAATGTAAGTATATTTCAAATTTTTAAAAATCTATTTATTCATATGAAAATATTCCATTAAGAAACCAGAATCTTTATATGAAAATTAAACTAGATGAAAAATGTCTATTATAAATGAGAATTAAAACTCACCAGAAAAAATAAAAGTCAAGGAAGATTATGCTTTATCACTCACCATTTCTTTTTAGAGAACAGGAAATCAATGCAGGATTGTTGGAGGAATTTTCTGGAATTACTCTGCCCAAGTTTTTGCATAGCAGAGACAAAAAAACCAAAACAAAACAAAGCAGCAATATTTTTGTTCATTCTATGACAGTAAAAAATTTGTATTTTGAGTGAAAACTTCACAATACAATTAAAAGTAAATAAACTCAGGCATAGGTAAAGACACAGAAAGATGAAGCAGAAACTACAGCACAGAGCACCAATAGCTCATGTAGGGCTGCAAGCATTTCAAAGGAGTATTGAAAGCTTTCTCTTAATAACTTAAATTGCTGAAAAAGCGTACCTGCATAAAGTATTTCTAAAGCATGTTAAGAAATTGCAGAAGATAGCTACTGAAGTATAAGGAAGCAACAAAATGGTAGTTTGTTAGTACATATCTTATACACACTTAGGCCTTTCATCAGTATCTAAAATAGTGATAAATCATAAAGAAAGGATGCTGAGGCATGACCCCCAGTTTATTTCCTTTTCTCTGGGCAAAGCTGTCTATTTCCTTTCTATGTGGCTAATGTAGGACTCAGACAGATGATGATCTTCCCAAAGTATTCCCTGCCTTATGTGTCTTTGTGGCAACACATCTCCCCTCGTTCAAGGACTGCCCACTACCTAAAAAGTGTCAGTCTGTATTCTGACACCACATTTCCTGTGCTTTCTCAGCTAATTATCAACACAAACCTGAGTATCTATGTTAAAAACATGTGTTCAGTCAAATAGAACTTCTTCATCAGCCATTATCTACTTTGTTCTTCAGGAAGGAAAGAATTAGTGTCTGTAAATAGGGACTCTTTCACCCTTCTCCTCAGTTTTTTCAATGTCATGGACACTGAGGTAGATGCACATATAGCTCCAGGTTTCAGGGACCTACTATGAAAACCAGGACCAGAACTGAAGTGTTTGGCAGCAGATGAAGCCTCCCTTCCTGCCTCCCTCTCAAAACCTCTTAAGCTTCTTAGACTATCAGGTCACTTGTAAGTAAGTGCCAGTGTCTGTCTCTAATCTATGAGTGTTGTACCCTAAATTATTTAACTGTTTGGATATGGTTCTAGAACAAGAAACAAAAAAGCTGAGTTATAACTCCCTTTTCTTCTATAGTGCAATGCTCCTGAAAGAGAGTCTCAATGGTGAGGCAAAAGAGAGAAAGATCTAGTCCTAAAGCATATACAGAGTATTTTACATGGATGTAAAACCTTGCTTAGGGAGAGAATGGAAGTTCTGACTCTGCACGGTTTTACCTGTGGTGTACATACTTGCATCCACAGGAAAAAAATGTGGGCAGTGTTATTTAGAAGTGTCAGCAATGCTATTTTACTTTTCTGCTGGTACCTCAACTTTGTAATTAGTCTGCATTGAAACTAGTATAAAGAACATGGCAACGTGTTATATGAAAGACAAAGAAGTGCAGTCTTGGCAGAGTTCACAGATTGACAGGCTGAAACCCTTGCTTGCCTCAATGACAGCACTTTCACCACTTTGATTTGAGACAAGGTTTCTTTCACAGATGTTAAGACAGAATTGTTAAGATTATCTCTTCTGATGTAAAGAAGAAGAAGTGATAGACTGTCATCCTGCAACTCCTGAGCTGTAATTCAATTGGAACAGACCATTTAAATGAAATCTTACTTTAAATTATTCAAATGATTGATTTATTGCCCTTTGAAATAAATACTAGAGAAAAAAAAACCCCATTTTGTCCAAAACAATTGTTGCTGTTTGAAGACCTTGGATAAATTTTCAGGAGTATTTAAGAGTTGAGTGGTCTAAATTTTTATTAATTTTGGCATGGAAGTCACACAGGAACATTTGAAATTATAATTTAATAGCCAATTAGGGCATAATATGGAATTTTTCTCCCTGCTGCTGACTGAAGGCTGCTGATGTTGTCATGTATATAATTTTAGATCTAGAATTAATTCGAATAAGATGAATTGGTGTATTCATTACAGTTTTCCACTTGTTTATGTATCCTTTGACATAAAACAAACATATACACATGAAGTAAATCGTTAAAATCTTCTGGAACTGTGCAAGTCTGTTTTCTAATTACCTATGTGACTCATTAGAGTGTGGTGACAGTGTCAAGTTCTATCAAAGAACGTCAAATTGCTTGAATCATGACTGACCCATGCAGGCTTAAACAGCCTGGGTGAGGTAATGCAACATGACATGAAACCTCATGCAGTGTCAGAAAGGTCATTGTTTTTCTCTACACATTACTTGATTAATCCAAGTAAGATTGTATGTTGAAGTTCTCACTGGTGAAAACATAAAACATTGCAACTTCATTGTTGTTTATATATATATGCAAATAAAAGACTTACGGTGTCTGGATTTACACTAGCACAAATGAAGTAACTGATCCTTGACAGAGAAAATTCCTATTGTTAGTTGCACTGTTAAAAAACTTTCAATCCATATAAGTGGAGAAACCACCATGTAATTCTCCACTCTACTTCTGCAATACTTTTAACAGTTTAAATTACATCAACAAAAGGAAAGGTCAAAATTATAAAATATTTGTTGCTTTGATTTTTTAAAAAAATACTTAATCAAAATAAAATAATAAACATTTAGTGATTTACAGTAAAGGTTTGATGAAGGAAATTAAAAGGTAGCTTTCATAGGTGTATCAAAAGTTTATGCAAAAACTTTCTTGAAGCCACTTACAGGATCAGGTCTGTATTCTAATTACAACACACAAATTAGAAAAATCTGTGATACAGATCTATGATACAGTTTCTACAGTAACTTATAGAAATACCCCCCCCAGTTTATTTTTCTTACAGCACATTGTACATTTCATTTATTTTAAAATAGTACCACTGAAAATGTTCAGCATAATACTGGAAAGTAAGACAGTGCTTTATATCTCTTTTCTAATTTCTACAGAACCACATGTCTGTTACACATCCCACCCTTATCATTTTTATCTTCATTAGCAATTCCCTTGTCAGTATTCTATAAAAAAAGTACAAAATGAATATTTTTTTAGAAACATAAACTCAGCTGTCTCAGCTGTGTCTGTCAAACTGATATGTACCATCTTTATTTAGAAAACCAAGTCATCTTGTTGTTCCATCATTGAATATAAATATTGATATTTTATGTAAATAAGTGCATAATATATTACATTGGAAAAATCCTTGTCATTTTTACTCCCAGACTATATAGTTGAATTATATTTAAAGATGGTTAGTACAATATTCTAATGGCCCCTCTTTTATGATCTCAGGTAGAGCTTTTCAAGGTAATGCTAAAATATTATTTAAATGAAGCTAGCCTAGTAAATTACTAGAGAAACTTAGGACTTTTTGAAATATATATCAATATGTGACAAATGTGTAAGACTGTATCTTCAAAGGAGTATTCATTTTTAACTCAGGAGAAACAGGTTTTCTTGAGGAGCAATACTTTGTAGATTTTTTTAAAGTTATAAAGTACAGAAATTTTACACAGTTCATTAACAAAAAACATTTTAGTTTCTGACTCATGTAGATCAGATTCGGTTCTCCCTCCTAATTTGAAAAGTGACTTATTCCCCTGAAGAGCTGTTTTGAGGATTTCATATCTTAAATAAGCAGGTAAGCATGTGCTAGATTAGAAAAGATTGGGGTGAGTTGACTCTCTCACATTCCATGAAATAATTCAAAATCTTCTGTTCTATTCCCAAATTTTAAAAAATCCAAGACCTGGAAAATATTAATTTCTAATTAGTTGTTTTTTCTGTTATTTTAGCTGTAGAATCATAGAATCATGGAATATGCTGAGTTGGAAGGGACCCATCAGGATCATCAAATCCAGCTCCTGGCCCTGCATGGTTGACTGCTAGCTACTTGCTTACAATAATTTTTAAGTTTTTGCGTTAGCTGAAAAGAAAAAGACTGGTGTAAAATGCAGTATTTCCATCTCCTTAATGAAAAATTAATTATCCATTTCCAGGTTTGTAATGTCCTGTAAGTGTGTCATATGACCACAGAAGAACCATCCTAGTGCATTTCATATGGATACATGTTTGTATAATATCGTATAGCCAAGGTCACATTTCTCTCTGTAACTTTCTACTTGTGTTCCTGAATATATTAGAGATATTTATTTTTAACTAAATCTGCCTTAACAATGCTTATAACGTTGTATAATATCGAGAAAATTTTCTCTTTGGTGTTATAAGAAGGAGATGATGTATCGCAACACCAGACATCTTAAATCTGCAAAGTAAATTTGAAAGCAATTTTATTTTTCATTTTTCTCAGGGATTTTCGAGGGTTAGCTTTAGCAAAATCCCATGCCAATTAAAGTGAACTTGACAATACAGAATATATGAAGCATCTTCCCATTAAATCTTCTTATACATCTTCCACTGAATTCAGAGGACTGATAGGTAGGACTCACAGAGGAAAACTTTTATCAATACATATTTAGAAACAGTTTACTCTCTGACTCTCTGGGTCTCCAAGGACAAATTTAGCAATGAAAATGAGAGGAAGCACTAAAAGTGTTAAACCAAACACTTGGAGATTTGTGTGTGTGTGTATGAGTGTGTGTGTGTGTATGCAAAACACCTGAATAGCCTCTTTGGAGTTCAGAAGAGGTGGAGTTCTCCATGCAGGCATATCCTAGGCATGTCAACAACATACTGAGTAATTAATATAGCTCAAACTATAACAGGAATTTTTCATGGAGCAAAATTAGATCACCAAATTTAGCAATTTTTTCATGAGGAATATAAAACACATTGTAAGTTTAAAGATCCAGACTCAGCAAAAACAATTGTTACAGTATCCTGAAATAAAATCTTAGTCCTTTTATAAAATAATTACTAATATTTGCAATGTCTATTACTGAATTAATATTTGTGATTCTTATCAAAAATCTTCAGAGCCTAACAAATTTTGACTTGTTGGTTGTCCGTCATTGACATTGCAATTTGTCTGCATACAGAAACTCATAATTCAGGTTTAAAGAGTCATTTTGTATTTGAAACCCTCACATAATTCCCTCTTTTAAAGTGATGGAAGTGTTAAGGGTCTATTGCTAGAGTGTTTTTGATGCAGCACTTTCTGAAAGCAGCAGATCATTAATATTAACACCAGGTTTAATATTAATGCTAGAATTTACAGTGTGGTATTAAAATTTAAATGAACAGAGTACTGTGCAAATACCAGTTGTGCACATGAATATAAAATGGAGTATCTCATATGGGAATTTATTCTCCATCCCTGTGCAATTTTGACTGCATATCACTTGGTTAACAATCTGCTCAGGAGAGACCTAACCAAGAGATCACTCAAGTCCCTCCACAAATTCTTTGTTTAAATATTATTTTCTAGAGCTGAAAACCTTGGTTTTACAGTTCACCTCTCAGAGGTATAGTATAAAGTCTTTACAAAGACTCTGAAAATAACCCTTTGATATTAAAAAAAAAATAATTAGAAACAAAGACCTAAAATAATACCTCTGTGCATTTTTGCAAATAGCATTTCTTGATGCACTTCTTCAAAACAAGGTGACATTTTTCCAGGGTATGTATTCCCAAAGGACACCACACAGACTTTGTCTTAGCAGCTGCTGCAAAGTTATACATGAATACTGTCCAAGAATGCACAGTTCCTCCCCATATATGCACAGAGCCAGAACAGCTTCATCCAGCAGTTCCCACTGCAACAACCAACAGGATACACAGGCTCTGAGGTTTATGATCCCTGCTTAAAAAGGAGCATATGGCCATCCTACATCTGTGTGTACATCTTCACCACAGGGGCACAACTTCTGTGTGGAATCAGAATTCCTTCTCCCTACATTCTTCCCATGACTAAATATTTGTATATTATGAAAATATGTCTCTGCCTGACTTTTTTCTACTTCCGTGAACCTTCTGGGTCTGTTCAGCTGCTACTTCCACAGGCAGAGGTTTGGGTGAAGGAATGCCAATTTTTAAAATTGAAATGGGGTTAATAACCTACTACTATCACAGAATTTCCTGAATTGCCTCAGCTGTAAAGTCAAAAAGTTATGTTTTGGTGGAACACAGGACTCGAAATATTGTTAGGGGTCTGTTTCTTACAAACTACAGTGCTAATAGTTGTGCAGCTAATTAATATTGAGATAAATGACTGCAGTATTCTTGATAGTCGGCACAAACATTAGTGCTGCAGAATAAACCCTTAGTATGACCAGAAATGGCAGAACCTTCAATTTATTGAGTAAATTAGAGTGTACATTTAGAGATAAGTATCAGTTTTGAGTACCAGACTGTTCTCTGCAGGAACAGTTTAGTCTGAAGTTTAAACCTTTCTGTACATGTGCCAAATGGGAGCAGCTTCATGCATAGATTCATCAAAGTGCCCTTTTCTACAGAGTATGGATAGGAGCATACAAATTGGTTTCACATACAGATGAACACAATTTCTTTTTTAATCTGCACTCTTTTTCTTTATATAAAAACTATGACTCTTCTCTCATCACCGAATGCTTGCTTAATCTGCAATTTGGAAGCAAAGGCTTGCACAAATATATTTGGGAAAGTCACTGAAATATCGCACATGAAGTCCCTTTTTATTTCCTTTTTTTCCTTTTCTTTTCCTAGCTTTCATTTCTTTCCATTTTAGCTCTTGATCCATGTGGCTAAACTCAATGTGTCCTTATAGTGTGGAATATATATATATGTAAGTATATATGTATATAGATGAAATTAAAACCTACTGAATAGAAGTTGTGGGCTGTGAAAACAAATTAGCTTTTGTTTTTTTCCACAAGTATTCTTTTAGTGACAGTTATGTGCATATAATAAAGCAAATAAATGACTTGAATCATAAGCCTTATTTCAGGTTCCTATTCTTTGACGAATAATGTTCTTGATTGTCTATTTTTTCTCACAAAGAGGAAAAATAAAATAATCATGTAGTTAAAATCTAAGGACTTCACAGATAAGAAAAAGCTAGAAGAATAATTTAATGGAAAGCTTTGCGGGGTATGATTATATTTATTCAGTATCATGTCCTGAGTTCCGGGGGTTGGAAGGGGCAGCTGTATCATGAAAAAGGTATATTCTATCACAGTTTTGTGTATATTGGCATAAGATAAATCTTATGATGTCTTTGTGTCAGAAAGAGAATTTTTCATGCCAACAGGTGAGGACAGTGGCTTGGAATGGCAAGTGAGAATTCAAGGAATTCTGATATCACAAAGTTTTCATGTTCAGTGCAGACAAATATGTATTTTTAACTCTCCATTCATCAATACTCTACTTAGATAGATCCTGCCTTTTACTTTCATGAAATACAGGATTGTCACTTCCAACTTGACCTCTCCATTGGAAGCAGTAGTAGAGCTGTCTAGTGTCAGGGTCTGAAGGCCAGAGCAGTGCATTTCATGGTCTAGGAAAGCAGGTTGTTAGCCAACCTGCCCACTTTGATACCCTATGCTACATCTATGTAAAATTAGCCCTGGCTTCTATCATTTTATCCCGCTGCAGCCGTGATCTGCAACCAGGGGCTCTGACCACCAATAAAATATAAATAGTGCTAATTCAAGTTATTGAGCTGATCTGAATTTCAGCATTACATAAACAATATTACAACTGTATTCAGGACTGCTTCTCAACTCCTTCTAGAACCAAGTGGATTGTAGAGGTTCCACAGGATCTCATTTCTCTCATCTAAATATTTCCTGAAAGGCCATTTACTCAACAGAGAATCCTTTGACTCATGATCTCTCACCTAAGCATGGTTAATCAGTAGCAGTACCTACTTCCAGGCGTGCATTGTACAGCTCTGCCTTAAACAGCAGTTTTTATGGTGAGCTAATCTTCCTTAATCAATGAAATCACATTCACTCCTGATTTTGGTGAACTCTGTATTTTCACTGGGTGAAAAATGTTCATGTACAACGTGATTCAGTTTCTGACTCTGTCAGACCAGACACAAAGCCTCTGCAGTGGAAGCATTCAAAATATGTTGTTGGTTCTGTGTGAGCATTTACAAATCCAGAGACAAGGCTTTGTCTGTCCTTCTCTGAGTGTGAAACTTATGACATTTCACCTACTTTTTAATATTTTTTTAGCAGCAATAGCAAGCAGAAGCAGTAGAAGTGTGAAACTGTCAAGATTCTGACTAAACTGTAACAGAAACTGCCATTCTTACACAGCAAGTTGTATTTCAGGATAACAAAATACTTTAAGAAGTAAACATAGAGGTCACTCCCGAGGGTAGTGGGCTCTGGCTGTCTTTGGAAAAGAGTACAGAAGCCCTTTATTACATACAGTATAGCTTCAAACCACTATTTCAAGAAGAAAATGAAAAATGTCAGTTTTCACAGTTAAACGAAAGCTTACAGTTTCGACCTCACGACTAGGCAGTATTGAAATCCCATTAGACTGAATTCTACTAAAATGAGAGAACAAATGGAAGTATCACTGAGTCAAGTTATGGTCATTGGTCCTGCTTTGGATGAGCATTAATAGAAATTTCCATTATATTTCATTCTTTCATTTTTTTCTTTTTTTTTCCTCTAGTCAGGTAATCTTCCCTCTGCATAAGAAACTGTAATATCTTTAGCCATTTAATACACATGCAGTTAAGGTTTCACTCTGCAAGCCCTAGCCATCCATTCAAAAAGAAAAAGGCCCCCTCCACCCCCAAAAAAGAACACACAGTGAAATTGTTCAAGGTCTTAAATAATCAAAAATTAACTATTTAATCCTAAATATTCTCTCCAAGATGGCAATGTCAAGTGTCTAATAGTACTAAGGCATAAACATTAGTTTGATGGGGGCTATTTTTGTGGCCACAAATGGAAAGAGTGCAACCTCATCCTGTAATAAAAGCATCTTTCCCATCTTTCAGCTCTTCAGCTTAAACACCAATAACTTCTCCAAGTCACATAGGTTGTAGCTCTGGCACAAAGAAAATATTCATCCCTGCTTGCTTCACTCAGGCATACACCCCCTTTCAGCAGTTCTTACTATTTCAAATATCTGCAAAGGGTAAGAGAAGCCTGGACCAATTTTCTCCCAGAAATTTGGAAAGGAGAGAAATTCTGGGAAGGAAGAAGTCCCCGGCTGAAACCTGTACCAGCCCATGATTATCCCCTCGCTGCTGTCAGCTGTGCTGTTACCTTCTAGGCACAGGCTGTAGCTCATATCCACTTCTCATCAGGATTTCTGCATCTTACTACAAATGCCTCTAAACTTGTGTTTTGACATTAGCTACAGTCATAATGAGTAATGGGAAGTAGCTGTTATACATTTTATAGAATTCATGGAGCATGTATTTACTTTTGGCATGCAGTCCAGCAGAGAACTGCAAGATTAAGTAGTTACATCTTGCAAGCTGAGAGGCACATTTGCTGTATCGTTAATAAACATCATAGCTTTGAGTGTATTTAAATTAATATAATTTGTTAAATCTTTCCGTACAGGAAATCAATTTTACTAGAGTAGAGACAAAAAGTTAATCAAGCTTAGTCAGAAGAAAATTGGCCTTTTCAATTTTGTTTACAGTAAAATAACCCCATAGATTTTTAGCAAAAAAGAAAAATCAACAGCTGAAATTGTGAAGTAAACTCTGAGTTGCATAAAAAATTTCTGAAAAATCTGGAAGGCGACAGGTTTTTTGCAGTTTTTACTGAAGTTTCTCGAATTACACAGGGAGTTACAAGTACAGTTTCTGTTGGCACTAATGGAATGTCAATGAAAACACAGCCCTTAAAGTGCTCTGTGCTCTGAGGAGTTCGTGCTGTGAAAGTATTGCTCCCAAATAATTTTGGTTTATGTCGTATGCCCAAGGCAAATCAGAAGCTTTTTCTCATCGCTACCAAAGTATTGTTGTAAAAACATAGATAAAAACCAGTCATCTACAGGGCAGAACTCCCCCTGAAAAAGCAACCGTTTGTCCTGGTCTGTCTCTCAGCAGTCTTAGCTGAATGGCTGTTGTGGAGGAGAAGCATCAGGATTTTTAAGTGTCTTCATTTTGCCTTTTGAAGAATATATGAACCAGAAATAGGTACTGGCAGGGACCAAATCAGAAAGAAAACAGAAGCAAGGAATAGACTTTCTGACTATCTGCTGAAGGTGGTCATGAGTAATTTGCCAGAAGACGTTCCCAGATGGTGGAACACACCCTTATAATTTTTATTTCAATGGCAAAAATGATAATTATTTTTATTTGTATGCTTCCACTTTTTAAAGTTTCCCAAGGCACTTTATTCACAGTCCATATCCACTTAAACTCGTCCCTGAAATAAAATAGGGCAACAACAACCTCGGAGTTGCCAAAGAGGACATCCATTGCAGGTCTGCCTTGTTTCCCTCCAGCACCTGGAGCAGCAGCAGCAGAAAGAATTGTGCCTTTTCTTTCTTTATTTCTTGCTCTCTCTGACAGTGATGTCTCCCTGTTTATGACAGTCATTTTCAGAAGCTGCATTAACATAATTTAAATCTGACTAGGTGCCAAAGTCTTCTTCTGCAATGATGCCATGCTATTTCTTGATTAGTTAGACATAAATAAATGCACTCCTTTAATATATATATAATCTTGATGATTTCTGGTCTGATACTCTAGATTCATAGCAATGATAACCTGAACTCCCCAAACTACTTGGGTGTGCAGTTAGCGTGAGTTTTGTATTTTGTATATGCACAGCAGAGGAAGGGGGAGTTCAGAAAATTATGAGTTTTGTATTCAGCCACTGTCTTTTCTCAACTTAACTTCTGTCATCGCTTTGCCTTTAATCAGGATTCATATTATTGCCTCAGATTACATTTACAACTTTTTCAAATCATTAAAATAGAAACTCTAAAATTGAACCTCAGAATACATATCTCTATATATTTTTCAGTATTTTTTCCTTCCTTTAATCAATCACTGACTAGACTGCAAAGTAAATATTAATCCTCATTGTTCCTTCCCCCTCACATTCATGCTTTCACTTCCATCCTCACAAATTTACACATCTCTTATGAATCCAGATCTTCCTTCCCTTTACTTTTCATTTTTCAAGCTGGCCCTTCCTTCTTTCTTAGAGTTTTATTTTTCATATTGACCTACATATATTTAAGCCTTAATTGACTTCTGCAATATTTCTGTAGAACAAAAATTTTCTTCTGTTTTTTTTTTGTAGTTCCATGCTTTGTTGTGCATCAGGTTCAGACTCTACATCCTTGCTTTTGAAATTCTGTACAATATCTTTTCTGCAGTGCTCATGGCTGTCACCTTTGTCCCCAGCTCTGATCACTAAACTCTGCCACTCCTTTTTTTCTTGCAAACAAAATCAGCACCTTTTTTTCCTTTTTTTTTTTTTGTTCAGCAGGCTAAATCACTCATCCCTTTAGAATTTTTCATGACTAATATTTTGGAGCTGCTATTCCAGCAGCAAGAATGGACCATTGCCTTTAAATTAATCTATACTAGTGAAACTGATTTCTAGGAATCCATTTTACTTTTTCACAAATTGTGCAGAAATAAATAGTAGCCATGCCATATGGAACACTCCACCAATGCTTAAAGCCTTACTGACAATCAATGCTCAGTAGTGATGTTGAGGAAAGACGTTCAGCTACAATTACAGAATTGGAGCTCTATTGACTTTTTACTGGAGGCTCCAGCTCCCGGTGGATAGCTAAAGTGATTCTGTGTACATGACAAGATCATAACCCCCGAAGTTAGATCTACAATAATTGTAATTATTGCCCACAGAAACATAGCAGTTCACTTAATCCTTCAAGATTTCAGTAGCTATATTGAGCTCATTTTGGTAATTATGGTTCTAGTGACAAAATTTCTGTGGATGGGGAAGAAAGCTCTTCTCACTGAACATTTCATTTCTCTTTCAGAGTTGCACTGTCGATGAATAGTTTGATGTTTGTAACTAGCATTTCAGATTTTATTTTTTATTCATTTTCTAATATTCCTGTCTTTGAAAGTTCTTAGTCTGTCCACATGCCCAGCCTTGAATCATACCCACCCAGAGCACAGCAGGCCCTCACAAAATCTTCTCTCTTCAGCAGCATGGCCAGCAGGTCTCTGTTCTATGTCCCATGGTATGGCTGGAGGGTGTGTGGGAGAGACTGAGGATAAAAGCCTACTGGGATAGCAGGCTGCAGTCCTACTTGTATCTCTGGTTGCAAGAAATCACAGGAGAAAATTATCCCCAGAACTGCAGGTGGATTTTATCTCACTAAGTCCCTTTGGCTCACCCCAAAAGAGAACAAAGGAGCAAACAGTATATATACAAGGCAGATGGGCAGGAGACCAGGAATCGGAAATGAGGCCATATTGAATGTATCTCACAGAAAATACATGGGAAAAATTTACTAAATTGACTTTTGGAGTTTTTTCCCAAACTGAAGAAAATCCTTTTTTGGTGAAATCAGTGGATTATAGCTCATGAACACTTGAACTCCAATCTAAAAGAAAGTTAGGGAAAAAATACGTTTTTTTGTCCCTCTTTTCTCCCTTTTATAGGAAATATGGATAAGATGACCTGGCATGAATGACCTGTCATGAAATAGGTCTCCCCACGATGTGGAATACAGCCTCTGCATTCCATGGGTCTGGTGGTGAGAAAAGAACTGTCTGCCAAAACTGGGGAGTTGTATCCAGTCACTGCAGAAAATATTTAGCAGTTCTAAATTGTGAGACACATAAAACCTAGTTTTATGTACTGTGACATCCCTATCAGAGTTTCCTGTCACAAAAGCCGTGTAATCCTAGACAATTACATAAACATTTATAGTGTACATTAAAATGCTATTTGCTTTATGACCAATTGTCTTCTTTGAAATTGAATGACCAATGCCCTGATATTACCAACTTTACTAGCACTAGTTTCCAACAGAACAAATTATACATTATGGACTAACTAAAAGGTCTAATCTCCTTAAGTAAAAGATCTCCCTATTCCTTCTTTATTTGATTAGGAGTTTGAGTAGTGGAAAACAAAACCAGCAGGCAGACTTCATTAATGTCTTGGGGTTCAGGAACAGTACATTTTTAAAAATAAATTTTGTGTTTTATTTGTTATTTAAGAACTTGAAAGAAAGAAACAGCTTAGAGAGCTTAAATGTCTCTTCCTTTCTTAGAATTATGCTCCTAGGTGCTTGTCAATTTTTAACTACATTTTCAAAGCAACACAGGGCTATTTAGTCAGCTGGTCCCCATTGTTTGAGAATCTTTTAGTTCTCCTTAAAATCATTTACATTTTAGTTTAAATACTAATCTGTGCTCCTTCCCCCCATCTATACTTTGTGCCACTTCTTCTATATTTTTAGATACATGGAGGACAACATCAAAACCAAGGAAGTAATATATGTATTTCTAGTAGTTTGGAAGCTCTGGTTTTGAACCATTTAAATGATTATTTTTCTTTCTGATTTTGGAGCTACCTTCTTTTCCAGAATCATTGATGTGATTTTTTTCGTCAGATCTTAAACTAAATTTATCTTAAAATTAACCAGAAACAAATTCCTGCAGAATTATCAGCACACTTCTTCACACATATGGACAAGTCAGACAGACAGCCAGCCATGGCAGGAGTGTGTCCAAGTAATCAAGCAGAACAGCACCAAACATGCCTCCAGGTGAGGAGGCACAGTAAATTTTTAACTTCCTGGCACCAGGTTGCACACTAGAGTGTTATCAGACTCATCAATATAGTAGAAAAGATGGAAAGTGGGTGCTTTGTGCCAAAGGCCAATGTCAGGTATTACATCAGGCTTCTGTAGGAGTGAGAAATCACCTCCCTGAGATTACACTGCCACTTTGTTGTCATGACTTGTGAAGGAAAACCAGCCAACCTATTTTTATCAGCCTGTAAAACACTGAAGTCCCTAGTGGAGCTGCCTGCAGCCTGCATAGATGCACATAATGTGCTGCCTAACACAGCACATTAAATTCCAAAGGGGAAAGCTTCAGCATCTCTGGCTGATTTCCCAACAGGTCTGGAGCCTTATAGAAAGAACAAGATGTTCAGACAAGAAGTGAAGAGCACTATGTTCATAATAGCAACTGAATACATAATGACCAACAGTAAGCGAAGAATGAAGATATAGAGCTACGTGCAAGACATGCAGCAAGTCCTACCTTGGCTTGCAGACCACTTAGAGCTAAATTCAGTGCCCACTCTGGCAGTAACACAATTAGTGGTCCAAATGCTGCAGCCATGAATACAGAGCCTGTAGTTATCATCTACACATCGCATGCCAGGATCATTCACTTTGCTGAGAAGAGAATTGCAGTATCTAAGTGGCCCTGCTGAGCCATTCCAGTATCCAGGCACACTGCAAAGTAGGCCACTCTCAGCATGACTATGGAATTTTCTTTTATATACACTATCCATATGGTAAAAATAAGACCCAGATTTTGCAAAGAGCTCTGTACAGCTGGACTTGCTTTTTAAGCTAAACCAGGTCACTGTTTTGTTGATGCAGTTTCATGCTTAGGAGTTGCACTGAATTGGAGACACCAGCTGCAATGTCAGATACTTTATTACGTGATTTTCTGGAAGTAGTCATCTGCATATCCTTGTAGCACATCATTATAGATGAAAAATCATACCTGCAGATACAGAAAAAGACTAAATTGAGACAGGCACTAAAGGTCCCAGTTGCTGGTATCATTTGTCACTACACAAAAATCAATAATTACTTAAAAAAGTCATCTTGTCTATGTGCAATGCAAAGTAAAGATACAAAACACCTCGAGAATTCTCTATATGAGTCTCTTGACACCTTAAAACTTTTTAAGGAGTGAAGAACTCTATTCGTATTATCTTACTTACTGCTCCCCAGCTGGGATCATCTGGGAAAGGCATGAGAGGTCTGTTCCATTTCTGTGTAATAATTTCTGACTCTGAAAGTGGTCATCCCTGAAAATCAGGTCAGAAATACAAAAAAAAAAATCTTCAAATATACATTGTAAGCATGAGATAATGAAACCATGTGCATGCTGTATCAACATTATGTCAAACTACACATTTACCAACAATCATGATAGTTCATTAATTTTTCCTGAGGTTCTTGACCATCTTGACACTAATCCACTGGACACTCTTGTTTTCTCAACATCCTTCTTGAAATGGCCCAAAAGTGGATGAATGTCAGGTGTGAGTGAACTCACCTGTGACAACAAGGGAAATAACAACTACAAAAATTTTCTTTGATCCAGTGGCAGTGCTCCTTTTAATGTTTCTCTGTGTTTCATCTAAACTGGTTTGTGAGGTTTGTCTCATCTGAAATGAGAGCAAAATGTTGGCTGATATTCAAACCGGTGTCCAATCTGACTGCTCAGGTTGTCTTCGACAAGTTCACTACTTAGTCTGTCAGTTCCCAGCCTGTGAAGATTCACATAGTTCTTTTTCTCAGGGCTGAGATATTTATATTTTTCATATTGAACACCATGAGGCTTCAGCTGGGCCATTTTTGTATTTTCCTGTGGTCCTTCTGGGTCAAAATTCTGCCATTTGGCATATCAATCAATTTTCTCTGTGATGTACATCCTTCATCCATAAATTTGCTGAGAGTGTATTATGTCAAATCATGCAGCCTGCTGATGAAGATATTGAATAATACCAGCTCCGATATTGACCCTAGGGTAGCTCTGTACCTCTGCCAAATGAACATCAAGCTATTGATTACTGCACAATGAGCTTGGCAGGTTGGCAGTACAGCTGGTTTTCAAACAGTGTAACAGCCCATTTGTACAGCCCACGGTTCCTCTGTTTCCAGATAAGAAATGCCTGGAAGCCAGTGTCAAAAGCATTGCTCAGACTCAAGGTGCATTAACCCACTCTCCTCAGACACATATTTGGTCTTTTCTTCAGATAAAAAACAAGCGGTTGGGTCAAGTAAGCTTTGCCCTGGTAAACCAGCAGCGACTAATTTGATTTCTTTCTTTCTTGGAAATGAATTCCAAGAGGACATGTGTTAAAATCTCTGCCGGCCTGGCTGTTCCCAGCCTGGCTTGCAGGTTAACGGGGTCCGAGCCCGCGTGAGCTAGCGACGGGAAGATGGTAACTGAGGTTTGCGTGCCTCAGTTTACCAGTGCAGCCCAACGCCTCCTCACAGCATGTGGGCATGCTGTAGCCAGCAGCGGAAGGTACGGAGAAAAGAGTGGAAACTCTGTCAGCTGCATTCCAAGTTTATTTTCTCCTGCCCCCGAGGGGGCAGGGGCCAGTTAGATTGAAGGGGAGCTAAAGCAGAGAGACCCCGGTTGTTCTCTCGCAGAGAGTTTTAAAGTGTTACATCATCAGGTAGAGATAACAGAATGAACCAATCATGAAAGAAGGTACATGATAGTAAACCAATAATGAACCTCCTCAGGGGAGGAACAATAACAAACCAACAAGTAACAAGACAGCTAGAGGGTATTTCAAATCACGCTGACCTGTTAGAGGACTTGAAACTTCTGTGATTGACATGCAAGGGGTATGTTGCTATGCTATAGGACAGCAACAGACATGTTTCCTGATTAGGGACTGAGGTGAGGCCTACACTTCCCTATTTCATGCTTCCCTGTTTCCTTCTGGTCGTTTTTCGGATGGAAGCAAAATTTGCTTTTTTCCAATCACTGGGGACCTTGAGTAACAAAACTTTTCATTAGATGATAAACACCTTTAGTGCTATCTCTTTGGGCACCCATGGGTGGCCCCCCTTGGCAGAACTGTCTCCATATCCACAGTTTCTGCCTAGTTCCTAACATGTTGGTCCTGTCCGATCTGTCCCCTCCCTCGGCCCTTTGACTCTCTTTTCCTTCCTAAAACATGTCATAACACACTTTAAAAGTCATTTCCTAAACGTTGCAGTCTTATGAGTACTATTGATGTAATTTCAATATGTTTTCCTCAGCCAGTTCAAAATATATGATAATTTCCACTCTACAGAGATATTTTACTACTGGCCATGGAAACTAATGCAACAGTGCTGTTTTTGTTACATAGGAAATCTGAGCACAATTTAGGAAAAATCCATCACTATTCCCAGACACTGCAGCAATGTCATGATATAATTCTATCAAATGAAAATAAGAACAGATATCCAAAACCTTGGGAGAAAGGGGGGTATCATCTCACTTCTGTCAGGAGGGGCATCTTCCACAGCACTCTCTCCTTGCTGCTGTTTCCACAGTTGGAGTTTGAGTACTGCTTTTATTTCGGTTAATGATCTGTCAGTGCAGCCTCTGCACAAACAATATATTAAATCATTGGTCCTGAATTATTGATGTCACAATAGAAATATGAAAAAAAATAAACTATATGAGGGATTTCAGCTGAGATATGCAACTTCTTTTAGATACTTTGTCCAAGATGTATTCCAGTATAAAAGAATCTATTGAATCTACAGAAGAATCTCATATATATTGTAGGTTGAATGAAACAAGCTTTGACATATGTTCCATAAAGAATTCCTATTTTTCATCTGCTCTGCAAATAACCTAAGCTGGACACAATTCCCTCAGAGCAGAGTGAAAAAAACCAAAACACCACCTTTTCCACACAGAAAGAAATAAGTAAAGCATGAGTAAATGTTAGGAAGGACACCAAAAAGCAGCTACATTTTGACTTTTATTGGCATGTATTTGAATCCCTTGCCATGATCTCAGTAGTGGTGTCTTTGTCACTAGCTGTGCCATTACCAAAGGGATCATCTTCCATGGAAATTCCAGTCTGCTCTCTGCTTTAATACGTAACTCCAACACCACAATTATCTCAAGGGAATGCTGACAGAAACTACATGGAACCTTAAGACAATCCCTTCTGCACTTTATATAAGCCATGATATAAGTCAAATAAAATGCTTTATGAATGCAACACTACCTTGCAGGACTACTCTGTGCAATTGCAAAAGGTGGGTTTGAAAAGTCTTCTAGTTTTTTCAGGATAAGAATAACAGAACAGACTTTCTCTTTGTGAAAAGACCTTGAAATTTTGTCTTAAAATGTTTCTCAAATTTTTAGTCACAAAAGAGGAATTAAAATAAACTTTTTTTTATGCTAACAGCTAGAAATATGTTTTATTCTAGGACTTTCAGTCCTCCCAACAGTCACATCTTTATATGCAACAACACA
Organism: Dicrurus megarhynchus; assembly: GCA_013399195.1. Lineage (NCBI taxonomy): Eukaryota > Metazoa > Chordata > Aves > Passeriformes > Dicruridae > Dicrurus > Dicrurus megarhynchus. Next base: position 571,503 of record VXAD01006275.1, on the reverse strand, counting down.
GAGGAAAATGCACGTAGAAGTGAGACTCATAGGGCTAAAATGAATGAATTTTTAACCCTGTAAGGGTAACTGAAGGGAAAAATGCTTGAAAACTAATAGATATTAAATATGTATGTGTATATTAACATGTTTTAGTATAAATCTGTGGGGTAGTGTGGAGTCAGACCTGCCAGCAACGAAATGCACTCTCCCCTAACGTATGATCCAGAAGATCTCCTTCCTGGGACTACCTCACACTGTAGGTACCTGAATTAAAATCCTCTTTACATCACCTGAAACTTTCCTTGTTGTTCACTTCAACTGTTTGTAATCTCAGAAATGTTTTGTTTTAGAGAATGAGAATTAATTTGTAAAATTTGAAAGGTTAAAGACAAATGTCCCAATAATGTACCTATTAAAAAAAAAAAAAAAAGTTGATTTTGTTCATTTAGCTGCAGTCCTCAAGAGAGGACATGAATGGATCCCATGTAAGTGCAGGAACTTTATGTTTCTTATTAAAAAATCAGGCTGACTAAATCCTATCCACAGTTATTACTGTTAATTCTGCACCTGCAAGATCCAGTTTGTCTTACATCGATATCAATACCAAACTAGTATATAGAACTCACAAGTTATCAAAATAAAACTGTATTTCTTGGTCTTTAGTGTCATTTTAACTAGGTAACATCCAAAAACACACTGATCTAAGAAATAACCAATTCTATCACAGTGTTCATAGTCTCTGAATTTTAAAGTATTTCAGATTTTTTCTAAAAAATGATTTTTGGATGCAATTAGAATCCAGATCAAGCTCACCTTTGAAAAAAAAGAGACCTAAGCTTATATTTCTCACTGTAATAAAAGGAGACAGTTCTTTCAAAACATGTATTTTGCAGGTATTGAGGTTCAGCTTCAAAAGAGGCTTCTGTATCATAACTCATTAAGGATAACTAATGATAAATAGCACAAAAATATGTAAAAGTGATCTGCAGCTGAATTTCAAAATAGGTAAATCTTTGAGCAAGAATTAATTGATGTGAATTTTGGTCATTAAGACTGACCATAAGTCATGAGCGAATAGCAAACAATATTATAGCAGTTTCACAAAGCTGTTCTAAAATTAAAATTGCTGTAGAAAATAGGTTGGACAAAATACACAATGATATTTTGTGATCCCTTTGAAAAAATATGGGAGAGGTTTGCCTCTACTCACTATTGCAATTTGCCCTGTGGATTTAAGGAAATGACATGAGTCATCACTTTTGGAAAAGCCATCAGAAGAATGTTCCTGGGTTATGAAAATCATTAAAAATTTAATAAAGTAGATTCTAATACGGACACTTGCTCAGGTGACCATAGAGGGCTTTGATATTCAATTACAATAATGAGAGCCAAAAAGAGATCTTTGGAACATGCAAAAAACTGGCAGCAAGCCAGAAGTTTTTTTAATTAAATAAATCTATTATTATTTTCCAACTAGGAAGCACCATGGGAGATTTGTGCTGAGTGTAAAATAGAAAAAAGGAGAAAGTAACAATGATTAGCCAAAATGAAGAATCAACACCTTCAGTACTGGTAATATCCTACTTCAAAATTTGCATAAAAATCTAAGGAAATTGGGGAAAAAAAGAGAGAGAATGAGAGACAAAAATGATCTCTGATGCTCTACCAACATTGCTGACACGCATGCCCTGCTAGAAGGCTCTCAGACAGGCTGTTACAGGACAATTGTGCCTGTCCTGTTGAAGGCTCTGTCTAGAGCTGAACAATTGCAGCTGCACTGTATCACCCTTGCCCTGGGAGTCCTCTGCGACCTTTCTGCCTGTGACAGACACATGAGTGTCCAATGCTCCCTTCTGTTCAAATGCTTCAGTGTGGCAGCTTGAAACACAGAGACATGGGGGGGGTGATGAAGTGTTGCATCATTAGAGTGCCCAAAGTGTGCAAATGTTAAACTGCACAAAGCCAGAGCAGTGTCAGGGGACCCAAACCTGGTGCAGGTTTATCTGCTCAGCAACACCATTCATGTGTACATAAACCCACCCAATTTTTTGTTGGTGATTAATAATCTCCACAGCCACAACCATGTGGGTTTGTTTCAGAAGGAAATAGCTGACTCACTTTGAGAGAAAGTTTCAGAGTTAATTAGCTGTTACACTAACACTGAGGGATCAGGACCCGAAACCACATTGGAGAGCCAGCTGATCTGGAAGTTAAAATTCTCTGTTAACAGGTCATGAGATAGAAGAAGAACAGAGATGGATGCAACTGCAAGGAAAATGTAGTTAGTTGAAGAACCTGTGTGCATCTCTAGAAAGCATATGAATTGCTTCCCAAATAGAAATGTTTGGCTTTAATGTTTCTAATGACATATTTTGACAAGCTTTTCCTCATCTGTGTCTAGCTGGGCACCCACAGTTCATTTTTATGTCTATTAGAGGGTATTTTATTAAAATAAAAATACGATTTCAGGCAATGGCTGCTGACTGATCACCTCAGCAGGCTTAAAATGTTTTATTTTAAGCAAAACAGATAGAATTCTGTGATATAGAATTCTGTGATACCCTAAACTTTGAAAATCAGTAAAAAATGCTCTGAAAGAGCTGAACCACTTCTTCAGAATGGAAATGGTCATGCCTAAATGCTGTTCCTGAGTTGTCTGGACAAACTGAGCTGGATAAATTGACAAATTTCAAAATTATCCATTTTAACCACATGCTCATTAAATTAGGAGAAAGTGAGAGATGAAGGGGTGTAATTATCGTTATTTTAAACTATGACATTTTAAACAGACGAAGGAAGCATTGCAGACTGAGCATGTCTTTCCAATATGGAAGAAGTTAGAATTCTTAGGGAATAACTAGGCCTTGCAAATGAAGTCTGACTTTTTTTCATGGTTTAACTCCAGCTGGCATTTACAGCTGGGGGAAGAAGGAGGGAAAAAGGTAACACTCAGAGTGATGGTATTCATCATCCCAAGTCACCACTATGTGTGATGGAGCTCTGTTTTCCTGTAGATGGCTGCCCAACCATGGGAAGTGGTGAATGAATTCCTTGTTTTGCTTTGCTTGCATGTGTGGCTTTTGCCTTACCTACTGAACTGTGTTTATCTCTACTCACAAGTTTTCTCAATGTTAAACTTTCCAACCTGACAAAGCAGAAATGAGTGATCATCTGTGTGAAGCTTAGTTGCAGACTGGGGTTAAACCATTACAAGTATGAATATATTACAGTCACAAAGAGAAATTCAGGATATTTTGCATGTTTATCCAGTACACCTGAGAGGTATTTGAAAGCTTGATGTTTTATTTTGTGCTTAAAATTGAAGGATTTTTAATGACTGTTTTTAAATATTGACTTTTTAGTCACTCAATAAAAATAACCAGTCTTAACACTTACCATGTTCAGGTTTAAAGCCACATATGAAGTAATCACAATAGACTGTCTCATTTGGTTTCTGTTGTAAAGTGCTAGAAAATGTCTTGTTGAGTTAAGTGCATGAATAAATATTTTTATAGCCCAAAGCACTTATTCAATTTAAGAACTTCGATGTTGCCTTAGGCAGGGTCTTTATCAGTTTAAAAACGCATTAGTTTTTATAGTTCTATTACAGTGCAATTGTATTTAAACTCTAGGATTAAAAAAAATAGAAAAGAGCTGGAAATATAAAACTTGCTTTAAATATTTAACCCTTTGTCTCAATTCATTATTTCTTCTCCTTAGCTAATGCTGATCCCTTGAGCTGATCACCCCAAGGGACACATTCAGACCACTGGCTTTTGGTCTGCCATATAATCATGAGAAGAAGAGAGGCATAGGAAAACTCTTGTAGCAGTAGAGACTGAAAGAACAGTGTTTAATTCAGAAAAAAAAGAAAGACAAAATGAGCCACGATGGAGGAGGCAGCTAAGAAACTTTAATTCATCTTTTTTCCATAATAGAGAAATAAAGAACCTTCAGTGAAATAGAAAGGTAGGAAAATCAATACTTAGAAATGAAAACATTTCCTACACAATTAGCAGTGAAGCTCTGCTAGAAAGTACTGTGCAAACTAAGAGCTTATCAAGGTCAGTGACAAGCAAGAATATGCACAAAGGAATACAGATTCCTGCACTTGAGCACAATTGCTGGCTGCTGAACAGTAAAATTTTTTTCTGGGAGAAGGGTAGGAGCCAGTGTCATTCAAGTTCTGCAGGAAGACTTGCATCCCTTGGCCAGCATGATTTGCGTGTTACAGTCAACTTGCAAGTGTAAAAAGAATCCAAGACTGGCCTAAACTCACAGCTTTAAGGTTAGTACATTCTATCAAAAAAATTGATTGAATTGGCTTAAGTTTTGTCTTAATTAGTACGAGTAATGAACCACTAGTATTTATTTCTGCATGTGGTTCCCTAAATCCATACTTAGTTCAAAGAACACTTCAAGGATGAGGCTGCAGCTTGCTCCCCAGGCTGCTGTGCATGTACCTCTATAGCTTTAAGCACACACAGAGTCTTCTGAGATAGCTCACAATGAGATTATTGACATGTATGTGTTTTCTGACCCAGACACTTTGATTGTGCAACTTGTGGTCATGAGTCAGAGTTCTCACATCCTGAGAAAGAAGCTTTTTCTGGTTTTTTTCACAGTGTTGTGCTGTTTTTTCTGCCGTTTCAATTAATTCAGTAGAAAGTAGGTGAGTTTAACAGAGTTTCACATCAGTTAAATCTTGAGGAAAACAGAGTGACATGCAGAGTTGTACATACTGTTCATCTGCAACACAAAAATGCTCTCACTGTATTAACACTCAGTTTCTGGAGAGAATGCGTAATTTAGAAAATCTTAAATCTTTGCATGAAAAGGCCATTTGGTCAAAAATATTTAATTTTAAAAACATTTGTTTTCATTCCCTTTTATGAATCTGATCTCACATTGGTCTAAGTTTAAGCACAGTGAGAAATTTTGCTTCAGCTCATTAGTGGGAGAGACAAAACATTATTAAACAGTTTTAGAAAAACCTCTTTTTTTTCCCCATCTTGCTTTTTTGTACACTTATCTTGTACTTGTCTAAGTGTAATTTGTTTGCATTTTCTAAGATCAATATAAAAACATTCTGTGTCTTTTCACTTTAACACAATGAAAAGATGCCATTGTTACTAAAATTTATGATAACTCTTGACACTTTATGTTCACGTAGCATGACTTTATTTTTAGGTATATTTATGATAAGGTGGTGTCATTCTATTTAATTCATTAGCTCTCTGCATTTGTGTGATTGACAGGAGAATCAAAGGCATTGTAATGCAGCATAATGATAACATTATTGTTCTAATATGAAATATTTGGCTAATGTGGTACGTATACTATCTTTATTAAAACACAAGGAGTAGTCATTATGCCTGACTTCAAACACAAACAGCAGACACCCTTTATGTTCAGTACTTAGTGTCAAGTCACAGGCACTTGTCTAAGGGTAAAGGCACAACTAAAGATTGTTTTGCCTATTGTGATCAAGGACAACATGATGAGAGACAAATTCCACAGCTTTTATATCCTCTGAGTGGTCCTGCTGACTTCAGGGCTAAGTATTCTACTAATGAGCAATGGGTGAAGCACTAGGAGCTGAGTGTGAAGTTCAGGGACAGTTCCCCAGCTAACAGAAATCACAAGTAGCTCTGAAATCAATGGAGAACTTCCAATTCAAATCCCAATTTCTGAATTCAGGAAAGAATGACATCCAATATAATATTATTAGCTGCAGCAGTAGTAATAATAGTAGAGGTAGCAACTACTGTTGCTATTGCTATTCCTATTACTACTAATCTTATATTGTCTTACTTTAAGATTGTAAATGCTATTAAGAAAAGTACTAATTAAGGTACCAAATGAAAACATATTTCAGTTTATAAAATTTTTACTTGCTTCATTGAAGATAAGGGACTATTATGCAGTAAATTTAAGCTTATGGCAATAATCTCACTTTTTATATAAATGGTTTATTTGTTCACCATCCCTCAGAGGTCTGTCTCACAAAATAAAACCTGATGGATTAAGTTGTTAATTAAACGTCTCTGAGGGGGGAAAAATCAAGGGTAAAAATGGCAGTAAGAGATAAAGACTAAATGGATCCAATTGTGCTAGCACCGAGGTCACAAAGTGACTTGTGCAGCAGAAACACAAAGAAAATAAAAGGGCTACATATTTTAAGGCACATTCTGCAATCTGATATTTTTATACTATGTCAGAATGCAATTCCAAACACCACATGATTACAACATGGAGTTTTGATGCTGGGATAATGACATCACCATCAGAAGCACATCTGTGATAATTTACTTTATATCTTACTCTGTATAACTTTTCACTGTGGGCTGTAGGTGAACACTGCCTTGATACAGCTTCAAAAGCCTGAGATAAAGATCTTACAGTATAAAACATAAGGTTTTAAACATAAAAAAAACGTAAGAGGCATGGGTAGGGCCAGTTCCTATTTCTCATCATGCACCTCCATATCTTTGAGGTGCTCTTTCATGTAAACATTAACCCATACCCTTTGTTATCTTATCCATTGGGGTCAGTCCCATTTTGACTCATCTTGTTTATCCTGAGGGATCTGTATCTCCCATTATCCTGCCTCATGTCTTTACTTCCTCTGATGTCTGTTCACTCGTCTGTTTACAGGATGCTGTCCCCAGGCTCCAGCGTGCCACAGTGAAACCAGATGTAAAGCTTCTTGGAACAAAAGCTGTTACTCAGGTGGTCAAGTGGATCCCATTTCTTGCCTATACCTAAATCAGGACAGACTGTCAAGCTACCTGGGGCACAACATTTAGAGTACCTGAGGATCTGGGGTAAAAGGTGGCAAAAGCTCAATAGTGGCTTAGTTACAGCACAATCACCTCTTCAATCTCTAATTTCTGGTTAGCTGAAAAACAGGAGAAGGCAGAAATCTGAGCTTTTTTGAATTCTAAAAATGAAATGTAGGAAGATGAACTGTTTGAAAATGCAGTCTAAGTTGTTTAGCTGATAAAAGGCATGAGTACATTCTCTGTTGATTTGAAACAGGTCACTGAAGTGCAATGAGTCAGGGTAAGAGCTGCACTTCTCATGCTGGGGGATGCTGACCTAATTAGGGAAAAATGCTAGAGTGTTTGAGACATTGTTAGGTTGTAGATTGGTTTAGAGATACCTTACTGCATTCCCTAATTTTCTCAGAGTTTTTGGCTTTCATGCCTAATTAGCCCAGCCCTGGGTCACTGCTAAGTGAGACATTTTTGAACAATTTCTTAAGGTAAATCCATGTCAGAATAGTCTGTGCTACAGCTCTTAGGTGTTTTTTAAGTCAGCATTATCATCTTCAGGTCCTTTCAGAAGTGTTCACTGGAATAGAGTAAAAAATAGTATTTTACACTTGACAAAAATGGATTTTATTGCATATATCATGTACAATTCTGATAATGCTAGTTCTAGGTCTCAAAAGAAGCCAAATAACTTCTGATCTTCCAATTAATTGTACCCAGAGGCAGACATAGGTACCTGCAGATGACTGCTAACACAGAAAACCTAATCTCTCCTTTTCCTCACTCAAGCATAGTCTTCAATTGCTTTTTCTGGGACAGGTTTCTACAGAACTGCTCTCCTTCATGGCTTGTCTTCTCTCTATTCTGATGTTGGCTGTAATTTCTGTGTGGCACAGTTTGCTGCTTTCCACTCAACAATAAAAATATTCAGTTTTCAAGTTTTGCAGAATCCTGGTAGATCATTAAAGATCAGGACAACATATGATATAACCCTGAGATCCTGCACAGCCCTCACACTTGACAGGTTGGATTCTCAAGTATCATGTGCCTATTAAGTTCTATTAATTTCCAGCTGTGAGGTGAAAAAGGTGGTGGTTACTGAGGGTCAATGTCTTCTCTATTGTAAATAGGTAGTCTGCTCTTGTACAATTTCAATACTATTTGTCTTTCACAGAATCACTGAATCAATTAGGAAAAAACCTCTAAGATCATTGAGTCCAACCTGTGACTGAACACCATCATGTCAACTAAAGCACAGCACTGAGTGCCATGTCCAGTTGTTTCTTGAACACCTCCATGGGTGATGACTCCACTGTGAGTCTGGAACAAACAAACTTGAATGAATGACCTGATTTAATACAGGTCCCTGATAGGGATAATTCTGCACAAATCTAAAGCTGTATTTTAACAGAAATCTTATTAAGAAATACAAAGCCATTCACAATGTCAATGAATAGAAATTCCATGAGAAAAGACTTGTGATACATATGGAATATATCAAATATAATAAATATAATAGAAAAGAGTTTGAATCCAATTAAGCAATCTGAGTAACTTATAAAAATAAATCACTGGTTCTGCTTCTAGTCATAGATATCATCTATATTTAGATACATTATCTTAATTATCATCTGAATTTTAACATAACTGTACATAGAGAAAAAGAATTTACAAGATTTGCTTATGAATTTTCAGTTACTTTGATACTATCAGAACTTCTTTTGATGTCATCTCCAAATTCCCTCACTATCACATTAAACTCAAGCCTAAACCTCAGCTGACACATCTTACTTAATTTGTACCATATGAATTTACACTGTGAATAATCTAATATGCTCTTTTATTAGCAACTAATTATATTTTTAGTTCAAAGGAAGAAGCCTTTAATACAAGATAAAAATGTAAACACTAGAAGGCTTACTATGGCACTTGCAAGTACCAATTGCGAGAGTTTGGCTGATAACATTTTATAGTGCCTATTATCTTGGTATGCAAATGCTTCCCAGCAAAATCACACCTGCCTCATAATGTGCCAAGATACTTTGTTTTCCTGGGCTGCATCAGATCAGCATGGGCAGCAGGGTGAGAGAGGTGGTTCTGCCTCTCTATCCTGCTCTTACAACCTGGAGTGCTGTGTCCAGCTCTGGTGTCCCCAGCAAATGAAGGACATTGACCTGTTGGATGAGTCCAGAGGAAGTTCTCCAAGATGATGAGAGGGATGGAGCACTTCTGCTTTGAGAAATGGCTGAGTTGGGGTTCTTCAGTCTGAAGTAGAGAAGGTTCCAGGGAGATCTCATTTTAGCTATTCAGTAATTAAACAGTACTTTTAAGAAATATGGTGACAAATTTTGTAGAAGAAGATGTCACAATAGGAAAAGGGATAATGGTTTTAAACAAAAGGAGGGTAGATTTAGACTAGATATAAGGAAGAAAATTTTTACAAGTGTGATGAAACCCTGAAATAGATTGTCCAGAGAGGTGGCAAATATCCCATCCCTGGAAACATTCAAGGTCAGGCTGGATGGAGCTCTGAGCATTGAGATCTAGTTGGAGACGTCACTGCTCATTGCAACAGGTGTTGGATTAGATGGCCTTTAAAGGTCCCTTCCAATCCAACCTATGTTATCACTCCGGGATTCTACAATAAATGTGTGTCTTTACTGGATGCTGCTGACTCACCTGGCTGGAGGCAGAGCTATTAAAAGAAGGAGTATGTTCTGAAACAGAGGTACGCCTACTTTTTGGTAATTAACAGATTGCTCAACAAAACCCTTTGCAGATCTTGTGTTTAATTAGGGTACAACATTTTGCAAACAGAGGCAGCGCTGCAGATGGTTTCTGTCAAGTTTCAGTGTCTGTGTTGGGAGTTAGTTATGAATTTGTCAACCAGAAGCCAGCTCCAGTTTTACTAGTGGTGACTGATGCAAACACATCTGGAAGGGAATAATCATGTCTCACGCCTGAAAGATGAGCAGCCTGTCTCCCACAACCATTTACTTCTTGGTTTTGACTGGACTTAGTGAGAGTTTTGAGATGCATTTGGGAATGTTGGTAAAGAGAAAAGGAAAAGGAAAAGGAAAAGGAAAAGGAAAAGGNAAAAGAAAAGAAAAGAAAAGAAAAGAAAAGAAAAGAAAAGTGGTGAGAGAATTTTACAAGGGCATAAAGCAATGGGAGAAGAGAGAATGGCTTTAAACTGAAAGAGGATAGGTTTAGATTAGATTTTAGGAAGAAATTCTTTACTGTAAGGGTGGTGAAACACCGCAGCAGGTTGCCCAGAGAAGTGGTGGATGCCCCATCCCTGGAGGTGTTCAAGGTCAGGTTGGATGGGGCTTTGATCAACATGGTCTAGTGGAAGGTGTCCTGGCCCGTAGTAGAGGGGTAGGAACAAGATGAGTTTTAAAGTCACTTCCAACCCAAACCATTCTATGAATTTATGAATCTATGAGTAATATTAGGATGCAGAACATACCTAAAATGTATTTAAACTAATATTTCTCTACTTGAGATATTAATTTCATACTATAGGAATTCATTCTGAACAATTGTCTGATATGTAACAGAAATAAAATCCTGGGCCTAGTCAAGTTACTGGGACTGCATGGAGACTATTATAGAATTATAGGAAGTTTAGGGTTAGAAGGAATACAATAACTTGTATTTAAATTCAAATGTCATAATTGTGGGGCATAACTGCAACATTTATAAAACTAACCTGCAGTACCATCAGTTCTGGTGTGGTAGCAAAAATATCCCACTCTCCTCTGTGTAGATCAGAAAGCAAAGACATTCACTCAGCAGCTGGCTTCTCTGCTACTTGCTGCCAAAGAGATGGCACAACTAACAGCTTCTGGGTTCTGTTCCAGCTTTTATGAGACACTGTTCTCTAATGTTCTTTAAAACTGGTAAAACAACATACTTTGCCTAATCTCATTCTCTGAAATAGATGAACTATTTTGTCAGAATGTTTTGAATAAAATTCTGTCTGATGCATAAACCTACTGTGGAAAATTTCAGTCCAAACATTTCAGTTTTGGCCAAGTCATAAGCAATTTAAAAGAATGCCAGACATCTTTAACTTTATAGGGGAAGCTGTCACACCCACCACCCATGTACATAGACATGTATATATGCACAGACATATCATCAGCTGTACAGCAAAAAGAAATTGTTTGGATCCTGCACTGCAATTTTTCCCCAAATCTTTTAAAACTAGTAATTGTTAAGATTGCAAACTCTGAGCTTCACTGCCTTGCAAAGCTGTGACAGTGATGGAAGAAGACGTGAAAAATAAAAAAGGCAGATTTCCAGTCAAAAAAATGTCTCTGTAATAGAGTCGTAATAGCGCACTTTATCAAATATTTTGTCTTAATCATATAAATTTATAAAATTCCCTAAAAAACTTTACTTGTATTATTGTGAAGTAATATACTTACAGCTATATTCTATTTTCATTCTGAGCTCAAGGAAAAATAACATTTTCTTTTGCAAAGCAATACTTTTCAGAACCTGTCTGCATGTTTCAGCACTACAGTATTACACCTAGATAAAAGAAAAAAAGTATTTGAATAAGCCTTTACCAGTATTTTATAATCACAAGAACTAGAAAATACATCATAAAGAAATAAGAAGCTTGAACATTTATCTTTGAAGAAGTCTGTGACTGTTTTCCCAAAGGGAGCAAGAAATAAAAATGTTTACTAATAATTTCTATTTAATACTAATCTTTAATGACATGCTTCACTGAGACTTTCCTTTTCTAAACAGGAATGTGTGTAGGATTTGCTGTAGTATACTCAGACATTTCTTTTGACACAAATATGCATTAGGTGAGAAAAAACATTAAGATAATATGCTTCTTCATTTTCAACCAGTTATATTTCATTCTTTGAATTGAACATAAATGTCAACCTTTTACCAGATGAGGAAAAACCCTGACTTGAGTGCATGTATATCTATACAGACACTTGGTTGCAAGGGACTTCCTACCTCCCTGTGTTCAGGCTCTCATTACAATAGACGTCATGTCACGTTATTCCTTTATTGTTACCCAATATCTGTCATAAATGCCAATGTGTATTCGTATTTTGGAACATCATTTTGATGTTCCAAGCAAGGACAATAACAGGAAGAAAAAAGGTGGTGTGAATTAGAGTTTCCCACAAAATGCACCACTAAAGACTCTTCAGCTCTGTTTTCCTTCCTGCAAAATGTTGTGGAGTCCTATTTGCAATCTCTAGAACTGACATAGGAATCTCAGTCAATGAAAATAAACTCTTGGTGTTTTCTCTTTATAGGTGGTACTTCTGGGCATTCTACTGTGCTATTGTGGCCTCAGTAGCTTTCCTTTTTATCTATGATATTGTAGTTAGCACTTCTAGACAGACAGCTGTATAATAAATCTGCTATTGACCTAGAACAAAAAGTTCATACCATCTGTTACCTTGCCATATAAAAACTGGTCATGATTTCATTTTAACTAGTCTTCTGTTTCTTTCTGAGGTGTGCTTGGAAGCCTAAAATTGAGAGCCTAGAAAGTTTTAGCTGTAGTCATTATTCAGGGAGAAGGAAAAGAAAATATTTAAATTGTTTACATACTTATATTAAACCCTATTTTCTAATTGAATTTTGGATTATGTCACTGAAACATTTGTCATCTTATATATCAATATAATTCATGTATTCCTTGAGTTTTAGATGTGCTCTGTATTATATACAAAACATTAATAGTCTGTCACAACTTCTGTAAATTAATACTTCTCAAGCCCCAAAAGTCTTGCTGAGAGGAATTTTATGAATTTCAGCTTACTAATATCCCTGGACCGTATTCATTTTCCAGGAAATGTTTTTATATCACACAACAGTCTCTATGAAGCCTCTAATCTACAACCTTAGAGATCTGAAACTCTGCCTATAGATACAGGATTTAAAAGTGCCTTGTCAGATAATGACCATTACAAATATTTTAGACTTCTTAGAAAGAAGCAAAATTTTAAAAAAACAAACCAAAAAAACCAAACAAAAATCCCAAACAAAACAAACAAACAAAAAAAACCCACCAAACCAAACTAACAAAAAAACACAAACCAGAAATACAGTTAAACATTTGAATTGTGAATAATTAAGCTTTCCATTTTAGGATTACTTCCTTCTCTCCATAGTTTTTAGCACTGGTCAAAGGATTTGTTTGTGATCCTGAAAATAGAAAGTCTTCTTTTGGTTGGGAAAGAAAACAAGAAAGCTAAAATCAGCTGAAATATCTGTGCTCTCTCTTATCATTAGTCAACAACAATGCATACGAACATTCAATACAAACAAAAGTATTGCAAAGACAGAAAACAGTTTATTTTTCTGAAGCTGAGTCACTTGCAGCCCAAGTTCTGGAGAAAAGCAAACCCGACAGAGTAGCTGTGTACTGCAGTGAAGTATCAGCATTAATTTTACTGCAGTAAGGTTTCCACAGATGAGGGACTTGGGGATAGAATATTTGTAGTTGCAGTTTCTGCCTCATGTGCTCCATTAAGGGGCTCTGCTGTACTGTGTTGTAGGGTTCTGCATCTGCCTTTCTTGAAGGCCTCATCTTTCTACATAACAGATTTTGTCAGTTGAGACCCGTACCAGCAGTGAACTCTTTTAAACTTTATTTTTGTTAGTCTCTCTGGTCATTGGTGCAGAGAAGTGTGCAAAATATGACAACTTTCTTTGATAAGCATGACTTTTATTAAATTGAAGGTGAAAGAAGAAAAAAAGAAAGGAAAGAAAATAAATTTGTGGTGAAAAGAAAGGGGAGGTAAAGGAGATCTGACTGAAATTACACAAGCTTCATGTTCCAAGACCTATTCAAGAGCACAAGGAAGCAGGTATCACTGATGTTTCTGTCAATCCTTCTTACCTGGCCTTTCCATAAAGGTTTATACTTTCCCAGCAAAGCTCCAGAACTCTCAGAACAGGTCTCATTTCCAAAGCTGGGGTATGACATCTGGGTCCAAAAGTAAGGCATAGCGTCTGTAATCATAATAAACTTTGCTAAATCCTGTTGCTTTTCCTTCCTGCAATGGCATCTGAAAGAAACAGTGGACTGAGTGGTCTTTCCTTCCCCTAGATTTATTGCTAGTTAGACTTATTTTCTAACATAAGTCTGAACTACTGTTTTCTGATGTCATAGGGCTTTTTTTAATTTTTTTTTTTATTAACATAGTCCTTGGACCACACAAAGAGCCATTTTTGTTTGCAGTGTTTTATTTTTCTGCCTTTTGGATTTTTCTGACTAGTCCATACTATCAATGTAACATGCTAGGCTGAATGCCTCATTTTCTGAGGACAAAACTGGAAATACAAGTTTCAGTCCAGCCACAGTTACTGGTTGTGGGAGTGTAGTATCTGCATAAACATGTCATGAATCCCAGGTTACTCAGCAAGAAAAGAGCTATTTGGTGGGCAATCAATAACTACTATTATTCCTAAACTACTCAATGATGTGGCAGCACAGGTTTCAAAGGAACCACCTTGGATGATTTCTGTCCTTCTGTCATCCTGGAAGAACTCACGGGGCTCTCAGTAGATGCTATGGGCCTCCAAACCAGCTACTGGAAATTTTCAGAGTCTTGATTCTGGACAAAGATGATTTTTATGGGGAGTAACTTCCCCTTCCTAAGTGATGCAATAACTCTGCCCTACTCAACCTGCAAGTACTTTTGCAGTGGTCCAGAGAAAGGGCAAAAATATGAAAGGGAGGATCTGATCATCCCCCCATCTGTGTCCGGCCCCCAGTTTCTGAGTATTTTCTCTTCTAGAGGAATTCTGCTTCTCTCACTGAAGAAAAACTAGAGCAGAATTGAGATAATAATAAAAGTTGAAGCTTTCAAAAAAAAAGGCGGGCTATATTTTTTATGTATTTTTATTCCTCTCTCTTTCTCTCTCTCTCTCTTTAATATTGATGCATGGCTCCTGGGCATTCACTAAACAACTTCTACCTAACAGGAAGAGTATTGTATTTTGCAATAAATGAGCTGGCAAATAGAAAATTATGCCTAGAAATTGAAACACAATAGTCTCTAAGCTCAATAAAGATGGGCACTGAAATAATGCAAGTCTTTTCTTTCAGTGAAAGAAGCGAACATTATTCCTTACAGTTACATGGTTTCTGGGTACCCTCACCCCAGTCTTCTGGGGTTTTGCATGGTTAATTTTAGCCACTCTCTGTTGCATAACTGTTCCTTTTAGCTTGTGACTCTGGAGTCAACCTCAGGTCGAGCTGCATCCTGCTGGAGGCTGACATGTAAATATGAGACAGTGTTTCCTAAACCAGATTCTTTGGACAATCAGAAGAGAAGCAGCGCTACACACTTTCTCTTCTATCCTTCGCTTCACGGTACATTACTTAATACGCAATTTATTTTTTGAAAATATCTTTGATGTTCCTTGAACACACATTATTATTTCTCACTTTACTGCTGCAATAAAAATTGTTCCAGTTCACTGAATCACCAGTGATGCTGTATACCTTAAATATAGTGCTGACATGTAGCACATTAAGGTATCTATTACACACACATTAAAATAATTTTATCCATTAAAACAAAAAATACCACAAAATAATTCTTTAAGAATATGGTATATAGCAGTGAAAATTTAAATTCCAATGTGTTTCATTATGAGAAAACAACAGAAGTTAACAATCTCGCAAAATGCTGACAAAATCTGTTTATTCCCAGAAAACTTTAGTTAGGTATGTTGTTTAAACTGAAAAAGCAAAAGAAGTTGCCCTACAGGCATGTATTCAAAAATATAGGGAGACAACTGACTCCCTAACAGGGAAATGAAAGAACAAATGAAAAATTTTTGAGATGAGGAACATGACAAAATAAGGAAACATCTTCTGCACATAGTTAATCATCAAGAAATCAAATTTTTTTTAGCATGAAGTCTTCCTGTTATTTACAAACTTAGCACCTAGAAATTCCACTTTCAGTATGCAAGCAGAAATATCACCTTTATTTTTCTCACTGAATGTTATATAAATCATGAAATTATAATTTCCAATTTGGTAAACAGAGCAGACAGCAGTTGCTGTTGGATGTGATTGCAAAATCATAGGCCTCAGTCCTCTGAGGTTTTCCTGAGAGGAGAAAACCTGAGTCTTTCTTCCTGCTGTTCCGTGAGTTTTGCCTCTGTTTCTGAATAATGTTCTTAATACTTCAGGATCTGCAGTGAGTGTGGAATGGGAGGAGATGAACTTTTACAAGGTGTGACCTTACTTAAATGCATATGGGTCTATTCAATAATAATGAATATAATATTTTTCCTTGCTAAGAACTGATTTGCTTTTAAAATTGACAGCATTTTGCAGTTACTGAAGTGTAAAATTCTGAAAATTATTAAGTGCTCTTTAAAAGTGAATGCCTGGATTATTTCTGTTCCTTCACAAAATTTATGACAAGTGAGACTAATTCTGCTCTTGCAGAATTTTTCAGACAGAAGAACTATGCAGGAAGAATCCCTCTAGCTTTAAAAGGGAATCTTTCTCATTCAAGGTTTTCAGTCAAAACTATTTGGTTTTATTTTGTAGGTTTTCTTCTCTATCTTTTTGACCCCCTGATTTCCTTAGAGATAACTGTATTTATGCAAAGGTGACCATTTATAGAGATGTGCAGAACTTTTAGAGCAGTTCCCCAAATGCTTAAATAAGTCTGAGTTTAAAAACATTTCTACTTAATAGACTGTGCTGATGTGGTATATAAGTTAGGATCTGAATTTTTAATTTAAGGAAATATTTTAATTTTTGCATCCATCTGTGTTACTTCGAAGTATGCGAGAATATTTCTTCCTTAATCCCAGTAGTAAGAAGGGAAGGAGAGAGCCTTCAACTTCTGTACATTGTTTAGGTGGCTACCAGCTGCACCTTCATTCAGATTGTCAGGTCCATCAAGTCTTAAATACCAGCTGTCATAGTGCCCATCTCTGTTCCTGAGACTTAGAGCAGCACACACTCTCTGAAAGCTGGATAGTCAAGGATACTGATGTTTTCTTCCAGTGTTATAAAACACTTATAATCAAATAAAGCTAGGTATGATGAGAAGAGGAAGCATTCCATCAGAGATGGGTACAGCATGTCACAAAGCATTTGTGAGACAGATCTGGGGGATGAATGCCAGAAGCATTGCTATTCGTACTTAGATCTCAAGACTGATTCTGTTCCTAGCATCTTCTAAGAGCATCTTTTAAGGACACTTGAGTAAAGCACTGTGCTGCCTTCTCCCTCCTAAATGCTCACTTTTCCCTTCCTCCCATGCGCTTGTACATCACTTCACAGCCATGCACAGTTCCCGGTACTACGCAGAGTCCTTTCTACATAGCTGTCAAGAGAATGCAGAACTGCAAAAAAGCATTTTCAAATTCTGTGGATGGGTAGTCCCAATGACAAAGGAAGACCTAATCCATCCTTGTGATGAAGTTCAATGCTTATACCAATGTACCAATATCATGAAGCTAAATGTGTTGTTTTCCTGGGAAGATTACAGGCTTTAGCTGAGTGTGGATAGAGGAAATCTGTCAGACCTCTAGTAACCAATATATACCTAGATAATTTACCAGTGCTTCTCTGTATGTTCTTATAAAGTACAATTTCAATTAACAAATCAGGAATAACACTTGTTTTAATAAGAATATCAGATACTTGTTATCTTGCATTTATGAATAAGGCATGTACATTTTTGTAGCTGCAATTACTGCTAGAGCTTAGAGACTTTAAAAAGATTCTAAACTTAATTAGCTTTGAAAAATCTCCAGCTGTTGGCTCTAATGATCCCTTATATAAAATAGCACACCTAAGTCTGACAAGATATTATTTGTCTTTTCATCTGAAAAATGCTTTTTACCAATCACAGTATATATTGGATTTTGATTTTGTTTAAGGATTTATGATTTTTAATTTTTTCTGGAGGCAAGAAATGAAAATATATCTTAACAGAAATTTGTGAATATACATACTCACAAAAAAATATTTTGTTTTAGAGATTATGTGTTGCTTGACATTTTAAAGCCTTAAACTGCAAAATTATTGCTTGCAGCAACTATAAATATTTCTTGCCCACTATGTTTCCATGGCAACTGTGCTAATTTATTCAGAGACCTTTGCATTATTTTAATTTAAGAGACACAATAGTATCTGTACTAAAACTTTTCCTAGATTTGACATTTTGATCCTGTCTGAAAATAAAATGTGACATGAAGTATTTTTAGACACAAGCAACATTATTATACAAAGGGTGGGGAAGATGTTTAGGATGTCTTCTGGTGGATTTATATCGCATAGGTTTTACATGTAGATATAGATACACACACAATTAGTCCCAGAATAATGGCTCAGACGTTGAGAATGTACATCTATTCTAAGTCAGTCATAGCCTCTGAACAGAAATAACTCACACCTAGATTCATGTCAGAGATAACACTTTTTGAACATTTTCAGTCATCCTATCATCTTGCTTTACAAGGAAAAAAAACCCAAACTTTTAAAAAATTTTCAGGGCAATCTAGTCTCTGTATCACTCTTCGTCTTTGTTTTCAAGTCTCTTAATATGCACAATATGTGAGATGCTCTTCAGAGACTAGCATTATATAATGTTTGTTTATGAATTTTAAAATAATGAAATGTAACATAACAAGAAATTGTTTTACATGGGCTTGTCCTTAGGATCTGACCAACATCTGATACAGATACAGGGAGCAAAGGTACAGCAAAAAGATATTCACTTGTCTCCTCCTTCCTTGGGAATGCTCACAGCCTCAAAGGCTGTCGGAAGTAGTGTCTTGCGTCCAAAATGGAACAGAGAACCAG
This sequence comes from Dicrurus megarhynchus, assembly GCA_013399195.1. NCBI lineage: Eukaryota > Metazoa > Chordata > Aves > Passeriformes > Dicruridae > Dicrurus > Dicrurus megarhynchus. Next base: position 552,909 of record VXAD01006275.1, on the reverse strand, counting down.
GCTCCCTTTCAGACCTGTATCTTATAGCAAATACCTTCTGATCATAGGCTTTGGAAACTGTTTTCCCTTTTGTTGCATGAGTGCCAACAGTATCCCAGGAGGGCAGTATTGCAAGTTTTATGCAGCTATTGCTCATTGTCTCTGGCTATGTAAGAGTTCAGCCTCCAAAGCTGTCATTAGAAGCTTTGTGTGAGCATCAAATTCCTTTTAAAATGTAGGCATTTTTCCTCTGCACACAAATAAGACTAAATTGATAGGTGGAAAGGAAATAATTTCTATTAATACCACTTTTTTATCCTGAGCTGAGAATCAAATTAAAGGATTTAAAATTTCACTGCCTTTTTTATAACCATTGGTATAATTCTGCTTTTTTCAGCTATATGAAAAGATGGATTTGATATTGAAAATCATTGACTCTTGAGAAACCTTTGTATTCATAGTTTTTGACTGCAGACAAGGATGTTGTTGAAAGAATAATTTTAATTGAAAATTCAATCTGCATGTCTAATCCTGGGCTGCTGATGACAAGTAGCTAATATAAAAAATTTTACTGGAGTGTTCAAAATCCTTTCTCTAAGAAATTGCAATAAACCAGTTAACAACTTATAAGTTCCTACTTCAAGATGATGATGATGAAATGTTCATCTACTGAGTTTATATGCTCTTCATATTCACATAGGTAGCTGAATTTTAAAATCTTCATCACTTTAAATATATCAATTAGGAAATAACCTTATTATTCAAACTCCTCAACAGAAATATCTTCTTTCTCTTTAATTACTGCAACTATGCAAAAGTAGCTTCATTCAGCTAGCAAGTGAGAAAATTGTTCAATGTGTAATTTTTCATGACTGCAGCAGTTTTAAAGACTGAACCTCCAAACATACTCCCAGTGGGCTGCATCTCTGTGTGAGATTAAACAAATAAGCCCAGCTGCAGAATTAGATGGTAGTGTTCAACTCAGATGTTATTTGATTATTTGCATTGATGATCACAGTATAGTCTACCAATCCAGCAACAGCATTTTTTACGTATCTTGTACAGGCATATGTTTAAGGGCTCTTTATCTTTGTTATTTAGATGACAAACTTGTCAGCCCAAAGACCGAGTATACAGGAAAGTAGATATTGCTATGACCCTCAATTTACAGCCAGGTAATTGAAACACAAAGATAATAAACAGCAAGTTTGACTCCAGTTCCTCTAAATCTTTTCTTAAACAAATTAATTTCCTTGCTGTCTAATGCTTTATGTAGTAATTGCTTTTTTATTGTTTAGGCTGAACAGTGTCTATGGATTCAGCATGTGGGAAACAATGGCAATTGCAGCCAATTGAATTAGCCTAGGAACATATTTGTGCTGATGATTTCTAAATCAAGACTTTAGTAGCTTCATATGGAAAAAAAAAATCACTGGAGGGCAAATAACACACAACTTTTCACCTCTGCAGGAAAAAGTTCCAGAGGTATAATTAAGTAGTGAATTTCAACAGTTTTCAAAAAGCCATGGTTTAAAGTGTGGATCCATCCTGGGGACTGAGGCATGTTAAAAAAAAAACCAACTTGAAAGGCCTCTTCACTTTTCCTCTTAGACACATAGTCTATCTTAGAAGAAGGTAGCTGGTTTTCATGCTCTAGGATCAGCTTCATGCTTTCAGATTAAAGAGTTGGGAGATCATACAGATAGACTATCTGCCAGGAACCATGCCCTCATATAAAATCCTACAAATACTACAGTATTCAGTTCAGAAATTCATATATTTGCTTCAAGTTCAGCTTTCAGACCAAAGCTCTGTATTAAACTGCTGGGTATGATGTATTTACTTTCAAGTTAACTTCATATCTCTTTAGGGGTATGAACTATTTTCAGCTTTGTGTACCTTTAGCAGTCAGAGAGAAAAAATACCATGTATCTGTCAAACTGTTAGAAAGTCTTAAACTATCACTTTACATGGGGGATCTCAGAGAGCTTCCAGTAAACGCCGCCATTAACGAACACAGGACCTAGTGGTCTTTACAGTTTCCAAGAAGTCCTTGGATTTCCATTTAAACAGAATAAATAGGTGAGTTGAGAAAAAAAAATCCACTTTTCCATTCTATGTATTTGGTAAACAGAAGTAGGACCATAGGGGATGTCTAGCAGCCTCCTGCTCAAGACAGGGACAGTTTTGATGTCAGGTCAAGCGGCTCAGGGCTTGATCTAATTGGATCTTCCTGATTTCCAAAGATGGAGACTGCTTAACTTCCTGGACATCATGCTTCTGTGTTGGACTGTCCTCATGGAGTAAAAGCTTTTCTTTACATTCATCCTGGACCCTTGTTTCATTCTCCTGCTATGTGCCACTACAAAAAGTCTGACTCTGTCATCTTGATCACATCACCATAGTTATGGGAGGATGGTGCTGGGTGTCCTCAAAGCCATCTCTCCAGGCTGCACAATCTTCTGTCCCTCAACTTACCCTGACAAGTCACATGTTCCCGTGAGCCTCTGTTGAGTTTGCTCCAGTTTAGCTACCTCTTCCTGTGGAGCCCAGCATTGGATCTTGCTGTGTTCTAATCACCACTTTCAACCTATGGCCTCTTGACCTCAGCCTGTCCAAGCAGTCAAGGAGGCAGTTGGCTTTCATTCCTTCTAGGGCACACAGCTCACATTCAGCATATGCAGGGTTACGTTTTCACAAACTTTAAAACCAGCTGAAATATTAGCAGTGCCTTTGGCTGAATTAGTTTACTCAACTATTTTTCACTTAGATTTGCACTGCTTGTTTTCTTTGGCTCTGAGCTATTTCTCAGAAGCCAGCTAGAAACCAGGTGGCCATCAGGACCTTAGCTCATAGGGGTAGCAAAAGGTTTGGCTCCAACTGCTGCAGAGTTACAGCCCATTATGGGAAACAGCAGTACCATCAGAGACTAAAATTTTCCTTGCTGAAATCTGTCAAAAAATATTGAAGTTTCCTATTTAAAATGTCAGTGTATGCTTAGCTCTGCCTCAAATAATAATGCTGTTAAAAATTGAAGAGATTTATATACATATATGCACAATTGCTGTGCATTGTCCCCTCATGATAATTGTCTCATTTTCTTCTGTTTTCTTCCTGCCTGTTTTTTCTCCCTTTCCCTTTCTCTTTCCTCTTCCTTCTTAATTTCCCTTTCCCTTTTGATCCAAAACAAACATTTACCCATAGGAAGTGAACTGAGGGACAAGATAATACATAGAACACCACAGCATCCTTTCATACTAGAGCTTTTTTAACTATTTTGAGTTGTATTAGAGCCTGTGCTGAAAACTCTACAATCCTGGAATATTCAATTTTTTTTTTCATATTTTGTGTGCAGAAATTTCATTACATGGACACATTTTTAAACAATTAACTTTACCTTTGGCCAGCTTATCTGTCAACTGAGTTCAACCACACTGAATAATTAATTTTAGCTATGTTCTGTATAGTGACAAAGAAATATCCTGAAGGTATAGTTATCAAATCTTTCTCATATAAATCCCTGTTTCTCAGGTCTCTTCTTACTGGAAGAGCCCCAAAGGATGACTTTTCTTTTGGACGAATTAAAGTTGGAGGTGCAGTAATTTTGCCAATGACATCCTTAGTTGAAATTCTTCATAAAGCTATTCTTCATGAAGCTTCATAAAGCTCATATGAATATACTCAAGATTTATTCAAAAATTAAGCCACCAATGAGGTGTACTGAGACCCACAGATATTTTGCAAGTAATTTACAGTATCAAAAAGTGTTACTCTGACTTTTAATTTTCAGGGGTTCACCAGCACTTACATAAACTATTAGAGAGGGAGTGTTGTGCTTCTTTCCTTTAGAGCACCTGATTTACACCACTATACTGTCACTCATTCATGAAGGTACCATTAAACCAGTGTAACTGGAAATTACTCAGGCTACATCAGTGCAACAGGATAAGGCAAAGATTCAAAATATTTTAGATGTTTCATTGCTGAATAAAATGTGTATGAACAAATAACATGTGAAATAAAAGTTATGATGTGTACTGATCAATTTTAAGTCATGGAGGATACTAAAAAACACAGACAGAGGTACAGACTGTGCTCTTTCCTGTCTGTGTTACCATCGCTCCCTGCAGCGGAGAAGAGATGCTCCCATGGGATGATGATGCTGGCTGGCAGCTGTCTCAGATGACCAACAGAGATGTCAGCCAGATGCTGCTTTGAACAGGAGATGGTCTGGCCCATTTAAGAAAAGATGATTCATAATTGCACAGGCCTTTAAGTCACTCTTGACATGGTAGGCTACACAAGTCAGTATTACAGCTGATAACAGCTGTGAAAAGGAAATATTGAAGAACATTTCATGTTTTACTAGCTCATATTTTAAAGATGTTTGCAACCACTAACATTTCTTTTTTTTTTTGCAATTTTTGAGACCAATTTAATTGCCTCTTGAGGGGGACAAATTTTTTAGTCGTGCACCAGAGCCTAGGAAACAAAAAGCACAACAAATTACCAGTCTCATTTAAAAAAAAAATTATTAGTTTACTTATAAAATTTGTGTTAAAAGAGTAAGAGAGCATTGCTATAAACAAAGCTCACGTACCTGCACTAAACCTTCCCTATAGTCTGAATACCATTGTACCTTTACTGATCAGCCTTAGACTTGCAGACTCACATTCCAAAGGCCTGAGGGAGGGTATTTATTCCTGTGATAGTGATGCCAAAATGACTTTTGCTGTTATTTATTCTTCATGTATTTGTAGCTCTGTAGACTATTGTTGTACAGTTATATAATTCCTAGCTAACTCCAGTATTTTTCCACCCTGATAGGCAGAAAGACAAAACATTCCAAAGGTCACAATCCTAATCATGCTTTTCTGGGAACCAAGGATGAGCTACTCTCCCAAGACAGTTTCTGATAAACAACTAGCAGAAGGGAGCTCCAGAAGAGGGTTGAACCAAGGGGGCGAATTACCTCATCTCTTGTGTTTCTAATTGGGGATTCTTGTAAATTATAATCATTTGCTAAACTTAAAAAATTATATTCGTCCTCTGTGGGCATTTTCCCATATCTGCCCCTGAAGGCCTCCAGTTAAAGACCAGCTTTTATATTGCTTCCTATATTAATATTTTCTTGAAAGTGTGTTGTTTTATTTCTAGATCTTTAAGGCATCACTTCTTCCCTGTGTGTTCTATGGCATGTACTGGCTTTTTGCACAATAAAAAAAATAAATATATATATTAGAGAGCAGAGAAAGAATTAAAAATTTTCCAAAATAATTTACTTTTGTGGTCAAAAATAATCATGAAAATATCATAAAAAGAGAAATGACCAAAAAAAGGCAAATGAAACACACATGTAGTGTGCATTCTTTGGGCTCACGCCATTCTACTACATGGTGCACATAGTGACCATGCTTCAGTGTTTAGAGGTTCCTGGTTCTCTACAAGTAAGCTGCTGGGTCCCAGGGAATGCTCAGGGGAGGCACAGGAAATCAGCTCTGCATTCTCTTGCTGTAGGGCCTCCCCTGGTCCCAGAGCACTGCAGGATGCTGCAGGAGTGGTGAGGAACTTGTGCAATGCTGCAAGATAGACAAAAGTACAAAAATACAACACTTGCCAACCTGACTGATAAGCAGCTAATTGTGATTGGCTTTATATGATGCAAAATAAGTTAAAGTTTGATAGCTGTTAAATCTGGTGTGCTCTTCAAATTTTTCTTTGCTCTTTATATGGAAAGATATTATATATGTGTGCAATTTGTGCACGTAAACAATTTTTTTTTTAGAAGAAAAGACAACTGAAAATATCAGTGACAAACATGTGTGGCAGGTTTTTTTTTCTCTCTGAAGGCCTCCCACTGAAATATTTTGTCATCATCCCTATCAGGTCAAGTTGTGATGTCTTGTGAAAGAAGTCACCAACAGTATTCACAACAAAACTGTGAAGAGGGAGTTTTCATTGTAGGATGAACAGGCTTTACCTGGCTGTGCTACACAATAAGCTAAAAGCACTAGAGAAAATTGAGATAAGGGTGTTTGGGAGCATCACCCTTGAGTGTCTTTCACCTTTATTCTTCCAAAAGATTGTAAAATCTCCATCGCCCTGTCCAAATACTGTCCTAATAAAGCCATTAAATTTCTAACAGTTTTGTATAGCCACAGTTACAATACAGTACATGACCTACAAAATTATTTTTAAAGGATCTTTCTGCTTGTGTTCTGCTACACTTATTGCTGCCCCAGATATATGCTGCAGGCAAGAAAATTGTTTGTCACAACAGAAAGCAAGCAATTTCTTATAAATGCTACTGTGAACAGACATTTGCCAAGCTTTAGGTAACCCTTGGTCTCCTAAGTGTCAAACTGCAAGTGGATCTGATTTGACCTCTTGATTAATCCACTTAAAACAAGAGAAAAAAAATAGATTTTCCAATGCAATTATTCCAAATAGAGTTACACAGGCTCTTGTGAACAATTATCTATATTATTTTTTCCTACCTAGATATACACATGTGCAAAGGGGAAGTGAAAAGTCACACACTAAGATTAACAGTTATTTTCCAATACTTGTAAAGCTGGGTAAATGAAGGGAAGGAAGGGAAAGAGAGGAAAGGGAAGTAAGTATGGAGGAAAGAAAGAAAGGGTGGAGAGAAAAAGAATAGTTTGTACCTTGGTCAATGGTATGCAGAAAGCAGAACAGAAAGAAAACATAATTTACTCTGTAGTGCAGAACTCTGATTTTTGCTGGTGGTAAACAGACATGTGAATGAATTAAGGAGAAGAATAGGATACAAGGAAAGAACAGGATTTGCCATGGGTTTGTATAAGACCAAAATATTGGAAATCTCAGTGTAATGAGAGATCTCGGTGTCAAGGGAAGCATGACAATTGCAGAAAGGTAAAACTTTACAAGCAGTATTACTAATTTGAAATTGCTCTGCAAATCCCAGTGCCTAAATGAAACCCCAAAATGACCTCACATGTTTTTATCCCATATATACACTGTATGCCATGGAGGGTTATCCACCAGTGTATCTTTTTGAGATTTAACAAAAGAAAGGGAAAACACAGTAAAATAAGTCATATATACCACTGAGAAGGTGCACTACATTATCCAAAGCCTGCTGTCACAGAACTTAAGTCCAAGCTAATTTCTCTAGTATGCAGACATGATATAAGCCTATAAATACTAAGAGAGAGTAAATAATGAATAATCCAAATAGGTTTAAGAGATAAAGTACTTCCTATATAATCGCTTGGGCTATCAATTACTAGTACCAATTTTCCAGTGGAATAAGGACATTGAAATCTTGAGGGTTTCCTGCATACTTCCAAGGTTATTAGTAGTGACTCCATTTAACTATTGTGTCAAATTTTCTTTTTAGTTCCAGACAAGAACATTAGTTGAATTGTAATAGAAATACATGTACTGATACTTCTTTACTATACACCCTTATTAAATTGTCCACTTCAGTGCATCACCACTCGTGCAAGGTTAACTCGCAGTATTGGTAACACATTCAAAGGGGCTTGAAATCCTTCCTAAGGTACTCAGCTGATTTAGAAGATTGTGGATCAGGTCCCAAATCAATCATTGCTTAAAAAAAAAAAAAAGCATGTGCAATAGACTTTTCAGTTTGAAAGACAAAGCAAATCCTCCAGACTTTTCCGCGTATGCTTCTGATTCCTTTTCATGTCTAACTTACTAGGGCATATATGTCACTCACATGACTTGTTTTCCTCAGAACAGAAATGATCCCATGAAAAAGACTGACACTACAGCTATATTTTAACAAGGTTTTCTGTTTAGATTCACAGGAAAATATAATCATACATTGCAATATATGCCTAAAATTAAGTTAAACATGGTGTATGTTATGAAGGAAATGTTTTATTTTCTAATTATAAAGTAAGCTAAATATTACATTATAATATCCTTTTTTGTACTTCTGTGCTAGTGTGTGAGATTTTTTTTCATTAACGTCAAGTACTTACGTAACTGCATCTCAGCATTTTTTCTTCAGTATTTGACTCCTTCCCCTCTTCAGGTCTTTTAAAAACATCCATGAATAATCCATGTCTTTCCGTGTTCAGATCTTTTTAAAATATCTATGAATAAACCATGTTACCCAACACAGTACTTTATTCTGTACTCTGTAAGAAACTCCTATAAGTATTGAAACCAACACACCTATGTTTAGTTCAATCTAGCCAAGCAAGAGGGAGGTATTAAAGCCCAGAGAGGGTTTGATGTGGCCCAAGATCAGCACATCCATCAGTCAGAAATGGTCATCCATGTAACTTAAAATAAATCATGGAATGAATTGGATAAAAAAGAAACTATCAGAAAAAGGTGGGTTTAGATAGCCATGGAGAAAATAAGGTTGAGTCTTCCTCCATCCTAGGGTTAGGCTAGAGAAGAGGATGCATCATGGGATTTAATTTTGGAATTCCTGAATGGGAAACTAATGTTACTCACTTGCCAGGCTGTTTCTTAATTAATTTTTTCTCATTGAAAACTAGCAAAATAGAATTACCAATTTAATAAATTCTCTAGTTGGATGGAATATAAGGTTTTATTGAGCCCACAGAATGTTATCTTACTCATTTTAGCACAAGTTTCTATCTTTATCTAAGGGACAATATCTTGGATCAGAACACACTGTTGTTGTTAATAAAAAAACCACAAAGAGTATTATTAATTTAGCAAGGAGCAAACTGGTATACGGTTTCACATATCAGGTTCAAGCACACAAGCATGTATTGCTTGTAAATGAAAAACTCTTGCAAGCAATTTCTGAAAAGCAACTTCAGGACAAATTGATTTAGCGAAATCCCTGATATATTTCTTACAACTTCTATTTATAGTTAATCGCCCAGATCATTCCTTTGTACATCAAAGCCCTCTATGTCACACAGCCTTGCCCTGACTGCAGGTCTGGGTGAGATGGAGCATTCCCCTTCCCAGCTCACTGTGCTTCCTGCGGTCCTTGTGGGGCAGATCTAAGTAGGGCAGAAGGACTCAGACACTCTTCTCAGACTTCTTCCCACCCCACCAGCAGTCACAAGGACCTCACAGCTGTTGCTGAACCCTCTGGCATATAACCACAAAGTCAAACAAATCAGATACAGTTGGACCCACTTAAAGCAGTATAAATAATATAGATGAGTCTTTAGCTAGTAAACCTCAGAAGTTCTCCAAAGCACTTGGGGGGAGAGTTACTTTAGTACCCATCACAGCAGAGGGCCCTCTCATCTTCCCTTAGTCCCTTGGCCCCAAAGGGAAGAGCAGGGCTGGAGTTCTGCCATGACTGGTAGAATTCTTGAGACAAACACAGTTCAAGGAGTGATAACCTGTCCCAGATGTGTTAGTCCCAGAAAAGATTTGGCCAAGTTTAACTGTCTCCACTAATTCTTGTACTCCTTCTGGGGTAACACAACAATCTCTTGGAAGCAAGACAGAAAAGAAGGTAAAATGAATCTCAGCTTCTAAAAATATTTTGAAATTAAATAAATGATATAAAGATAATTGTGGTGGACTAATAGGTCATACTTATAGCCTCAGTAACCAACTATGAACAAGTTCTCAATGGTGAATATCAGACTGCGTAAAGTAGCTTCAAGGTATAAATAAATAATTTCAAAAATGCAGAACACACACTCTTTTAGACAAATTTAATTACTTTACCTTGTTAGACAGAGGATAAGTGAGGGGAAAAATAAGTTTGTTGATCCATGAGAGACTGGAGAAATCTTATACAGTGTGAAACTTGCTTAATTTTAAAAACAAATTCTCCTTTCCAAGTCAGTGGCAGCAGTATGGAACTTTTGATGACAGTTTTTCCTGTTTGTTTGTTTCTTGGATTTGATATACAAATAAAAGAGGAACACGGATTCCAGGATTTTTGTGAGATGTTTTTAGGCTTTTGGCCATAACTGCATGTAAGTTACCTGTGCTCAAAGACAGCCCTTCTCCAGTGTCATTTCAGTGACTAAAATCTGTCATGCTAATCCAAGGAACCCATGGTTCTGCTTGTATCGTAAGTTACTTTTGAAGGACTAATACTAGTAAAGGGCCAGGATTGACAGGAAACATAGAAAGGGCAATATCTAATCAAAAATTAGTGAATTACATAAGGTAGCAAGGAAAGAGTCGAAATTAGCAAAAGAAGGAATCACAGCTAAAATAATTATCTGTTGTGGAGCTCACAAAATGAACAGTTTTTGAGAAGTACGGGTGAAATTCATAAATAAAAAAAATCTGCAGTGTAGATGTTGAAAGAATACATAGAAACCATCTCTGCAGAGTCAGAGTGGACCTAACAGGTACGCATACACTCAGAAAACTATGGAGACACTGTGTTTTTCTGGAATTAGGTACACTAAATTACCTGCCTGAAATACATAATTGCTGTTTCTGTCAGCCTCTCCATAGATGTGCACTCTGCAAAGATACGAAGACTCTGGGCAGCTGATACTTTTCAGCTCCATGAGTTCTTTATGAGTCTGCTTACCTGCAGAGTTTTTGAAATGCATGGCTAAAGGCATTAAATTACATTTGGAAAAATATTCCGTATTTCCCTGTCCCATGTAGATCTAAATTGCTGATGATACAGAGCTCACAGTGAAAGTCTCACTTGCATTTAAATAAAAAAAACAAAAATTACACATTTGTCTTGGAAAGAACTGGTCCTCTGTTTCAATCTCTCTAAGATGGTGGATGAACTAGAGAAACATAAGAGCTGTTCACAGATCTGCAGAGGTATATCTGTTTTGTTTAGTTCTTCTCCTAGTATTATAAACGATTCTGTCAAAAGCCTTCCTGTGAAAAGATAAGTAGAACATAGGCAAAAAGGAATGTCTTGGGCACAAGCACTAAACAAAAACCAAAACTCTAAAACAAAACACATCTTCTTCTTTCTAATAACATGAAATTTATTTATTCAGGACAGGTTTTTCAAGGGAATAAAAGACTATTCATCTAGGAAAAAAAACTATTTTGAAAAATTATTTGTCACACAGCTGTATTGCTAGTGTGCTGGTATGTCTGTCAAAACTGAATCTGAAGGTTCATGAAACTGAAATGCAGCCACAAAATCAGAGAATAAAAAACCTGAGGAAACATTGCAAATAAACAAGAAATTTAGGGATATTTTAGAAACTATCAAATGCCAATTACTCAACTTTGCTTTTGTTTCAGAACTCTGTAACCTGCATGCATTTGAAAATCAAGATAAATATGTTGATCAATTCTTGCTTATAAAGCACAAAGGCTTTTCTTTATAAGTCACCAGGTAGGAAAACATGCAATGTCATATATTCTGTACCTCTGCAAGAAGAAATCTGATTTATTTTGTTTGAAGGACTGAACTACTAAATTTGCTTACTCTCTACAGCTGCTCCTCTCCAAAAGGAGAGGCTGTTAAATACTGACAGAAATGAGCTAAACAGCACAGAATCTAGTCGGTCTTATATATGGCTGATTATGTGAGAGGGAGGAAAAAAAGATAAGAATGGATGTCTGTACTTTTTTGTTATACGAAACAAAGTAAAGCATGATTTGTATTAGGACTTTTGTACTTGATCTGACTGCAGTTTAAAAGTGATTCTGAGATCATGGCATTCTAAATATAGAGATGTTTACTATAGATGAAAAAGATTTATTTTTAATCTGAAGGAAAACATGACACTGTGGAAGAACATTTAATTTAAAGCATTCATAAATCCAAGCTTCAGTGCATGTGGTAAAGATTAAATACTTGAATAAAAACTGTTAAATCAATGCATTTGATAATAGCCTTAAAATTACTATGAATCAAAAATATTTGCACTACCACCTTGATATTTGAAATATCATTAAGACACAAAAACCTTGATACCTTTTCTCAGGGGTGAATTCAAAGTATAAGATGGTTCTTCAGTTTACTGGTGGAAAATACAAGTTTAATTCACTCTACAGGATAACAGATATATATTGTGCTGTGGTTTAACCCTGCCCAGCAACCAAGCCCCATGCAGCCACTTGTTCATTTCCCCACCAGCAGGATCAGGGAAAGAATTGGAAAGGTAAAAGCTGCAAAACTTGTGAGTTGAGATAAAGGCAGTTTAATAGGGAAAGCAAAAGCTGCACACGGAAAGAAAACAAAACAAGGAATTAATTCACTCTTCCCTGTGCGAAGGCAGGTGTTCAGCCATCTCCAGGAGGGCAGGGCTCCAACACATGTGATGGTGGCTTGGGAAGAAAAGCACCATCACTCTGAACACTCCCCCTTCTTCCTTTTTCCTCTCACTTTATATACAGAGCATGATGTCACATGGTCTGGGATATCCCTTTGGTCAGCTGGGGTCACCTGTCCTGGCTGTGTCTCCTCCCAACATCCCAAACATCCCCAAATTCCTCACCAGAGTGGCAGTATGAAAAGCAGAAAAGGCCCCAGCTCTGTGAAAGGACTGCAATAACAAAAACTTCCCAATATTATCAACCCTGTGTTCAGCACAAATCCAAAACCCAGCCCAACACTGCCACTGCAAAGAAAGTTAACTCTACCCTAGCCAAAACCAGCACAATCAGTTCTTCTGGAAATATCTTATGTAGAGAGATCTTGATTTATCTGGATCTCCCTGAAAGTTCTGGGAGTGCCAGGAAATACCAGACTGCTGCTGAGGAAACAGTGGGTAGTCCCAAAATTGAAAACCTCCCAGTAGGCTTCTAGCACAGCAGGCTAAGATGGGAATAATACAAGAAGTATGGATTCCATTTAAAACCAGTGAAGCCTGGACTTTGCTGGATCTCTTGGATTCCTACTAAAATTGATGCAAATTTAGGAGTCTAGAATAACAATTTATCTTACCATGAAGAAAATTAAATATCTGATAGGATGAATCATACTTTAAATTTCATTGACTCTCCTGCATATATCCCCATTGATTGCATGTATTACCATTGCTTACAAATGAAGAAAACATTTGAAAAGACATTTGGAGAAATGTCTGGGAAAATATTGTCACATTTTCATAAATTTAGATAAGTCTGGCTTCATTATCACTGTGGTCTTAAAATTTGATAGATGGTAAAGGACTTTAGTAGAGTCCTTATAATTTTGTTTCTCAGATGATCATTTTGAGATGTACAAAGAGGAGGTATTGTTCGACTACTTAAAAACAGTGAGTTTAATCACGTAATACCTGAACACCCCCAACAAATTACCACAGATAGAGATGTAATATAGGAAAATTAGGAAGACTTTTAAGGATGAAGAAAAGATGCATTGACAGAACTCCTGGCCCAGCAGGGATGTGAGATCATGAGCTATCTCCTCTACTGGATAGCAGGAGGGGGTGGATGTTTAAGAAGTTCTCAAAGAGCCTTGCAAAAGTTGTGTAAGGACTGTGGACTATCAGATTTCTGAGCAGTAACATAACGTTTCAGGGAGAAGCTTAATAAGTCTCCTGAATTTTGCAAGGATTGAGAAGAGCTCTAACATACTGCTGGTGAGATTTTATAGCCTTGTGTAACTGTTAAAAGTCTAGAAAAAAAAAGAAATGTAGTAACTTTTGGTTTTTTCCCCCCAAAATTTGCAAGATGCAAATACATGGGTTTCAAAGAAATTTAATTTTTTTTGCCTTAAAAAACAGCTGGTTTTAGTAATGGTAGTCCTCTTGCCCTCAATTCCCTGCTATGTATGACTAACCTTAACTTCAAGATGATTAAAGGCTTGTTTTTTACTCCCTGTCCTCTGTTTGGGGATTTAACTACAAGAGACTGTGCCAGCTACTTGCAGAGCAGTAGCAATGCTATCAAATGAGATAAGCATCACTTTTTTTTTTCCTGTCATGGTTATATCTCTTGCAAAATTCAGGCAGCCAAACCCTTACACTGTTTAAAGTTAAATTTTGTGTGTGCTTATAGTTGGAGAGGGAAAGTTTCTAAAGTCAGAAATAACTCTCATTATTTCTGAAGACAGACAAGTCTTTGAAGAAATAGTTTTTGAAGTCAGTGTTTAATAATCTGAAAAATCATGAAAATGCTGTGAATTCAGCACAAAAATATTGCACATTAAAGTTAGTTCCATTTTTTTTAAATATCTCTCTTAGGTTCAAAAGTTTACTTCAATGACAATGTGTAATTAAAGACTTAAAAGTCTCGATGATTGAAATACTCTGGAGTGCAAAATTGCAGAGGAATACTGGAAGGCAGCCTTTACAGAGATATTTTAAAGACTGAATTTCTGCTCCTCTACATGAAGTCAAGAATAACATCTTATAAGAACACACAATGAAACAAAGAAAGAGATTTCTTCTTACTGTTTTTGATGCTCCAGAAATATCTGGTTCAGGTCACCTCAAGTTTCAGCGAAGCATTTCTCTAAGAATATTCATGTTATCACAGTTTTAGAAGACCCAGATCTTTGTCACTATACAGGCCCTACAAAAAAAGGCAGTCCCTCCCCAGAACTGTTTCAAATCCAGTCCTGAAAAGAGAGAAACGGTGACTTGAAATGACTCTCTAGGGTCACTCCATTAGTCATCAGCAGTGCCAAGAATAGAAAACAGGTTTTCTTATTCCATGCCTCAGACCTAATTTGTTAGACTATATTGCTTTCCAGTCAGAACGGTTGCTGTAACAGTATGTAATCATATAATGTGGATTTCTCTTTTCAGCCCCTTTGTCCTTCCCTGGACTAAGGTTTGCATACTTCACTCCAGGTCTCCAATTATTTCACTTTTACCCTAAAGAAACTGTCACAGTACTAGTCTTATATTCAAAGTGTTGCATGAAGATCCAAGTGTCCCTTTTCAGTGACTTCTATGTTAAATGGGAAGAAAATTGTATCCTTTTCTCTTCAAGTAATATTTTCCTTTGATTTACTAATCCATTTTGTTTTATCAGCTACCTGAATCCCCACTGGAAACCATATTTACAAAGTAATTGTCTTCAGTGAGAGAAATGTATTTTACAAATTCTCAGCCTTTCACAGAAATAGGGAAAAATTAAATTGGATAGTCATGATTTTGTCTAGAAAAAAGAAAGGCTATCACTGCTCAGAGGATCAGAGATCACAAACAAAAATGAAACCCTATTTTGAAGAAAGCCACATTCTAGTTGCAGAGCACCAATAAAAAAATCAAGAACCTAAATTAACTTCTGAAAAAAATTAGTCATCCCTAACTGTTTACTGCATGAAACATAATGGGAGCATAATTCCTTAAGCTGCTGTAGTATAGTAATGAACTACTATAGTTTTCTGTATTAAGAAAGGTTATGCTAATGTGAAAGACAATTGCTCTGCTGTTTGAATGCAAATAATGTATTATTGCTCCTTACTTCAAAAGCAACATTTGTCACCAAATAAACTGGCCTTTATCTGATGAGAATTCCAACAAGCAAGGTGATTCTTTAAATGAGACCAGGTAGTGATAATGTTGTCTTAGCATTATCTTACCCTTTCTCACTGAACAGTGAAGTCAGAGAAGATGATTTTCTCTTCTGGTATTTGTATTGATCAAATTAAATTCTTTGGCACACCCTATTATGTACACAAGTCCTCTTGTTTTAGCTGTATGTGAAGTTTGTCCTTACAGAATTACTATATGGAAGTTCTACAAGGAGGATAAACAGCAGTAATGGAGCTTGTGTTTTTTCCTGTACGTATATAATGAACTTAATCCAAAATTGTGATGGGAGTCAGCAATTAGGCAGCAAGCCACCCTTTCCCAGCCTGCACTAACCATGCTGTTGACCCTCTTTAAAGAGCAATCCAAAGAGACTGGGCAACTGAAAATCCCGAAGAGAAAGAAGTGCTTCTGACAGGCATTGTCTCTGACAGGGTTGAAATGCTTAAGTTCTGATAGCAAAGAAGTCAGAGTGGCAGTGTACTAACTTCCAACTGAGTTGATACCTACAATGCTTTGGGTGGCCAAAACCTTTTTATTGGGTTGTATATAATGCAGGGTTAAGTTCTCCATAGAATTTATATAGACAGCTAAAGAGATTGCATTTTGTAATATGAATATATGGATTACAAGTAAAATAAATACAGACTTTGAAAAAGTTCTGGCCAAAATATCAATTTCACTTGTCATGGGGAAAAACATGTAGGAGGTAAATCCAGTGAAGCTGCATATCAAGAATCTTTGCAGAAAGTTTGCGTTTCTCCTTCTCTGACATTCCGGCACTCACATGCACCCTTTAAAACCTGCTCACTCTCATTCTACCCACACGTGTCTACTATAATATGATTAACTTTCAACTGAGAGTATATACCAAAAGCAATCCTAAATCAGTGATAGATTACATCCATGAGCAAATATTTGCTCCATTAACTCTAGTAATGATTGAAAGTGTTTGGGCATCAGGAGTCTTACTATTTTTGAGAGACAGGGCTTTTTCAGTCCTTTAAAGGTCAAACTCGATCTGACAGTGGAGAACACAAATTCTGAAGTTTGCAGAGAGTGCTCCCAATTTTCTGACCTTTGAAGCTGTGAGCTGTTCAAGTACCACAGCTTATCTCAGTTTTATTTGCAGCCTGTAGGGAGAGGTGAGGGTTTCACCTACTCTTTTAAGCTGAGCATATTGTGCTTGACCCCTTCCCACTTACAGAATAACATGCATTTATCAATTTTGAACCAAAAATTAATGACTAAGTTGACCAGGTACCTATCCATTGTAATACCATTGTGATAACTCTGGTATTTGAAAATAGAATTATAAAACAATTCACCAGAATATAAACCCCTGTTCTTTCTTTTTGTTTATCAGGGAAAAAAAATGTAGTATTTGCAGACTGAAAAACAGACTATATTTTTATATCAGACCTTCATTTTATATTGCATTTATTGCCTTGGTCACATGGATGTGTAGCTGCTAAACCAGTTGGCACATTCAGTTTTCTGGGCTAATTGATTCCACTTTTCAAAAAATGGATAGTGAATTACGGTCACAACTTAGCATAATTTTATTGTTGCTTTGGTGAGGCAGTTAAACATTTGTCTAACACCTATTCATGCTAAAATTCTGTGGAATAGCTTTTAAAAGACTTTAAAATACATAATATAATTTAGAAGTCTGATTGTACCCTTTGTTTCATGTGCACATTAAGTTCATCTGTTGGTCTTTCAGTACAGAAATGGAGCTTGTAACAAAGAGGTGGACAGACTTTTTAATAGGCCCTGTTGGAGTAGGACATTGAGTAACGATTTTAAACTTTAAAAAGGGTAGATTTAAATTAGATGTAGAAAGGAAATTTTTTGCAATGAGGGTGGACCCTGGACCAGGTTGCCCAGAGATGTGGTAGATTCCCGATGCCTGGAAAGATTCATGGTCAGGTTGGACAGGACTCTGAGCAACCCAATCTAGTCAGAGACGTCCCTGCTTATTGCAGGAGGGTTGGGCTAGATGACCTTTAAAGGTTCCAGCCCATACTATTCTATGACTCTGGGATTTAGAATGCAGAAATATTTTCTTCTTTTTCAATTTCCTGTTCTAATGAATCAGATCCATACAATTGTCTATTCGGAGCCAAAGATTTGCATTTCTTTGAAAGTGATCAGGTCAAAAATATCATGGAGAGCTTTAATAACATATTAAATGTGATTTTTACAATACAAATCTGTGGAATAGGTTGTCATTTTTGCAGGTTTCATTCACCTAAACTTTCTGATACTGTGGGTTATGAAAATGAACTTACTGCAGATCATGCACTAATATCCATGTTAATATTTGCTTATAAATCCTGATAAAGTAGAGGTGAAAGTCAAATTTTCAAGTATACTCTTCCTCAGCAGTATTCAAGGACATGTTGTACAAATGGGAAAAAACATTTATGTTAAAACTGCAATATGTGAGGATAAAATTAATTCCATTCATCTGTGAACTCACAATTAAGAGGGATCATGTATAGAAGTGCCTTATGCAGAAAGTGAATAAATTAAGAGCTATAATGGGAATACTGTGAACTCATATGTGTTGTAAAATATTTATGGTAAGTTATACATTTAGCATTTTATTGTACTTTAAGACCAATTTAAAGTTTGTATCAAATTTCCTCTCTATATTCCAAGACATGACCTCTGCATAGAGAAGATAAAATCTCAACTGTGTTGGAATAAATTTGGTTGTATACACACATATGACCATAAGCTCTTTTGAATAATGAAATATGGAATGCTGGTACAGTTGATATGCAAAAAGCATATAGGAAGAAGACTACACAGAGACACGTAGTGGGGACAGGATGCCTCAATGCATGAACCACAGGACTGATTCTCACACCTCAAAATGATGTAGAAGAGACAATGAGTCACCTCAGCAATAAAGACAGATTAATAGTGCCCCTTCTTCTACAACTCACTGGGGAAGCTTCAACTGCTGCCCTCTGCAGTAGTCCTCAGCCCAGACCTCTCTCCTACAGCTAACTATGAAGTTGTAAGAGGGAGTCTTATAATAAGAACCAGGAGATAATGTGTCATCTGCACCAACCCATGACCAGAATATAAATTTACTGCAGGTAGGTGTTATGTAATTCACTGTGCCATAAGTGTGTATCTAAACACATTGATTCACCTCTCTTTAAACCAAGTCAAAGCCAAGAAACATCTCCTATAGGGAAGCACTTCAGTATGTGGACCATAATTGCAGTGGTTCTCCAAAGACCCTTTTGGAAGAAGTGGTCCACAAGCTGTGATTGTGCTTCAGCTGCTGTAGGAGCGTGCCCACACTCGGGAACACCTGCTCTGGTGTAAGTAAGGCTGCAGTCCATACAGTTCAGCCTGAGAAACCTCTGCAGCTCTAGGGCACAGCTTGACTGATTTTAAACCAGAAATGTGCTGGCATGCAAATCCTGTTCATGTCTGCTGCTAAAGCAGTTGATTTATTGTAGGCATTCTCCTGGCTGTGGTTTGCATAAGTAAAATATGAAGAACATTCATTACCCTGAGTATCCATTAGCTTTCAAGTAAAATGTTGTTTCCTAAGGCAAAAAAAAAAAAAACCAAGGGAAACAAGGTTTAGGAATAAATAACAAAATATAAGGGCACTGTAAAAGTTAAAGGATAGGACACCTTTTACCTTTGTACTTAAAATGATATGCATCAAAGAGGAATCCACCAAAAATGCAAGAAAGATGTTGCCTTGGAGAATGAAAGTCCTTTAAGGGAGGTTCAGATGGGAGCTGGAACAACTTCTCCCACTGTGATGCATAAATTGATGGCCACTGATGGCTGTAGGCTGCTCTACTCCTGGTCACCTCTGAGCAATGAAGGTCTGCAGGTGTCAGCTACAGCAGAGTTGTCATAAGAGACAGGAATTTTTAATGTTTTTTGTTTCACAGTTCCCTGGTATTTTTCTGGTTAACTGTCCTTCACTATTCAGTAACTATTATAATGACGACCTTAATTCAATAGTATTGAATTAGAACTGGCATGTAGCTCATTGCTACCTTGGTTATTATAGTCAGAGATAAGTAAAGTTTTTGCAAAACAAGGTAAATTCTATCTGCCCTACACACAGCTGCATATTTCTCATATTACTTATTCTTTCCATATAAGCCTTTATTTTTTATTTTGCTAAGAAACTCTCTGTCATCAATTATTCTCCAAGCATGGGTGCCTGATGGCATGATATTGACCTGGTAGCTCATGCTCAAGATATTTAGATTTTTTTATAATTATTATGAATATTATTTTCTTATTGTTTTTTTTCTTCACCCTAAAGCTCAGATCCCTCTTCAGCAGCTGCAGGCCAATTACCTCTACTGACATTGCAAGGTGCTTATTAGGCCTCAGGTCTGACAGTCTTTGAAGAACTCAATTAGTTTTTCTACTTATCTCATTTACTTCACAGCTTCTCTTAGCAGGAGCCTCCAAATGTAAAACTTCTCAGAGCATTATAAGAAGTAGGTGTTGATTTTTCAGAAAAAAATATAAAAATAACTATCAGGACAGCATCAGCTTCCAAAATGCTTCTAATAATATGAGCTAGATGGCTCAGCCTCCTTTTACAAGTACTAAAAACACAAGAGGCTTCATTTCCTACTTGCAGGGATGCAATTATTCTGGTGCATAAGAAGGTACAAGATCCTGCTGAAGCTTTTCCAGCAGTGGATACACTTACATCTCTCACTGCTTTGTGTTTGCCAGTGCCTCATTAGCTACATGCTCACAGTTGCCATTCCCTGCACCCAGGTGCTCACAGCTTTTCCCTCCCCTCCTCAGCTGCTTATTTTTACGAAGCTTTTAAGAACTTAATTATTTTTGAAAGTTTTTCCACCTGTCAAAATTGGATTGCAATTAGTCAATGAATTCAAATGTTATCAAAGGGGGAAGAAAGAGGCTGATACTGTAATCACACAACTCTTGTTTTTGTTGGCAATCAGGTTAAAAATCTTAAACAAAAATCATGGAACTGGGAAAGCATGTTAGTGAAAGTGGAATAAATGTCTGATAGTTAATGGGAATTCAAGGATAAACTTGTTCTCAGAAGCCAAATGCTGTAAAGCCCAGTTCTAACTGCATTTTTAGCCTTTGAAATTCCCATTTCTTTGGTCTACTAAAAGATAGCTAAGGATCCTTCAAACTCTCTCTTGAGTTATGCAAAAGATAACTTTAATGTTTCAATAATTTCTAAAACAGATAAAAAAAGATAGAGATAATAATGATCGATACCTGTCTCCATGTAGGTATCATCTTGCTATTTGGAGTATTTAACAGGTCACATTCTTAGACATTCTTAGTTGATTGCTTTTACTACCTAATCAGGAAAAACTGCACAATTCCTCCAGATATTTTAAAACAAAACTTCCAGTTGGCTCATAAAGAGCTAAAGGTAGTACCTTCAACTGGCTTTTTAAGATAAGGATAAAATTGTGCCTTTAAAAATACTGTATATATATATAAAAAAGATTTATATAAAAATATATATATTTAAAGGTAATATATGTAAAGATGTAATACTCATCTATATATAGTATGTGTAATGCACACAAGTATAAATCTTTTTAAAATTCTTATTACTCAAAGGGAATAGTAGTAAGTGCAATAAATATTGCAAGGGTAGTCCTGGATCAAACTGATGCTTACAACCTTATGCATCATATGCAGGCTGAAACCTGCATTATTTATGGACCCAAGATACATTACATGATATAAGGAAGAGATAGATAGGACTCAGATGTTCTAAGCATTGAGGAGCCAGAAATGCTTAATTTTTCATTTATAAGTGTGAAGAATTATTATTAATAAACTGCTGTTCAGATAAATTATATGAGTATAGTTGATTGTGAGGGGCTCTTCACAAAAAGCTTGCACTGACTCCTAAATTAACATTGTCCATAAACAGTTTTTTCTAAGTGTTTTGCTCTGATATAAAATAGACTGTAGATTGTGTTCAGTTATAGATGTGTTTGAAGTGCTACTAATGGCTTATGCCAAGAACAGTGAGTAACAAACACTTTTTAAAGTCCAACATAATTTCTAGTATCTTTCAATAAGATACCATGTAAACCTCTTAGGACATTATCTAAGCAAATATTTTTCCACCTCCCCTGAAAAGAATGCAACATAGACTGTTTTTCCCTTCCCCTGAAATAGTACATTGTACTCTCCAAAGTTGTTTCCGAGTCTGGAGAAAGGTGAGCTTAGACTGAGTTTCAGCTCTGATTATTCTGCAAAAAAGTAGTTCTGTATCTTTTACTTTTTATCTGTACCTTTCACAAAATGTGAATTATGGTTTTGAAAAATTCAGCTTGCAGCCATCTTCAGCAAATAATGGGAACCATCTGGACCGATAGGTATGGAAATCAAAACTAATTGATCCTGCCATTTTTGAGCCTTTTACAGAACATGAAAATAGGCAATATTATGCTTTCTAGAGCTAATCAAAACTGTACCTCAACTTACTCAGCGATAGGTTATTAAAAATATTTGGATCCTATTTTCAGAGTTAAAAGATCTAGATTTACAAAGTGCAAAGAAATTATGTTTCTTAGTCAATGGAGTCTGCTGGCAGAGTGTGAACAAATATATCCAAAAGGGGGTAAAAATAAAATTAGTATACATTTTTTTTCTCTGCATATACTTTCTCTCCAGGATTTTTCCTCTCTGTCTCCTTCTTAGCCTAGATCTCTTCCATATTTTTCCCAGTCAACAGCTCTTCACTGAAGAGAAGAAAGCATTGCTGACCCTACACAGAAATTTTCTGATGGTGAGAGATCGCATCTAAAGGCAGCAGTATGCCTGTGAAAATCACAATGCAGTTTTAGAGATGCAAATTTCTATCTCCTCAGGGAAATAACCACCCTATATATCCTAGTCTGGGAAAGGACTGCACGTCTTGTCTTTGCTCTGACTGAGCTTCATCGTATGAACACAACTCTCAAAATGAATCAAACAGTACAAGTTCTAGAAAATACATATATTTAAGCTGGAGCACTATGGACAGAAAGAGGTTTGGGGTTGAGTAATAGTTCCCATATCCTGTTAAGAGGCAGTACTAATGAGTAAAATTACAAATTTCTTAATCCCCTGAAAAACAGAATCGTAGAATGATTTGGGTTGGAAGGGACCTTAGAGATGATCTAGTTCCAGTCCCCAGTGGTCTTGACCCTTGCCTAGCAATAGCTCAGAGACACTTGTTTTTTGTAATTGAAACACCTCAAGTTTTACTACTGAATGATATTAAGGGGACAAGCGTTTGTCCAGTTAAAAATAGGATTTTATGATCCTCTACTGGACAATCATGTATGTGAGAGAATATTCTTTTTTCCTGGATAGTCCATATTTTTGAGCAGGCAAACCATATCAGAAATGCTAGGCTATCTGCTCTGGAGAAACTGGGAAATCACTGCTTTGAAATTGTTTGATACACATAACATAATTTCTCTTTCTGGTAATTAAGCAGGCAGTGGTGCTAATCCAAAAACTATCATACATATACTCAAGATGAGGAACTAAAAAAATCTAACATTTCCTCATGCCTTCTCATCTGCTGAAGAATGGCATTTGCGTGAATGACCCAGGCCAGAATGAGCCAAATTAAAATGTATTTATGACTGTCAGCACATTGATGTGAGGAGTATCTGAAATCCAGGCAGGATATTATCATGTTTTCCTGAAACCATTTTTTCTCATTTTTTTTCTCATTTTAACCAGTTAGTAATTTCAAAGATATCTGGATGCACAAACCTACCCACACCCCCCCCAAACTGCAGAAGTTATTTTCTAATGTTTTTCATGCACATATGTGACTTGCATCTTACTTTGGCATTGCTTACAAGAACTCCTAGTTATTTTAATAAGCTTGCTATGACAGTACAAAAGTTCATTTATCAGTAAACTGCAGAATGTGGGAAAAACACTCCACATAAATGGGAGAATACATAACTATGAAAAGCTAATGGTCCTCACAGGCTGAGCAAGTAATCTTGATTTTTAAAAGCAGGAATATATGGAGATCTAAAACTCTTTCAGGAAATCCATATGAAGAAACCAGATTGCTGACCTTTCTGTAAGTGCAGAAATAATTTTTTTTAAATTATAATTTCAAATACCTAACATGCTCTTGAAGTATTTAGGTGAAATTAATGACTTTTAAAAAAAGATTTAGTAATTTTTAGTCAATCCAGAAGACAAAGATATACATTTTCTAACAGAAGAAGGACTGAAAAGCCTTCAGTTAAAGATTTGTGTTTTCTATATCTCTACAAACAGACACCTCTAAGGGGAAATATACCTCAAACATTTGTCAAACCTTGCCCAAGATTTTCAGCTCACATATGGAATCTCACTGAAGGTAATCAGATTTCATGTTTGAATGACAGGTTGAGGGACCTCACCCTAAAACTGTATAGTTGGGGTTTTTTATAAAGATAAAAGGGAGAAAGGCATAATTTCTGAAACCTAAGATACATCTGTGAAAAAAAATGAGGACTGAGATACAATGTAATATTTGCTGCTCTAAAATGGAAATAGAGACATGATATATTTATATGAAACTTTGAAATGAAATATTCATCCAAAATCAACACCATTGTAAAATTCATAATAGATTTACAACTAAAATGATGCAGATTTAGTTCTCCAGCTCTGATTACCCAGCACGTTTATGGGATGGCATGTCAGGTTTTCTGAAATGGTTGCACTGACAGTGGAGTGCCTCATAGCTACACCTATGCCTTAATTGCTGAAAATTATTAATTGAAGAAAACCTTAGGATAACGTGTCCTAATGAATAAGGAGTATAGAACATACCTCAGTGAGAAGCCATTCTTGAATTATTAAATCAAACATGGCAGAAAATATCCACCAAAAAAATAAATTCTGTTTTCCCAGATGGTAAAGACAAAAGCTGTGCATGTAAAAGGCTAGTCTGAACCAAGCTAAAATAATTCTTAAAATCCTACTATGGAAGAAAACTCTGTGAGGAATTTCACTTTAGTGTCTCTTCTGGATACCTGTAGCATTCAAATCAGTAATTTCTTCTTCTGATAGTTCTCAGGATTTGACATTGCTTAAGTAAATTCAGCTCTTTCTCTTTGAGTTCAACAGAAGATCAGAGTAATGATTTAAGCTTCTCTGACTTGAGGAAAAACAAAATGGTTTGAAATAAATTTGCACCTGGGTTTTGCCCAGTTCTCTGATTGAATGTCTTTGTATGTGTCTAATCCAGCCCAGAGTATCTTTGTGTTCTCCAAGAAAAATCATCTCATGTTGTTCCATTAAACTCCCCAATTTTAAGTCACGTGCCATTTCAACGACCACTTAGCTGAAGAAAAAGAAAAGTCAGAATGGGGATAAGACTGTTACTGTTACAAAGGCAAACACATGAAACTCAGGACATGTAAGAGTCCTACAGTTCCAGCACTGGTCTTCATCTACATTTCAGTGATGATCATTTAATGCATATTCTTGTAAAAGGATGGGTATAAGAATAATTGGCAGAATACACTGGAAAAAACCCTGTACCTTGGATAGCAATTAAGTGTTACTTGATCTTTATCTAAATAACAAAAGGGAGGTGAATGTCTAAAATGTAGATCATGATCAAATAACTAATTTACAATAGAGTAATAATGAAAGAAGGAGTTTTGGTACTGTGACTTTAGCTTTTTTTGCCTTCCTGATTAGGATGACATTAAAATTATATGAGTGATGAGTATTATAATAAATATGATTAAACTATCTCCAAGCTAAATTATTTAAAAAATCTTTTACCCCTTCCCTCCAGCATAAATGTTTACTAAAACTCAGAAGTTTCTTTTGTGCACTATTCTGAACAGAAAGAAGGGAAATAGTGCCACTCTATAGTAATTAGAGACCTAGAACTCTCTTGACTGGGGAAACTGTCCTCATCTGTGAAAATCACAAGGCCATTTATATATTATTAGTTTCCAGTATCATTTGTGCCCATCTCTGTCAGTGAACCTGAATTTTCAATGAACTTTAAAACAAAAAATAGCCAACCCCAAACTTATTAAGTTATCCCTTCCAGAAAGCTGCCAACTTAGAAAATGCATAACCAATTTCTGTCACCTAGCACAACTCACTTTTTTCACTCTTTCACAGATTTATGATGCTTTAGGTTCCTCTGTGTTTGGGGAAACAAGAAAAGCTTAGAAGCCCCTGATTTGATAAGAGGTTTTGAACAATATTTTGCTAACTTTTGACAAGATAGCTCAGGGCTAGATCCAATAAAAATGCATTATGCTTCTGCATTGTGAAGCTCTGAAAAATTGATTTTTATATTGGATTGGACCATTGGCTTGTTAAAGAAACTTAACTTGATAACAACACCCTTTATCCCCTTAGGAGCTATCATTTCATGTTAGGAGGACTGAAACAGTGCAGCATATATATGGAGTATTATCTAGCCTTGTGGGGGTCAAGGAGTTATCTAGCAGCACAGCCTGAGTCACAGGGCTGAGCACTGGAATAAGAAAGCAGGGCAGAGGGTTCCTCAGGGGACAGAAGAGAAGGAAAGAAATCTTTTCCACTCTAGGATATAAAGTTACAGCAGAGCTCTTCGGCAGCCACTTAGCAAGGCTAATATTCTCGTTTCCCTATTTATAAAGCCACATTCTTTCATTATTTTCAATTGCCAGGGATACATAAAATAAATATAGACAGGGATGAACCTGTCTAATGTAGCTCACTACATTCCTCTCTTTGGTTTGGTAGTCAATATTTGTTATAGCTCTCTGCTCAGACCACTTGAGTACTCTTAATCCACTTGAAAAGGCTTGTTTGCTTTATGTTATGCTGAGATCACAATTTCATAGAACACTGCTCCTGGCCCAACCTTCACATAAATAGTACAGTTTTAAATCCATAACTATGTTCTCATCAAGACTTCACTCGTCATCCAGATTGATTTGTTTTAATATAATTCTTCAATACCTACTTGAAATGTACATTGCAAGGAAAGTGTAATGGTAAGAAACAGTGGGCAGACTCATGTATTTGATGACGTAAACTCAAAAGTAAGAAGAGGATGATTGATTCAGTTTTACTGTATAAACAGTTTTGAGATCCATTTTCTAATACAATGTTCAATGTATTTATTATCCACAAGGTATTTCTACTGTTAAAAATCACTTAGGAGTGGGGCAGCCCCTTGCTTTGAAGAACTGATTGCTCAGTAAGAAGATGTGAAGAGATATGTCTGCTTTTTTTCTCTCTTGGAGTACCCTGGCCAACCCAAATAAAGATGGAAAAATGGGCTTCTGATAGTTAAATTCTTTCTCAGCTTTAGAAAATATGGTATGTTTGAGCTTTCCTGGGGAGGCAGGGGATAGACAAAGCAAGGAAGACTTGCCCTAGGCATAAACTACATTTACATTCTTGATTTTAATAACATTCATTTTAAGATTATATATGAGGCAGCAACTCTGAATTGCATATGGAAAGGTTTTAAATGATTTCCAGTAATACTACAACACAAAAAAATTTGCTTCTCCATTTTAAATATAGTGTACCATGAATTTTCAAGCAAACAAGTGTGGGAAATATCTTTGTCCTCAGTACTGGAGGAACACAACAGGATAAAAGGCAAAACATGGGAATATCACACTTTGGCAAACTGTCTCCTGCCTCTATTTCCTACAATACAGAGAGAGAAGGAAATTAGTACAGCCTGCCTGACTGCCAGGGATGCTGCAGCTTTCCTGGCTGGCTGGTCTGCTATATACGTTTCTTAACGCGAGGAATGTCAGGCAGGATAGGTCCCAAACAAAGAACAGCACAGACGTGCTTCCTTCTCAAGCACCTGGTTACCACTCGCAAGAGTATGGACACGGGCATGCTTTGCCTTGCAGGGATGAAGAGAGCAACAAGAGCTGGATGCTTAATGAAAGCGAATACAGCTGCTGCTGTCCCTGTATAGCTGTTCTGCTGTGGCCTAAAAGCCAAGACATTCAATGGGAAGCGAAAAAAAGAAAGCAACTCTTGGATACACAGATGCAAAAACTTGCAGATATAAATGACTAAAATCAGTGGAACAATATCTGTTGATCCAGTTTTATTCAAATCTTATCTGTTTTGCATTCACTATGTATTTTGAGTATGCAGAGACGGTTTTACAATGTATGTAAACTCATACAGCTCTTGCAAGGCAGAAGTACAATGTTGCCTTTGAAGAAATTAAACTGTCATTACAGTTAATTTTAAACTCATATGCTAAGATGAATTTATATTTTATGGTAAATTAAGAGAAAGAAATTTTATTCCTTTTGAGACTAGTGGTGATCTTTCTCAAATTCATTTGCCTCAGAACCATTATTTCACATTCAGTGTAATTCTATCAGGTATACTATACTTGGGCATAATAGCTGGGAGAGTGCAAGAAAACTCACGAATCTTTTGTAGATTACATTTATCCTTTTTCTTAGAGCTACATGGATCTTGCCTGCCCTCAGCTGGATTTATGAAGGGTTCATTGAAAAGTGGTGGTGAGAAATGTATTTGAAAACCAACAATATATCATGTTCGATAAGAAATAATCTTTTCAGTCTCACCAATGCCATTATGTTATAGCTAACAGAGAACACAGTCCTTCAAGGAATTTCTGAAGGTTAAAAAAAAACCACAGTAGGAGAAAGAATGAAAATGAAGGAGGGTCAAACAAAATGTTTGACTAAACAACCCAGTAAAAGAATAGACTTTCTGGTCCCAACTATGCATAGGACAAAAAATGCCTTTATTTCAACCGAGTCAAATACCATCTATTTTGCTGTCTTCTGGATATATGAGGTTTCCTTCAGCCCCTGAAAAGGAAAATCTCTATAGAAATAACAGAGCACTTTTTGAAGCAGCAGTGGTCAGAGCTGTTCTGCTGAAAAATATATTGACTGGGCAACATCCATAAAAGCAGTCAAAGACTATATGTTCTTCTGTGTTAAATATGTTTCTCAAAAGTTCTGAGAATAAATAGACAAAAAGCCCAGCTAAACTGTAACGATAATTGCCTGTTTTGTAATAAAAAAATACCAGTTGCCATGAAGGTCAAGCTGATACTTAAAAATTAATGAGTCAGCCTCATACTCCTTATATTTTCTCTCCTTCCTATATCTCATTCCTTGTTATCCTATGAAAAACTCATGCATTGATGAAGAGTGGGATTAGGAGAGGAAAACAACAAATAAATCCAAAGCCAATTATAGGTTGCATCAAATCCTTGTAGATTACTCACCCTCCCCCTCCATTACTGGGTATGTTTCTGACATCATTCTCCAAATGGTGTTAAAGATGATGTATTGCTATTCCTCTTACAGTCTTCCCCTTATGTGTTCTAGTCAAATAAAGTACTTTATGAAACAGAGAACTAATCTCAGATCTTTTGAGATCCTATGCCTCTGAAAATCTTTTCAGTGATATTGAATTTATTTATCTTGTTAAAGGTGTCACCAAAGGTCAGGCTGCTATATGAAAAAATAGTTAAATTATGAAAACCATAATTTTGTTGTTAAATTTAATAATGCCACTGTCTCTTCCCTCTTCCTTCCTCTCCTGCCCATCTGAGATGAAAGAGACAATGATACCCTCATATACCCGTCTTTCCCATCCAATATTTGGAAACATAATCTCTTTCTGCAACTTATCTTGGGCATCAATACCTCCTCACTTGCAAAACTCTCATGATATTTCATCACTACAGTTCCCCAGAGCATGTATGGTGGACTGATCACATGTCACATAAAAGGAAGAACACCACCTAAGAACTCCTTAGGTCCATCAGAAAGGCATCATGTTGGCTGAAGTAAAAAGAAAGAAAATCACATGCTATTAAACTCCTGGTCACATCAAATCTCACAAGAAATCAAATAGATTTCTTTTCTATATCTCTTAATATACTCTTAGAAAAAAGGAACAAAAAGAGCAGTGGAATATAATTAAAAACTACCATATACAGGATGCCAGCACGCTTCCTTATTTCACCAGAAAATACGTTGGGTCATGAGGAATATTTCAATCCTGTTAAGTTATACTAAAGTTATTTCTTATTTTTCCAGAGGTTATGCTGCCATCAGGATTCCAGCAGAACCATGAATGAATAGAAGTATGCTTTTAATTTTTCTGCCTTCCTGCAAAGGCAAGATGAAGATCTTTTTCTTTCTGCTTGTGTAAATTCCAAGATATCTACACTATCAATATTATTAGCTACTTTTCTGACATTCTGTTGAGATGTTCAGGAAAAGGTTACAAATTAGATTTCAATTATGAGAACGTCAAGGGAAGCACACTAAGGAAACCCTTTCACAGACCCACAGAATCACAGAACTCAGGAATCACAAAATGGGTGAGGTTGGAAGGGATCACAGCAGGTCATGCAGTCCAGCCTCCCTCCTGAAGCACAGTGCAGTCATCCTATAGCACATGGCACAGAATTGTGTCCAGATGGTTTACTTTAAACAAGGAAGTAGCAAATTTTGCCTGAACAAGTGCTCTTTCTGGCCCTACATGCTCAAAAGAAGAAGCATCCAAACTACCTGAATACACTACTACAACAGTGGAATAAGGAGCCAAAGCCAAGAAACCATCAGACCCCAGTCTAACTGATTCCTCTGAATAAAATTTCAAAGATAAAGAGATGGTCTTTGAAGAGGACTTCATCAGTACAAAATCACAAATACTTGTTCCCATGAAAAAAACTGCATCATTCCTGCCACACAAAGAAGTGCAAGTGCAATTTTATTAAAGTGGTGTTTAGCTGTTTATGACCACATGGCACTATTTAAAAATTCCCACTGTTGTCTACATATGAACATTTTCAGTATTTCTCGTGCCAAGAGGCATGCACAAGAACAGAATGTAGGAACAAGGACAATGTCACACCCAACTTTCTTCCCAGAGGTGTTCAGCTTTTATTTTCCATTGGGAAGCCAAGAGAGACAAACGTGAAATCAATGTAGATGAACCATTTGGTGCAAGATCAGAATAGTCCCCATAACACAGCTGCACATGTCCTCTACTGACTGGAGGTGAACTGCACCACAGGTTACCCAAGAAGACTGGCTTGCAGAGATCAATTAACCTTTACATCAACAAATGCAGGAATCATCACTGACTGAAAGATTTTGTGCGTAACCACTATAAAAAACATAGGCATTGATAAACCCAGGCCTCATGAACTTTGCCTACCCAGAGCTTGCAGACATTCAAGATGCATAGACAGTTACTTCTTAAATATATGCGGTCCTAGAAATGGGAAGATGTACTCAAAGGTCAACAACTGGCAGTAGAGAAGGCTATCCAGTTACTCGCTGAAGTGATCAGGTACTCAGGAAACAGGATGTTTGGAAGCAAAATATTTTGTATTGGTTTTTTTCTTTAAACTTTGATTCACCAAGGTAAGACTCTGAGTCTTCCTCATTTTCAAACATGCCTAGTACTTTTTATTCTTAACATGTTGCATTCAAAGCATTTACGTGAAACAAATTACTATTGAAATATCTGAACACTGATACATCTTACTGATGTCTTTAAATATAAATGGAGCAGGAAGTACTTTGCTTTTATGTTGCATCATCAGCTGAAGATAGAAAGCTTTGCTTCTTAATTTGTGTGGTACTTCATTTCCAACCAAATGCAATGCCATCACCACCGAAGCATTAAATATTTCATGGCAAGTTTTAGTGAAGCAGCTTGGATTACACTAAGTCAGTAAAAGTCTGTTCAATACCAACAAACCCATGCAATATGTATGGCCTATAATTGCATTCTTTGGGATAACTTGTCTGCTGAGTTTTGCAGAAAGCAACATCACAGGAAATAATTAAAATGCTTACATACATACAAAAATCCTTTGCAAAGGATTGAACTCTTGGTGCTTGGCCTTGTGCAACTGATTATTCTACTGGGAACTCTGTGGAAGACACTGTCTTTGAGGAGTTAGTAATCTTGGACAGGCCACTACTGGGCCTTGTACTGAGGGTGTAAGGAGCCCATAGATTAGCATGGGCAGGCACTGTAAGGGAACTTGCTGACATGTCCCATGCCAGCCTCTGACACTACTGGTGTTAAAGCAGAGAGAGCATCCAGTCTATCAGGAGACGATATATGGGTTGGATTTTTACACAAGATAAAAGGCACCACAGCATTGGAGGGGGGAGGAACCCCGCTACGGTTGGCACCTGTGCACAATGCCATGGGAAAATCTATCCAGGACCTGTTTGATCTGCATGGAAACAAGGTTCCTAGCATCTGAAGGGATAGAACATTTACTCTCTATCTGTATTCCTCTTTTTATTCTGTTTTACTAAGATAGCTATTTTATTAAAGTGTTTTTTGCCAAACCCTTCTCATAGAGATTCTGAAAGAATCCTCTCAGCACTATCAATACCCGTGCAGAGCAGTTTTCTTTCGATTTGTGACATATCACAATTATGCAATAATATAGTGGCTTTTGCTGTGTCACCTTAAGTAATAAGACATATATATTATTCAGTAGCATACATCTTCACATTGAAAGGTGCTAAGTAACTATGTGAAGTTACTGTGAAAGTTACAGGAAGTCCATATGGATATGTAAAATGCAGTAGAAGCACATCTTGTCTCTATAAAAGCCCTTGCATGGAAGCACAAACTGTTGTAAGAGCTGGTACCTCCTAGAAACAGTTCAGCTTTGCTCGCCAGGACTCCACCCCTAAATTCTCCTCAAATACTATGCTTTTGTTGATGGCTTTCTCTCCAGATAAGTGTACACCTTAAGCCTGCTGTATCATTTGATCCTATGGCTCCTGCCTAAAGTCATCATCTTTCCACAGCCTTCCTTCTGCCCTCCGATCTGGCCACCAGACTTTCCTTCTCTAGCCTATAACTTATGTAGTGCTCTTCAGCACCTGCAGCCCACCAGTGGCCATTTCCAAGTCAAACACCCTTCTTTTAGGGTAACTGATCCTGAAGAGTTTCTAATCTCATTGCAAACAACACAGGTGCTACTCTTAGAGCTTTTCAGCAGACTTTAGTATGTTGGTGTTTTAGGTGATTACACTCAGTAATGTTTCTTTAACATAAAAAAGCCTGCAGTAAATATCTCAAAAGGAAATATTTTTTGGGTTTAGCTCAGTGCTACTACATTAATGTCCAATGAACACAACTGCATGCTTCCTCCAATACAGACTAACACTCTAATATTTTATTTAAATACATTCCAGTATATTTAAATCTTCAAATAAATTTAAGAAATGCAAACCTACTCTAGCAAATGAAGGTTACCTCATATTTGAAAAGCCTTGGCAAATTAATCACAGCACAAGCATAAAAGATGAGGAAATACTGTGGTTATAGTCGGATGTAAATTTGAAAATTTGTTAAAGTTATTGACCAGAAATGGCCAAATCACAGCAGTCACATCTGATATTAGTCAGAATAACAGTGTAATGAGAAAGATACCAGCTTTGAATGACATTTTACTGCTCTTACATACCCATAAAACATAATTGTATTTGACTGATTTGAAAATATTCCTTCATAGCAAGAGAGCCATAACTGATGGATGTCATGACCACCTCCAGTACTTGATTATTGTGGCTAGGTCAAGGCTCATTAAAAGTCTGATATAATTTTCCACTCTTTTGCACTAATCGTGTAGAATTACTTTTTTTTCTTGGCGTTCATATAGTTCTGTTCTGTCACATTTACACCAGATGCATCATAATTTGATGAGTAGTTCCAATGAAAACAGTGGGAATACTACTCAAAAGTAAACAGGATTTCAGAACTTAGTCCATGGAAAAATTGTTCTTTAGACAAGAACAGTCTTTCATGGTTACCATGAAACATTCTAGTAAATTAAATGTTGACCAAAAATCCACCAACGAATAAACTGTGTTGTAAACTGTACCCCTATTCATACTGAGAGGATAGTATTTTGGCTTTACAATGTATAGCAGGCCTACAGGACTTCCAAAGTACTAATCTTTCCTTGTATCTGTTGTATTGTCATCAAACCTGAATTTTAATCTTAGAATCTGGGACATGTGAGTCTTAAAACACATTTTCTAGTTTATTTGCTCACTGCATATTGATTTGAAATAGCGAGGCATAATATATCCATGCTGCAAGAGCACCACACTTTTCAATAAATGACTATAATATGACCAATACTAACTGCTACCAAAATTATTGGTACTGATGTTACCAGTGTGTCATGGTGTTCATGCTTATTTTGTGCCCCACTAGACTGTATTTTGCACTTCTTTCCAGTCCCTGTCCTTTATGTTATGAGGAATAAGGAGTTTCAGTCCTTGTCTCCTAGTCTCGCCTTGTCTCTCCATATCCAGGAGTTTAGTCCTGACCCTACATATTAGATTAGATATCTAGGAGATATCAAATGAGTGTAGATGGATAAGGAGGATGGAAGGAGGAGAGACTCAAATATTCCTATGTGCATTCACAATCTATCAGCATCACATGACCTTTTGCCTGAATGTATTAATAGTATCTCAATACTTGGTTATAAAATTCTAGTTTATCACTAATTTGAAACACCTCATTTGATGCTTCTAAAGGAACCATTCTCCATTGCATTAAAAAAAAAAAAAATTCAGAAAATGGAATAAGCCTCAATAGGAAAGAATGACTAATGGAAAATGGATGAGAATAAGCTCTGAATGGGCTTTAAATCAGGTACTAGTCAATTCCAGAGGGAATTTTCGTGTCTACAGATAATTGATAAATAATGAAAACCACTTTGGCAAATCCGTCTTAGGGTACATAATATTTCTTAACAAGTGTTAATTGATTATTAGGAATTTGTTCAGCCTGACATATTTTTATCTGCCTCAGGATGAACATTGAACAGTTGTCTTTATTTGGCCATGTGTTTTTCTTCCTTGTAAGAAAAAGTTTTTTTTCTTACAGCATGTATTCAAATGAAATTCAGAGACTAAAGAGGAAGAACGCAAGAACTTTCTTCATTACTGAATATCCAAGTCAAACAAGCACTAATTTAAGTTCTCCATATCTGTGTCCTTCTGTAGAGTCCACATGATGAGAAGAGAAAAAGGAAGATACATATGAGGTCTCTCGGGCTCTCTTCCAGCACTCATTTCCCATGATTTTTGTGGGCTGTTTTTGAGATATGGTAAATGAAAGAAGAATAAGATCAAGAAGCAGTAGCAATGGCAGCATAAACTGAAATAGAAAAGAAGAGGCAGTCAAGAGAGATAGAACAGAGTTTCAGTACCAACCTGTCATTTCAGGCTGAACCACAACAGATTTATTTAGCAAAAGCAGTTCTTATAATGGCTGTTGGGAAAACAGTTAATGTTTTAATAACTGCAGGACTAAACCATTAAAAAATAAAGATCCCCACTGAGAGCATATATGCATCAACAGAAAATTTTATGTTATTTGCTTATCAGTTTAAGTTCTATAGTTACAAATATTAAAACTGCTTTTTCTTTAAAATTTTTGAAGAAGAAAACAGTTCAAAATTAGCCTTACATAAATCTAGGAATTAATAAAAAAATTAAAATAAAATAACTTTATATTCCAACAAAACAGACCAGTGGAAAAATCACTGTGTGCTTCAAGTAAACACACATTATGTGCTTGGTGAGATATTCCGAATAATGAGTACATGCTGACTTGTACAAGAGGCCTACATATTTCAACTTGAATATACTTCATCATAGCTAATGCAAATGAAGGAAAAATATCATATTTAGGCATAAAGGAAAAAAAACAACACACTGTGCTAGTTTGTCATGTAAACAAGAGGCATGATTTCCCCTCACAGCAGTGCGGTCATAAATTTCAGCTAAGAAAAATTTTGACTTCAACTGCCTGAGATGAGAATCAGCCCCAGATGACCTTTGCAGGAGCTAATACAATCTTCTTTTTTATACAAATACAATTTGAAATATGGATTCTGCTGCTTCCTAGACAACGGTTCAGGAACTGCACTTAGGAGTAACGCTAAGTGAAATTCTGTAGCGAACCTCAGGTCCTGTGACAGTTTTTCTCAGCTGATGCCCTTTAAAAATGGTAGCATAAAGAGGCTGAAGAGGTTTTTGTATGCTAAGTATTTCTTGACATAGCAATGTTGATATTTATATGACTTCTGTTTAAAGATGCTCTTTACTTGTATTTTTAAATTTTTTTCTCTGTAACTTGTAGCTTTTTAAATTTTCTCTTTAATGCTTGCTACTCCTTCCTACTGAAGATGTCTTCTTTCCTGGCCTCCTCATGCTCTATATATTTAGATTTTAAGGCCACTAAACATCTCAAATATTTCTGTAATGATATTTTAAGATTTAGCTGTATAAAGGGAAGATATTTTGGTATTCCTGGTTGTTAAAATCCTGTTTTGACAGACTTCCATCACATACAAAAAGCAGATTAAACTAGACAGAAGAGTGAAGAGAAGGCAGGTACAAGCTAAACCACACAGATGAAAAAGGACTAATTTGAGGGATTTTCATTAATCTCTAGCACTTCATCTCTTCCTGCGTAGAGTGACACTGAGACTAATGGACCCATGAAGCACCACCAGAAAATGCAAAATTCAAACTACTTTACTATAAAATGCTTTGATGGAGATATCCATACAATTCTAACATGAAATCTTCTGTAGCATTTATTAATTTCTACAGCATTTATTTTTAGGTGACTGACAAGATTTAAAAAATTGTATTGCTTTCTTTCTTTACCAGCATTTCTTTAAAATGTACGCCTTCAAAATAATTTGACTTGCTTCTGTTGACTATGAAAAAGGGTGTCAAACATGAATCTCAAATTACCTTGGAAATGTCACAAAAAAGTAAAAAGGAAATAAGATATTTCTAAAAGCTATATGTTGAAGACAGTACCAGAAAATCAATGACAGCTAAATCGAGCAAATAAAATCTTTGTCTTTTCATTTACTCAGTGGTTTTCAGTCTGATGTCTGACAATTCTGTAAGATGCATAACAGTGAAGGAGGAAAGGCAGAGCTTCTTAAGAGAAATGCTTCTCAGGGTGTTTGAAACAAATGAGGAAAAAAACCTTGAAAGTTTGAATTTACAATCTAGGCATATACACTACTCCTTTGAGCCAAGTCTAAAATCTTGAATGTACTCATTTGCTGTAATGATTCTAGTTAACAATAGAGGAATTCAAAGTTCTCAATTCTATTCTCATTTGCAGGGCTCCTTTTTCATCAGTCAATTACATAAATTGAATTTGGAATATTAATCTGTTTTCTACCCAGTGGCTTCCCTTGCCAAAAAATCTCTGCCTAATATCAAGGCAGACACTCTTTTTATAAAATCATCTGAATTATATCCTTAACATCACCTGGCACTACACTTCACAGCCAACAATGTTTTGCTGCTATCCAGCTCTGGTGGTGTTATAGTTCCTTAAGTAACTCAGATTCAGCTACTTCCTAACGAGGAAGGCCTCAGGCTGTCATGCATCTTGCAAAGGGTTTTGATCCTGTAGGAAGCTCTAGATAACCTAGGTGATCAGATTCTTAATATAGACCTCTTTTTCACTCCACTGTTTCAGGTGAAAAATGTTTTGTAAGCACATTTTTCTCCAAATAGAGAATACCTAACACAAATAGGCATGAGTTGGCTGCAGCCAGGCCAGCAATTAGAGGTTCAACAAGGATAGAAGAGCTGCAAGTTCACATCACTCTTTCAATGCTTGGTTAATTATTTACATAAAGTGGAAGAGTTCCAACAAGAAAGAAAACAGGTGCTCAAGCTAAAACACTCAATTGTTTAATGATGGGGATTCCTAGAGGACATAGATTGCCTTTCCTGAATTGAATTCAGCAGAATGGGGATTTGAATTCAGGCCAATGCTGTAAGTGCTAAGATAATGCATTTCCAGGATAAGTGAAGTTTTGGGGCTTTTTAAAATTTTATTTCACATACAAAAATTAAACATATAATTGTGTGAGAAGTTTTTTCCAGAGGACCACAAGATAAGAAAGATCCTTATACAATCACAGAACCATTTAGGTTGGAAAAAACCTCCAAAATTGTTGAGTCCAACCTTCAAACGAACACCACCCTGTCAACTAGACCACAGCACTAAATGCCACACCTGGTCATTTCTTGACAAGATCTCTAGGGATGGTGACTCCACTGCCTGGGCAGCCCATTACAATGTTCAACCACCCCTTCCATGAAGAAATTCTTCCTAATGTCTAACCAAAACCTGCCCCCGTGCAACTTGAGGTCATATCCTCTTGTGCTGCCACTGGTTGCATGGAAGAAGAGGCCAATCCCCACCTAGTACAACCTCCTTTCAGGCAGTTGTAGAGAGCAGTAGGGTCTCACCCGAGTATCCTCCTCTCCGGGTTAAACAACCCTAGCTCTTTCAGCTATTCCTCACGTAATTTACTCTGTAGACTCTTCAGCTCCATTGCCCTTCTCTGGACAAAATCTAACACCTCAATGTCTTTCTTGAACCGAGGAGCTCAAAATTGAACACAGGACTTGAGGCACAGTTTCACCGGTACAAGGGAACAATCACTTTGCTGGTCCTTCTGGCCATACAATTTTTGATACAAGTCAGGATACCACTGGCCTTCTTGGCCACCTGGGCACACGCTGGTTCATGTTCAGCTAACTGCCAACCAGTACACCCAGGTCCTTTTCTGCTGCGTCATTCTGTTTATTTCTATCACTGGGCCACTGCCTTTGAAGATTTCCAATTTTTTTTTTTTTTTTTAATTCTTCAAGGAAAAAGGAAATTAAAAAGAATTCAGCAATGCCTAGTCTCGGAACCATCAGCAAAACATTTCTATCCAATCATTTTGATAGCCCCTTCACCATGTGAGTAACTGCCTGTGCATTTTAGGGGAAGGCATCTAAGCAAAGGCTGGAGATCTCTGAAGCACTTTGGGGTGTTTGAGTGGTACCTAAGGACCAGTAGTCGTAGCATAGCATAGCATAGCATAGCATAGCATAGCATAGCACAGAATAGAATATTTCTGTTGGAAGTGACAAATAATGATCATCTAGTCCAACTTTCTGACCACTTCAGGACTGACCAGAAGTTCAAGCACGTTATTAACAGCATTGTTTAAATGCCTCTTAGATACTGAGAGGCTTGGGACACCACCTCCCTAGGAGGTTCTTAGAGTGTTTGACCACCCTCCCAGTAAAAAAATACTTCCTAATATCTAGTCTAAACCTCCCCCAGTGCAGCTTTCAACTGTTCCTATATGGTGTCTCACTGGATCCCATGGAGAAGAGATCAGTAATTATGTTCAGACTAAGGTGACCCCTGAAGTCTCAGTTTTATAATATGATAAAGGAGACAGATCCTGGCTTCTTCTGCCACTGGGGTATTTGCACAATTCTATGGGGATGATCTTGCTTTATTCCTTTGCAAATAGCTGGGACATTGGTCTTTAAAAACAAGGTTTCCATTATTTTCACGGGTCTCATATACATACAGGAGAAGACAAATGCACACAACACAGTCCAGTGAATTTCAGAACATTTCATATCCCAGTTAATGTCATAGCCAAACTTGGAAGAAATACCAAGTACCTTGATTCCTCTGCTTGCAAATAACATTTCTTTGATAACAGACTGTGACGTAATGTTCCTTTCATAATAGTTATATCCTAAATGAATGATCACATTATTTTAATCAGCATTACTTAGAGATTTCTAGACGTATGAAATATGGCTGTAGAATGTAATTTTGGAATTTAGAAAAAAATTAGTGAATGCCATTTTTGTTCTTGAAGTCACAGTTGGCAATGCCACCATCAACATGTAACAATTTCTGTCAGGGAAAACTAAATCTGGCTAGCTAGATATGAATTTGTCAAAAGGAAAACAACATCCATGACACCAATATGTTTTGACAAGAATTTAGACAACTATGTGAACAGCTCAGAAGAAATGTCAATCATGTCAGGAAAAAGTCAAGAAATTAAAATTGCTGGCTTTCTGCATTTTTAAAATAATTGCTAACATTTAATAAATGTACTTTAAAAATCATTAATTAAAGCATTCTCTCTCCTCCCCCAATTAAAATAAATACATTAGAGTCAGTCACTAGATTCAGAAAAAAACTGTATTCTTTTTACATTGATCAGAAAAAGCATCTCAGACAACAGCTCTATCAGAGGTACTAGTTACCAATGGTGCAAGTCTTATATACACTCACTATAGCATCTCTTAAGGGAGTTTGAGTACTTCTGTTTTGATATTTATAGTCATATAATTACATTTATTACTTGAGTGCAGGATCATGTACAAGAAGAGAATAAGCATATATGTATTTCTTCATTTTCAATTTCAGTGTATCATGATGAACAAGGTCCAGGATAAGATTCTCAAGAGCCAGGATACCATTAAATATTTGATGACTGTTAGGTGCCAAGTTATTTTTTTGCAATTCATGGCACTGTTTCCTCATATAAAAATAAGTAAAAGAATATTAACTTTCTAACCTTCTTTCTAAAATACTTGTGTTGAAAAGTTATTTGCAACAATAAAATATTTTAAAGGCAGAGAGAGAGAAAAACACATTCAAGTGGTAATCCAGGCACCCCTGACTCCAGTGGTGAACAATTCCATCTTTTTTTTTCCATTCAGTGAAGTAAAAAGCACTACCACTTGTTTTACAAGGTTGTCAAAATATCTTTTTGTATTGATGTTCAGTTCTGAGACAAACGTTTACAAGGAATATGCAGACTCCATGAAGATGCACTCACTGACATGTTCTTAGAATAACTTATTTCAAAAGCACATCCCTTCTAAGGTAAAAAGTCAAAAGTAAGTGGAGTTTAGACTGATCTGGAAATTCTCTGCTGCTAAAGAGGAAAGTTAGATATAGTTGATTTAAAAATTAAATATTATTTGCAATACTGTACAGCATATACAATCTTCAGTGTTTGTCTGCCAGACAGAAACACAGAGGGAGGATGCAATACCCATTTAAATAAATGAAATTTACTTCATCGGGGAAGGATTTTAGGTTCTTATGACCTGAGTAAGAGATACTAAATGATCCTAATCTGTTTGGCATTCTGCTAACATACAGACCTCACACATTTTCATCTGTATGTCCTTTCTGTTTCAGAATATTTCTTCTTGGTAAAGAGCTGGACTTAGTTCCATGTGACTTGGTTCCAATCCTTATCTCTTCGATCAAGGTGGTCATTATTATTCATGTGAATTGACGAATAAATATTCCTCATAATATGAAAACACAGAGAGAAAGCCCCTGGGTTGGTATCATTTTATAACTGCTGAAGACATTAATTCCATCAAGTTCACATCTGATAAAAATTCAGCAAAGTGAATTTTTTCTGAGCTGGCTACAATGTTTCTTCCCACAGCACTATGGCAGATTAATAATATACTCTCTCTCTTTCCCTCTCTCTCTCTCTCTCTATCAGTTATTTTCTTTCCAAAAAAACATGCAAAGAAAAAATGCATTAAGGTAACAAAATGATCATCGGAATGAAACAGGCATTTTAATGTATCAAAATAATATAGGTACAGGGAAACAAATTTTCCTACAAGTTTTTACATGGATCTTCTAATAAAAGCATTTCAGAAATGGACTTTTCATTTCCCCCCCCCACCCACCAAAAATCACTCTGAACATAAAACTCTAAAAGGTTTTAACACATCTAAAAATATAATAATATTTTAGATTAAAAAGTTTGATGAGTCTAGCCAATTCCATTTAAGAACCATTCAATCTCATTTTAAATCTCATGTTCTCTAAATATTCTCTAATGGTTTTAAAGTAAGTAAAGAACACATAGTATTGGTAAAATGTGAGAAAAGATCAGGTCTAATTAATATTTTCTCTTAAAGGGAACTGTTCTCGACCAAAATTTGTTACACTGCCTTATGTAGCCAGTAGTTTACAATAAGGAGAGTAATAATGTTTTCTCATATTACTGTTGTGAGGATAAACTAAATAATTTCTACATGTATGCAATATTTTGTGCAGTAATGTAATATCTAGCTCATTATTACATTATTATTACATAATGTAATATTATGTAAACATTATTAGTACAGTTCTCACAGAATCTGGCAAATATGTGTACTTGTATAATATTTTCCTAGTTCCTTTCAGCCACCCCTTCATAAAGGTGGCAGATTCTGAGGAACTTGGTGGCAGTTTAAAGGGTTTACCACATTCTAGTTTTAATCATGATTAATGTGAACAATTCAAATCCATGTTCTATAAAGACATAAAGGTTATCCATTGCTCTAAGCGTAATACACTGAATTACAATCTCCCAGCAATACAACATCATCAAATAAATCCTGACTTATGTTTATTACTACTATTATTCACTACTATTGAGTGATACTAAGAATATTTTTGTACTCATTATACTAAAATGCTTTCAAACATAGGCTAGCTGTCAAAAAAATAAAATTTATGTAAATGATATCTTGAACTAAGTAAAATTTTGCAATTTTGCATACTCTTTGAGAAGGATGCTTGCATTACCATATCATAAAATAATGTTACTCCAGTTTTCTGGGTTGCTTTTGTCCTATTACTGCCAGTAATATATGTGCCTCAAAGTGGAAAAAAACTGCTTTGTCTGCATATCCTCCTGAGCTGTTGCTGCTGTGTTTCATCCTGCAGGACCAAATCGTGACTACACCTTTTTTAACTGACCCTGTTCCCCTCATGCATTCAAAGTGTAACGGGGGAGCAAAAAAGCAAAACAAAAACCCCAGCCATTCAAGCAAAAAAAAAGTTTTGCTGTGTATCTGTACTGCTGAAAACCCCACAGATTTAGACAGAAGGTGGTAAGCTATTCTGTTGCCCTTGTCCACAACACACAAACCACAAACCAACCACAACCAAACGACATGTGGGTCAAAACATCAGGAGCTAACTAGAAAATTGGCTCAAAGAGGGTGCTATCTTGAGGATAGTTCTGCATTCAGTAGAAACTTGCCTTGATTTATCAAAAGATGTATGTTTACTCCACTGCAGATTTTTGTGAAGAAGCTGTTGAGAAGAAAGCAAGAAAGTATCCTGCAAGACAGTTGCAGTGTACACCAGATTCCCTTTGCCTGGGTACAAGGACAGTTTCATGGCTTAATGTGCATTTTAACTCATAGTTTGTACCATCAATATATGTTAGAAGTCAATATTAAAGATTAAAAGCAACATCAAAAGCAAATTTAAGTTTGAATTAAAATTGTGTTGTTTTGCATTGCTCCTGCTTGTGGTTTGTACAAAATCTGCCAAATCTGTGAAAAATTCTAGGCACACCAGTGACTCTGTTAACAACAGGTGTTCTGGAAAGTGTATCAAGTTTCTGACTAGCAAGGACATTTTTAAATGAAAGAGGGCTAAGGGTTAAGTTCAGTCATCCTTCTTGCCATATGACAATACTATGGGAAGCATGTCTGTGTCTGTGCTATTGGCAATGGTACACATGTATTTTAACATTCACGGTCAATGCTTGCAGTCAGACATTTGGGACTTAACACACCCGTAACAAAATAACAGCAGCATATACCATCTGCTGCAGGTGTACACTTCAAAATATTGCTCTAGTATACACACATTTTGTAAATATTCATGTCTCAAGGTGAGTCCCATTTTAAATTCTACTTTGCCTATCAAACGACATATTTTACTTAGGTTAGACATATTGTGTTATTTGAAAGGCTCAACAAAAGGCTTTTAGGGATATCTCTTAGTTACAGAGGGAAATTCTCTGTTGTCTGTGGAAACAGCATGCAAAGTGACCTACGTTATTGTGGTAACTCAGTGTGTGCCACCACTGCCATTTGCTCAGAGAAGCTGTGGATGCCCCATTCCTGGAAATATTCAAGGCCAGTTTGGATGGGGCTCTGAGCAATCTTGTCTAGTGAACAGCATCTCTGCCCATGGTTGACGGGTCGGAATTAGATGGTCTTTAAGGTCTTTTCCAACCCAAACCCTTCTATGATTCTATGATCTAAGTGCACTGGATGAGATCACTGAACAGATGATTACAGTATGGATTTAGTCTTACCTGTGTAATTATTGTTTGTTGCATTATCTTCAGCATTTCCTTAGAAATTGTTACAGTTCAGAAGCATTGGGGCTGACTGGTAGGTGACAGCAGCTGCAGAAATTCATAACAAATACTAGAGGAACTCCCTCCAGGGCCAAGATTGCCATGTGGCTAATGCTACTGGATTTATTATTAGAAATAGTCACAGGTGTTTAAAGTATTACTTGTAGTATTACATTCCCCTTTTCACGTATTTTTTTTGTTAAAGCCACTTCATATATATATGAATGATTTTTTTACTAACTGGAAGAAACATCCTAGAAATTGAAATTGATAATAAGTTTGTTTCCTGAAGCATTGATTTTTCTGTTATGCTAAAATGCAAGATATTGATTTGTAGAGTTTCCTCTCAATATTCAAATACATCTATATATTCTGATGGCATGTTTGGTCTATATTTTACATTGGTCTGTGAGCTTTCTCATGCATTCACGTTGATCATCTTGTAATTGTTTTCCTCTGGATATTTGTGACTTCTGTAGTTGCTAATAGAGGAAATATTTCTTTACTGTATTTGTGATAAATGTTATCTTGTTTTGTGTAAAGGCATTTTGCCCTAACCTTTTCTGAGCAGTGATTCTGCTTTCATTCTGTCTGAACACTTCCATGACATATTTGGATAAACAACTATACTGAGTGCAGAAGTGTG
The DNA here is from genome assembly GCA_013399195.1 of Dicrurus megarhynchus. Lineage (NCBI taxonomy): Eukaryota > Metazoa > Chordata > Aves > Passeriformes > Dicruridae > Dicrurus > Dicrurus megarhynchus. The sequence continues at coordinate 508,781 of VXAD01006275.1, read as the reverse complement.
GTACTCACTGTCTTGCGATTCTTTATTAGGAGAGATGCAAAAAGTGTCTATACTAGTTTTGTCATTGCATAGAATTGTTAGCATTGCAAAAGACCTCTAACATCGAGTCCAACTGCCAAAGGAGCACTGTGTTCAGTGCTAAACCACTAAACTACCGCCTAAGTGCCACAACTACACAGTTTTTGAATGCTGCCAGGGATGGTGACTCCACCATTTTCTGGGCAGCCTGTTCCAATGTCTGACCACTCTTTTACCAAAGGACTTTTTTTGAATATCGAATCTAAACCTCCCTTGATGCTCCTTGAAGCCATTTCCTCTTGTCCTATTGCTCATTACTTAGGAGAAGAGATTGACACCCATGTTGCTCCTGCCTCCTTTCAGGCAGTTTTAGAGAGTGATAAGGTCTCCCCTGAGCCTCCTTTCTTCCAGGCTAAACACTCCAGCTCCCTCAGCAGCTCCTCATAAGCTTTGTGCCTTAGGCCCTTCACCAGCTCCATCGCCCTTCTCTGGACTCACTCCAGCACCTCAGTGTTTTTCCTGCAGCGAGGGGCCCAAAACTGGACACAGGACTAGAGATGCAGCCTCACCAGTGCCAAGTACAGGGGGAAAGCATTCTTTTAATTGTAAAATATTAATGATGAGACCAAGGCTTCTCCTGTGTCCTATTGCTGTTCTAGTGTCAACATGATTGGCTGCATGCTCTGTGGCATTTTAATATAGACACCTCATGTTCCTATTGTGAACAAAATTAATTTCTCAAACTGTTTAAAGGTAGTGTAATATATATTATAGTCCCCATTTTGATTAAGAATTCACATAACAGTCAGTATCACATTGCACATTCTCTCAGCTCCCCTGTGAACCAATTCAGCTAATGCTTTTGCAAAGAAATTGGTTAATTCTTGAGCCTAAAAAATAACTGAGCAAGAGAGCTTAATAATGCACAGATGTTTATGAAGGCTTACATAAACACCAAACTTTAAAAAACAGTTAAAATGTGTTTCCTAATGGCAAAGAGTATCTGGCAGTTTGTGAAGTACAATTAGTCAACTAAACTGTAGAAAATACTGATATTTTCAGAGCAGAAAATTGAGGTTCAGCAAGATTTAGATTCTTCTTCTTAATGCTATTTGAAAATCCCTAGGAAGTGTTTAACTAATAATATATGAGGGGTTTAATATTTGGTCTACTGCTTTAAAATGTTATTATACACAAAAAACTGCAAAACATTAAAATAAGACTGAAAACTGAATGTTAATATCCCAGCTTTTAGACTGAGTTGAACTTTTTGAAGAATGATCCTTCCTTGACACTGACACACAATTTTTTTTTTGTGTACCAGCTGGATTTCATCGCCATAGGAAAACTGTCTACCTCAAAGGCAAATTCAAGGATGAGTCATTCAGATCTTTAACAAGAAACACAGATGGAAAAATGCCACAGCTGAACAGAGCTGGAAGCAGAAAAGTGCATGACCTTAATGAATATGCTTTTACATTCGACAGATTTCATCAGAGAACTTGCAGTTGCTGCAGAATCCCATGGAACCATAAAAACATTTCTGCATTGTTTTATCCCACCATTGCAAGAAAAAATGTGTGATTAGAAATATAACATGGAAATTGCTTTTTACCTTTATTGCCTAGATCTGATATGTTCCTGGAATAAAAATTCAATATGGATGTGCAACAGACATAAAAATGCATGTTTGGTTTTTTAATTTCCTTTTTATCCATGTTCTTATTATCTTTCATGACTTTTGCATTCCAAAATATTTTCTTTTATCTTTTCTTTGCTTTCTTTCCTCATCTCCAATTTTTGCAAATTTTTTCTCATCTTCCAAGGAATGTCCTCCCTATCTTTGACTCATCTGCTGAAGTTCAACAAGGAAAAATATGTATCTGAGATGTAATAACCCTGTGCAGCAATCCATGCCAGAGGGTTATTAGAGAGAAAGCAGCCTTTCAGAAAAGGATCTAATATGTGCAGTATCCATGGCCAGGCCAAAATCTCTAGACCTTATGTGTCCCAGGGTGGGAGCAACATCTGAGAGCGCCTCATTCTCAGAGAGGGCAACTCTTACATCAACATTCTGGATGTGCATCTTAAGAGGTGAGCTGGCAGTAAGCAGGGAAAAGCTGTTATTTCAGTAAAGGCCATGACAGATTTAGTTCAGATTCCTACTTATTAGCTGTATTCACAAATGTTCACAGCCTATTACTAAAGAAAGCATTTAATGCTCTAAATCCCTCTCACTGTTAAACCAAAAAGAGTAACACTACCTTCCCTCCATGTATAATGTATTACAATGAGCAGAATTAGAGAAGAATAGTGGGTGCAGATGCTTTTTTCTACCCACATAAAACAAAATATAGACTTTCCTGTGCATAGATAGTAGTGGAGAGCAAGTAAATATTTGATTGGGCACTGCTTCAGAATGATCTAAAAATAAAAGAGGAAGGGCAAAAAAGATATTGTATATCCTCTGAGTAGTCTTCTTAAGAGTTCAGGGATTGAAACCTTAAATGTGGCTACATAGATAAGACCCTAATCTTCAAGTATAACCTTTTCTTCCCGATGTCAGTTGTTCTGTACTCAATTAGGCAATGACATTTCAAAGAATCATTTGTCCTGTTCAGTAACACAGCTTTCTTACATACAGAAGAAATGTTAGCCATAAGTATCAATATATCTCTTTTATTCAGAGGCACACAGCCATATGTCACTTACTGGAATATCAGAGCTGATGATACTAGTAAGACAAGCCAAATGCTGAAAGCTCTGCTGTTTATTGAAGAGAGAAATAAGATTTATATATACTGTGGGTCAGTTTTGGCAAAGGAAAGACCCTTTAATGTTCCATCGCCTCTATTTCCCTTATCAAAATACTTTTATTTTATTCTCATCGGCTAGACATTCGTCTATTTTCAATTCCTGACTTGTTTCCCTGATTTTCTGCTGTTTAAAGAGCCTTGATTTTGCATAGCTTCTCACACTAAATCACTGTTTAAAGCTGTTTGATCCCTAACTCTGATCATACCCCGCAAGGAACATCCAGAAGATATTTCTTCCACAATAAAACTAACACAGTTTAGAGATACTATTGGAGCTGTTACTTAAAGCAGCTATCCATTTATGACCTGATCTAAGTAAAGTTTCTCTAATGAAAATTGCTAAGATAGGAGAATATTGTGGAAGAACATGGAAAAGATATAGAGCCATAGCGTAAAAAATATTTACATAAGATCAAACATACCTGTAATGCAACAACACTGAAATCAGGAGTTTACATCACAGGATGAATCCAGTCCTGATATATTCTATGAATATGGAAGGTTTTATGGCAATATAACTACAAGATATAATCCTATAGTCTCAGTACAAGTTACTTCTATTCACTAGAAAGGCTGGTAGGGCGTAGGTCTCTTGCAAGGGAAGATAAAATACGGATTTCCACAACACAGCCAGGATTCTAGGTATTTTTGAGAATCAAATAATAGCATAAGAGATTTTTCAGTCTTCAAACTCTATGATTGATCCCACTTTTTGCCTGAAGTGCATAGATATTGACACAGTGAAAGAAATTCTGAGAACAGATCTGGATCCAGCGATTCCAGAGGGTCTCCAGCATGCTGCACATCCAGCAGCCCCCCCCCCGAGGCTGACTTTGTCACCTGTGTGATGCAGAGTATCTAACATTTTCTGGTCTGAAACACGAGACTTAAAATCAACTCCTGACCCTGCTGCAGGTCTCCATGGTTACAGTACAGTCAGTTGCTGCTTTGTACACAGGAATAGATGTGATTTTTAAAAACTCAAGCTGCATTTTTAGAATGACAATCTCAGTTGTGACTTTTCCCCCCAACACACGGAGAACATATAAATCAATTTCCATAAGAGAAGGCAAATGTAAAGGTATCCCAACCCAGTATCCCAATCCAGACGGACAAACTGCTCAGACAAAAAAGTTCAGAGGGCAGGAGTTATGGTAGGAGAGACCAGCTTAAAGGTTTTGAGAATGAAGCCTCATAAGAGCCAAGTAACAACCATTTATGCAGACTGTTTTTCTTCCCAAAGCCCTTTCTTTGCAGTCTAGACCTTTGTTTACTTAAATCCTGATAAAGTTCCTGATTCATATGTTCTCCATTAGCCTAAGGATATAAATATGATTTTAATGTTAATTAAGTGCAGCTCCTGCACTGTAAGTGCATAGATCACTGAAAAGACTGAAGAGAAAAGGTATTTAGGACCAAGTGTTCACCTCATTTTACATTAACTAAAGATGAAGAAAATCACAAGTAGTTTTTCCCTATTATTATTCAGCTTTGTAAAAATATCCCCAGCTTTTATCTCAACAGCTACAAGGGACCAGGATGTCAGCTTTACGTTTTGAAACACCATCATCAAAATGCCCTCTAGCAAGACTGACTTAGCAGAGACAATGCCACCTACTGAAATATTAACATCCCTTGCTTCAGGACACTTTCCTTCATCACTAATTGTCAAAGCAGAATTGACAGTGTTACCTAGAGAGCTGCTAAGTTTAAACTGCATCACTATTGTTCTCAAAAGAGATGAGGGACCTCTTCTTCTCATCTCTCCTTATGATAATAGAAGGGGAAGAACACGAGCTATTTCCAGGCACACATACAAAAAACCCCCAGTATAATATAAGCCCTTGACTTCATTTCATTTTCTCTTGAGATTTCTTTTTCTCCTTCACAACTGGAGCAAAAGATGCTTTCGTGTCTGTTCTGCAGCTTTTTTCCTACCTTAGAAAAGGCCAGATGAACATATAATCTGCAAAAAAACCAAAATCATTGTTATTCACTGCAGAATATGAATAACTAAGGTTTCCTCTCTAGGACTAACACTGGTAAAAGAGAGTGGGAATCTTGTTTTCTTATAGGAAAAAAGACCACTGAATAACATATCCTGAACATACATAGCAGAAACTTCTTCCTAAGATTTGATTTTTTTAAATGTATCTTTCACTGTCAAAAGAGCTTGTTTCAAAAGCCTTAACTATTAAAATAGGATGAGAGCTGTCTTATATAACAGTATTTAAAAGACATTGACTGCATAAAAGCAGCTCAAGGAACTGAGTAAAGTTTTAGCTATGTCAGGATTTTTGCTCTATTTTAAATAAGTCATTCTACAAAACACAGCATAAATAATCAGCAGTATAATCCTCCAATTCTCCATCATGGGAGGAGTTCCCAGAAAGTTTTCCTAACCTTTCATGTACTTTTCTCTCTAACTGATCAAAACTGTCCACCAGAAGAGAAAATGAATGTTGTTTAGCCAGACAAAACCAGACATATACAAAAACTTAAAATAATGGTAGACATTTCAAAACATTAATAAAATACAATAAAATGAGATTTTGCTCCTCTTTTCTTTTGTAAGCCAGTCTGTCGTCCTTTTGAAGCAAAATAAACAGAATATGAATGTTGCAGTCCTGTATGACCTGACAGTGCCCAGTTTGATATAAAATGTTAGTTCATGTCCACCTTAGCAAGAAAAACATACAGACAGAAGAGTTAATGTCAGGGTAGGTTTAGGGTTATTCAGAATATTATTTCTTCTTGATGCTCCATCTTATTCATTATGCACAATAAAGATGCATGATAGATGGTAATGGGTTCTCTGCCTGCCTGTGATTGATGTGGTCAGTACTGCACAGGCATAAAGGAATCAAAAGTGAATCCTTTCTCTGCTGAGCAAGAACATGTAAGGCCACCCACAACAGTCATTCTGTGGTTCGAAGTTAATTTCAGCCACGCTTTTATTTTGCTTTTTAAATAGTTAAATATTAAAGCAAAACACAACAATTGTTCCCATTTTCCTTAATTTTGTGTGCTCTTCGGTTAAATGAATAAACTGAAATGCAAATGTTATATATAAAATTGCTCATATGCACAAACTTCTCAACACTGAGTATTTTCTGAATGAGCATTTTTCCTTCTCCTCATGCTTTTAAATGAGCTCTTTATTGCCAGCTATTGGGATTGGGTATGCGCAATTGCAGATGGCCACCATGATCTGACAGAAATTCTAAATATTTATTTTTTTTGCATAAAGGGTTTATAGTGAAATAATTCATCCAAATTGAAGTCACTCATTTGACACAAGCAGCCAGAAAGCATCAAGCCAAGAGTACCATACCCAAATTTGTATCTAAGAGGTAAGAGCATGATATATGTGAGATATGCATACTTATAAATATATAATGTACAGATTCAGCTCAAAGATTGGAATTTTTTTTAAGAGCTGCATTTGTCCGCTTTATGATTTAAATTCCATTTTAAGAGTCGGGGTTATTTCTCTGTCCATTTACTTTTGCTTGCTTCTCTTATGCAGTGCTATATAAATGGAGCTTCTGTAAAATGAAGCAGTGTTTTGTTGCTGGTGGCATTGATAAATAAAGAACAAGATACTATAAATATTTTATGTAGTTCCTAAAGGCTATATTCACTTTCAGATCCTTCTGCATCAGAAGTAGATTCACTGGGAGCACGTTAGTTCATCCTAGACTTGGTCTGTTCACTTTGTTTCATTATATACATATAAAATGGCAGTAGCTGATCTTTTATTTTCCATAGTGCTGTTACAAAAACCCTCCACAACTGCAGTTATGATCACAGCAGAGCAAGATGATGTCGTCACAGTCACAAATAGCAGCAAAGAATGTTCTCAGTGACAGCTGGTGTGTTTGTTCAAGGCTGGGTTGCTATGTTATATTATGTTGTGTTTGTTATGTTATGTCATGTCATGTTATGTTGCTGAATAAAGCACAGCCATGCCAACAGCAGGTGGTTCTGTGTAGGGATTTCAATGCATAAAGCTGCCAGTTCCTGTGACAGAGTTCCCCAGCCAGATGGATATGCCCCTGGCTTCTGCATGCCCACACTGGCCACAGCAGAATGAACTTTATGAGTTTTACCCAGTCTGACACTGTCTTTAGAGCTCAGCATTCATATGAGTCACACAGCCTGCCATAAAATGGTGATTTTATTTGGTATGTTGCTTTGCTACTCAGGTTGTTTTAAGTATCATTTTACTAAATTATGATTACAGTTGTTGAAATGAAAACCATTAGGAAGATAATGAAGGACCTATCCAAATATCCACTGCTTGGCATTCCCATGGTTTTACTGAGAATGGTTTGATGTGCCTCTAAGGAACATAGTACTATTCAGATTTTGCATTCAGCAAGAAACATAACACAACCCACTCATTTATCCTTATCTACAAAGGAATGATTGATCCAAGTGTTTCCAGATAAAAGTGTTTTCATGAGAGAGAACCAAGATATTTTGGGGCTTTTGTTGTTGTTGGGGTTTTGTGTGCATTTTTTTAACTAAGTCAACATTATTTGCTTTCAGACTGTATAGAGTCATTTCCGGCCAGAGAGAACTTACTCTATGAAAATCACAAATTTTAGTAAAATTTTGGTTTTATTAGTAGAATTCTTAGCCCTTCAGGTACTTTTGAAGATTTTCCGCAAAGAACCTTGCAGAAAGTGCAGACAGAAAACTAGAATTATACTATTTTCAAAATTAAGTGATTTATTTTGTAACACAGTTTTGCTAAGGAGATTTCACACCGTCTTTTAAAGTGTCTGTAAACTGGAACAGGTAACAGGTTTCCTTCACCTGTTAACCTCAGGGTTAACCATGGACTTTCTGCTTTGATTGTCTCCAGTTTCTGAATAAAGCTTTTGCTTTCGAAATGTTAATATATATTGACACTTTTCTCATACAGTCCTGACGAACATAGTGCAAAATTTTGTGAGGGGTTTTCATTAAATGAACCTGCAAAATGCTTTCATACTTGAAGGTGTAATTAGACATAATATTCCTTTCTGACATTTAAAAAAAAGGCAGATGTATTTTAGCCTAGTTGACTGCTTACAGTCAGGTTTTCTAGCTCTACATTTTTAAAAGTAACAGGATTCGAAGTCCTAATGCTACATTTAATTAAAAAAAAAAAAAAAAAAAAGAAGTTATCTGTGACTCAGTCAGTCAGTTTGGGGAGTTTTTCTTCTAGGCTCTGAAGCTTTGTGAAAGGAGCAGGATAAAGGGCATGGATAGCAAAAGCAAGAACATGCAGTAAGAACAAAATAGAAGGTCCAGAGGCAGAGCCTGTGGTGTAATCCCAGGAGGGGTGAAAACACAAAACAGCAGTTCTCTGTGTACCCTACTGTTGCACCATGTATCCTACTCCTTAGTAATTAGTCATAGGTCCTTCAGACATCCAACCAGTATCAGAGCAACCAAGGTTTGAATTTCTTTTCTGCATCACAAAGGAACAAAACATATAGCAACTTAATCTCATTAATGTTGACAGGAAAAAAATAAATCTGCCTGCCTTGAAACAACACATCCAAGAACTTCTGTTGCACCAAGGGTAAACATGTCACTCACCCAAAACCTCCGTCCCACTTACAAACCTCTTGAACCTATATCTGCTGCTGGGTAACTCTTCAGCCTACTGTGCTTGCATTGGTCCCACTCCTGCATGCACCATATAGTAAAAAAGTACTGTAAGACATGTAAATTTAATCTGTTATTTAGAAAATAAAACCCCAGTTCTCCCTGCAACCTCTCTTGTAACCCTCCAAGTTACAAGAAGGTGTGGTAAAACATTCTGCAGAGGCTATAGTTGGAACAAGAATCAAAATCCATAAAGACTGAAAGGATAACAACATTGGTCATCAGCAATCAACTTGCACTAGCTCTAAATGATATGCAGTTTCACACATGTTAAGAAAAAGATAAGAACACCTGTTGTCTGGAATGTACCTTTGATAAAACTGCCAACAGTATTTTAAGGGTTCATAGGCTTTTAGGTTTGGGAGTTTTTTACCTGTTTCACACAGCAGCTGAGGCGCACCATCTGGTGTGAGCTGAGATTTCAGAGAGCACCCAAACTGGTCAAAATCATGATGTTTTGCCAACACACTAAGTATAAAATGCTTTGGGAATACTAAAAACAAATGTGGACAACATATATCACAACCGTGAAAAGAAAGTGAGCAGTTGAAAACAGAACAACGACCATTTAAAGGAATTAACACACACAAATGTTTGTTTCTATTGCTTTTTTTCTATTTTTTCTATTATTTCTTAGAGAGAATTGTTAAGTAATCAAAACACTATTGATTATCTTCCAGATCAACTCCAAATTTCTAAAGCAATACTTCCTATTCTGTTGGGCCAACTTAGAAAATGACTAAACATTTGTTTCATCAGTTTCAACAGTTGCAGCATAAGCCTCTGTAAGCCTTTATCTATGCTAATTATCTTTTTTTTTTTCTCAAAAAGACACTTCAAGCTAACCCTATCTCAAAACAGTTCTTTAGAAAGCCATCAAAAGCAAAGTTTAAAGAACCATCTGATCCTTCTTTTCTTTAACAGTGATATTTCTTTCTGATCACAGAAATGTCCTAATTCCCAGTCATCTGGAGTTCCTACTTGACTGATTTCCTAAATACTCTCAAGTGTTCAATATCTCCTTGACTTCAGTGTTAAATCTCTGGCTTTTTTTCTGATTCCTGCTGAGCTGTGAATGATTACATATTCAATTAAATCTCAATGTCTCAAGACCTAACATCTTATTAAATGGAAAAGTATAGCTACGTAAACTATACATACACAGATATACACATGCAGGGGAGAAATACACCACACTCAGGTTTTTTTCGTAAGAAAATAAGCTAGAACATTTAACAGACAAATATCTTTAGTCCCCCAAATGTATATTTTTGTCATGTTGTGATGTGCTTACACGTGCCAACGTGCTTAAGCTATTATTACTGTACATTCTCTACTTAGCTTACTCTTTATTTTTTTTAACTAAGTGCTTTTTTTAAGTTTGATTCTAATAAGCCTATTGCAAGACCCTCAGGAAAGGACAGGTTTACTCCGGAAAAATACCCAGATACAATAAAATATAAACAATTTGCTAGCTGCAAACATGACCTGTATGCTGACAATATGAACCATGCTTTTGCACATGGGACTTTGAACTACCCTCCAGATATGTAATGTTCTGATCCATCAAGGCTTCTATTTTAAAATCTGAAATATACTCTGAGTGAAGTATGTTGAAAATTGCACATCATTTAAACATTTCTGTCACTTACAGTAATTACCAGTATGATTCCTTGTGTATAGTTTGCACTTCAATGCACCATTGAGTTGCCTCACTAATAAAGCAAGTTTTATTTCAGAAAACCGTAGATTGAAGAAAGTATTTACGAAAGTATACATTCAGATTCTACAACAGAGAAGATGAAACCCCTACATTAGTACAGAAGATATGCATGAGTCCTACAATGTACAAGACAAAAATTAATCTCCTTTGAAAATACAGCATACGTTAAATTAGATGTAACAGAGAAAATATTTTTGTTTTCCAGAACTACGAGCTCTGTCTTGGGATTGGTGCTCTTCAATATCTTCATCAATGACACAGACAGTGAGATCAGGGCACTCTCACCAAGTTGCAGGTGACACGAAGCTAAGCAGTGCAGGTGACACAGCAAGGAGATAGGACGTTTTTGAGAGGGATGGGGACAAACTTGAGAAGAGGCCCACAAGAACCTCACAAAATTCAGTAAGTACAAGTGAAACATCCTGCTCCTGGCTTGGAGCAATCCGACACGAGCCTAGACTGGCAGAAGATGTCACTGAAAACAGCCCTGACGAGACGGACTTGGGGGTTCTCGTGGATGAAAATGTGGCCATGATCCATCAGTGTGCGCTCACAGCCCAGAAGGCCAATGGCATCCTGGGCTGCATCAAAAGAAGCTCGAGGGAGGTGATTCTCCCACTCTGGTCTGCTCTGGTGAGACCCCAGCCAGAGTGCTCCATCCAGCTCAGCACAAGAAAGATGTTGACCCATCAGAGCAGATGTGGAGGAGGCCACAAAGATGATGAGAGGGCTGGGAGCACCTCTCCTACAAAGGCTGAGAGAGCTGGGGTTGTTCAGCCTGGAGAAGAGAGGGCTTTGAGTCCTTCTTGCAGCCTTTCAGTACTTTAAGGGGACTTAAAAAAAAAGATCAGACAAACTTCATTGTGGCTTTCCAGTACCATAAGAGGGCTTATAAAAATGAGGGAGAGGAACTTTTTATATAAGTAGATAGTGATACAAGGGGTAATGGTTTCAGACTGAAAGAGGGCAGTTTTAGCTTAGATCTTAGGAAGAAATTCTTTACCTTGAGGGTGGTGAGACACTGGAACATGTTGCCCAGAGAAGTTGTGGTTGCCCCATCCCTGGAAGTGTTCAAGGTCAGGTTGGATGGGGCTTTGATCAACCTGGTCTAGTGAAAGGTGCTCCTGTCCAGGGCCAGGGTGGATCATCAGTTGGAACTAGATGATCTTTAAGGTTCATTTCAATCCTAAGCATTCTATGGAATCATTCTATGAATTAGGACAAAATTGTTTTGAGAAAAATACTCCTAGAAAAAAAGAAACATTTATTTATGTAAGACATGATTTAGATATGAAGAGAGATATCTGGTTTGTTCCTACAAGAAAAGAAGTATCACATACTGTGACAGAATCATTATCCTCCAGGGAAGAGGAGTTTGCGATCCATCCAGCACAAACAATGACCCAGTGGAGAGCAGTCCTGTCAGTGGGAAGGCCTATTTATGCCCACACACATACACACCTCTCCTGCTGCCCTTTTAACCATGTGTAGTTTTGACACTTTTAGGGGAATATTTTAGCTGTACTCGACCAGACTGATGTCTCTCTGAGAGCATAATAAACAAAGACAGATCACTCCATCAGTTCCATAGTGTCCAACATGACATTTTAATGATGCTGATACTAAATCCTTTTTGGTTTATCAATATCAATCAATCAGTTTCTCTAGTCCATTACATATTGTCATTGTGACTAACTCTTTTGGTCCACTCTACAGATTTCTTAAATTTTAGCAAGGACTGTGGAACTGATGTCTGAAGCTGTATTTATGTTCACTATCATCAAAGTTGAAAAAAAAAAAAGGTTTCTTTTCCTTTTTAGTTTCTTTATAAAATATTGATTGTATGTCTGAATATTATTGCTCTTTGATTATACCTGGATAAAATAATGTAAATTGGACTGCAACTGAATCTTTTTTATTCAATTTTTATGTTTATGGCATAAATATACTCCAATGTTTATTTAGCCACTTTCTACATAGTTCCTCTTTAATTGAAAGCATTTTATTATAGCTACTATTGAATTTCCAGCATTTTATGAGTCTTCTGAATAAAGAAACTCTACGATCAGGTCATCACATGGCTATAGGTGTGACATGGAAAACCCTGAACTATCATTCTGGAAGGAGGAGCAGCATGGCAAATTTAATGTTTGCTTCAAATTTAACTCTTGTCCAGCTACAAACGAATAAAATGCTGCTTTAGGTCAGTATTAAGTCCTCTATTTACTCACTTGGTAGAATCAGAGATCTCCTCGGCCTTTGATAGCCACAGCAACATGTAATATTTGTCAGTATTAACAAAGAGAAAAAGAACATATTAACAAAGAGGCCAGAGCTTACATGACTCTGGGGGAATTAAATCCTCAAGTCCCGTGGACAGAAAAAGGTAGTGAGAAGTGTTTATCTTCCTTTCAAATCCATGACAGACCTTTGTGACACACAAGCAGCAAGGTCTCAGCCTGACAAGGCAGCCAGGTGAGAGGGTGCATAGGAGAGGATTGCAGTAACCTGTTCAGTAAGCTGAGTAGCAAAATGAGCACATACCACAGAGTGATTGCTGAATGCGGTCCCTGGCCTGAACCTGTGTTTTTCTTGGCCTGCTCTACAACTGTACTAACTTCTGTATTCTCTATTATGTATCCCCTGCTCTGAGAATAATGTGTATGAAGCTGCTTTAAAAATATGTTCTTGTTTCCCTTCGCCTAAGCCAAGGAAAAAACATTTCTCCACTGCAGTTTTTCCCTCTCTGTTTGCTAGACACAGTTTTGTCATGTGTGCAGGTACTAGTAAAGGTAAGTACACTTATTACTGTGTTTCATGTGAGTGTTATTTAAGGAAAGGAATTTAACTTGTCACATACAGAAAGAACATTAAATATCTGGGATACCATCTAGTGCCTTGTTTTCACAGTCCTTTTCCCTAACCTGTGAGCAATAAAAAGCATAAGAAGTGAAGTAAATGACTTCATCAGTCCAGTTGTCTGTTTTTCTGCTGTGTCGTTATTACTAAGTTCTGTTGTTGCTTCAGTTTCCTCCCAAAAGTATGAGGGCAGAAGATATGCTCCTGACCCAATGGCCCAATGTCCTCAGCACACCCTCTCAAATCCTAAAGTATGACACTTGTATTGCTCTGAAAGCTCAGGCCTTTTCCCCGTGATCCTGCCATAAAACACTGCCAAAAAGAAATCACTAGAAATCAACAGAGCTGAAGAAGACATAGCAAATACAGTGCCATGGCTGAAAGGCAGCAGAGCAGATCTGGAGAAAGTATTTTTATTGATAGCTAATGTCTGGGGAAGGACACAGGTAAGTCAGTTCTTCAAGCAAGATTCAATTACAGTGACTCCTGCTTGAGAAAAGATGGTACAAATGTGAAACACTACAACTTTGTTTTGCCTCCAGAAATTATGTCAATACAGAATACATCTGTATTTGCAATATTGTTTGAAGATAGCTTCTGGTTTTAACTTCTGCATTTTGTGGTATCTTAGACTGGGAAACTACTTCCCAGTTGCAGATGCAGTCCTTAAAATTTAGCAGGCAGACAAGAAGGAAAGGATCGGTTCTAGCTATGCATATGTACCTCTTGACATCTCCATAAAATTTATGTTTGTTTTAGGCATTGCCTGCTGAGCCTAAAGAAAATTTCTCTCTGTAAACTGTGATGTCTGCCTAGGTAGCAGCTAATGGAGCTTTTGTTCTATTCTGAGAACTGCAGAGCTCTCTCTGAAGGAGTAATTTTCCTTTCCTATTGCATTCCCATTGGATGCCATATGAGGTTCCTACCATTCATTCACAGGTCCGACAATTCACTGGCTCTGGGCAATTGTTTCATTTGTAACAGATATTTGATGGCACTGGCAGACAGACATGAAGTTTTAGATCAGTGGGGAAGCAACACAACACAAAAGAGACCACAGTAAAAGGTTCATACAACCTGAAGTCAAAATAACCCCTAAAGAATTAAGCCGGTCAGAAACTATTTTGAATGAAGGGCTTGGAAATTACAATTAGTTCCTTTTTATATGTCATATGCTGTACAAAGACAGATGAGTTTAGTCCCAGCCTGTACTAATATTAAAGCTAAAACTCTCCTCAGCAGGTTTAAAAGAACAGTTTCAGCTATTGTATCTATCATTTTAATGGGTAACTGCCTTGATTGTGCTGCTGGAAGACACTGAAAGGTAAAAGCACAAGTCAGAAGTAAACAAACACCCCCTTTCAGTTAGAGAGAGAAGTTTTACTCACCCCTGTGCAGAACGAACTACCCCTGAGTAACACCATGTTGAACACCCCCATGTGTGACAGAACAGTACCAACACATTCATTTCAGTTTGCATATTGCAAGTATGTGTAGTAATTCATAATTAGTAATAATGCATAATTATGGAATAATGAAGGCATTAAGTAACATACCAGTGTCACTAAGTCTCACACCCATGCCAGGTTATGACTGTGCCTGTGTACCATAAAAATTGAATAGACTGGCAATGAGTTCACATTGGGGTTTGATTTCCAAATACCACCTTATTTTTAAGTGCTACGGCTCTTCAATTCTCTTAACTGAAAACAGCCATTTTGATGCAAAACTGAAACTGAGTCCCAGTTTGCAATTGATAATTGCTGCCCTGGTGACAATATCTGCCTGAACCCCTGTGTATCCTGCTGTGGCCTTCCACAGTTCTGAATATCTATGATGCTTTCAAAGCCAAAGAGTGAGGAAGACAGGTTCCTTTCACATCCTTAGGTGTTCTAACAAAACCAAGGGGAACAGGGTTTCACAAGCTCCCTCTCTACATGCACATGAAACATAGCCTCCAACATACTTCAAACTACTGCCCAAGGTGCCTGTTCAGTTTTGGACTCCCAAAAATGATCTTTTCACCCTAACAGAGGCACAAAAAATTGCCAACAGGGAAAGTGCAAAAATGTTTCAGATATGAGCCTTTAGGGTACTGAGCAACAACAGAAAAAGGCATTCAATTTTTGAGGTCCACAGGAAACAGGAGTATGAAGTTGCCCAGGAAATAACATAAAATGTTTCTTGAAACAGCCTTAATCTATAGAAAAAGCACAGTGCTGCTGGCTCATTACACTTGGCAGTTCCCAGGCTCACTTTTTCTCTGCTCTGTTGATTATGAGAGATCTCTCATTCCATCATTAAATTTTTTAAATAAATATCTGAAGAGGTTAGGATAATTCTAAAGAAAAACAAAGAAAAAACCAAAACCAAATTAAATAATTGTTCACTTTGTTTTACTGAATAAATTAGCTGTGATTTTTCTTTCATATGTATCTCTTAATTGTAACTGAGTAGTAACTGCTTCTTAAGAAGTGGGTGAAAGACTGAACACAAAAAGAGAGAGAATTCTCCCAGATAGATTCCATACAAATAGCAAATAACTAGATTTCCGCTCAGTATCTGAATTGTGTGTGAATCTCTCCACAGAAGATATTTACAGATTAAGGACAATTTAGTTTGACTTGCAGATACTAATTCTAGTAAACATACATACTTCAATTAATTTTCAAATTCCTGAATAGGAGTTTTTCCATTTTTTTTTATAACTTTTGTTTATATTTTTAGAAAGAAACTCCATAACAGTAAATCTTACTGCCAATTATTTAATTATACCTAGCTAAATTATTGAATTAATGTTATATCTTGATTTAAGCAACTATTTTTCAGGTTCTTTAAGATCTTAAGACCAAAAAACCAGCTGTTATAGGTCAGACCAAAGGTCTGTCATCCCATATGTGCTTCCAAGGCATGTCAAATACTATTTCCCTAGGGAATAAGACAAGAAGGACACGATGAAAGTTTCTGATAGTTTCCACCAGCAAGACTTGAAGGGACTTCTCAAGATCATATAATTGCATATATTTTTAATAGATTTTCTTCTGTGAACTTCGTTAGTCTCTTTTAATTTATACATCCTGCTGCAAGAGGCTCCACAACTTATTTATATGCTGTATCAAAAGTAACCTCCTTTTGTTTGTCTTGATCTTTTTCCTCCTAATTTAATTAAATGACACTTCAAATGAAAAACCCACCTGCGTACTTCATTACATGTTTAATCAAAGATCTTCTCTTCTAAAGGTCCCAGAATATAATTTTATTGACTCAAAAATGAGTGTGGTGCTGAAAACACTTCCTTTTTTCTTAAGATTACCCTGTCTTTCAGGCTCCTGCTGATTAAGTGAGGAGGAGTTCAGACCTTCTCTTCCTCACGAAGCCCAGACTGGTTATGACGGTGTTGCTTATTTTGTGAAATTGAATCTTGTCAGCACAGAATTGAACTGAAATCACTTCTTCAAATGGCCTTTAACAACTGATCTGACAAGAGAGCAGCGTGGAACACGCTGTTGACAAATCTCTTTCCAAAATATTATAGGACTGTTACAAATGCTTGCAGTTACTGTGCAGTTGATGTGAATGTGCAGACATATAAACAGCAAAAGGTACTGCTGGATGACAAGACACTGCTTTTAAAGATGGATTTCTAGAGTCCAGTCAAAGCTGCACTATGGCAATGACAAAGGAAAAACAGCAAACTAACTGCTGCTATATCTTGGTCTCAAAAACCACCAAAAAATAGAAAAACTGAGATAAATTTTAAAGAATCTGCATGAAATAAATGAAAATCAATAACTCACAGATTACATGAGTTTATGGACTTACAGAGAAAAAAAGGGTATGTTTTGGTAATAATTTCAGTAACAACATAATCTTGGAGTAACCTCTAGCAGCTGGCCCATAGGAAAAACAGGTAGGCCTACTGCTACTTACCTTTTATTTTCAGAATAATGTTCTTCTTTGACTATTTGGCTCAGAGAATTTTGAAGTCAGACTCCTAGAACAACCCAGCTCTGCCTATTCCTACAATTCTCCCTTTATTTTTCCAATAAAATCTTTTTTCCTTTGGCCATTTTATGAACAGGATGGTAGGAATACACACAGCAGTCTCTGTCAGGAAGACTAATGGGTGGTAGCTAATTATGCAGCTAGTGATTTCAGCTGGAAGTATTCAATATTAGGCAAGGTATTCTGACAGTGTTGGAGTCTTATTTAAATCTCACACAGACTCTGGGAGGTTGCTTCCTTCTTGTACTGCATAGAGGGAGAGGGGAATCAAACATGGCAACGTACTTCAGCAGATTAATGAATGCATCTGTTGGAATTTCAGCTCCAACACTGAGGTTAGCACTTTCCACTTTGTGCTGAGCAATGTTTCATGATCCTGTCCCTGTATGAACTGAATTTACATTTGGCAGAGAAGGACCAAAAAGCCTGTGTGATTTTTAATGGACTGATTAAGCTTAGGTTTAATCAGGTAGACTGATTAAGATAGGTTTCGATGCAAGTAACTGTGATTAGCTGTGGAACACTGTGTTGTTTCTGTGCTCATCAGTTGAAGGACATATACTGCAACTTACATGGATGCTTCAAAGGAAAATTTACAAAACAATCAAAACCAGAAATTAGAAAGGGGGGTGAGGAAATCATTGCAACAACCCTTCTTGCAAATATGAAATATTTTCATTACAGTTTTTCATAGGGATTCCACCATCCTTTCATCTATGATTATCAGCAAATATGCTGTTTAACAAAACTATATACATGCAAAATTACTACAGTAAAAGGTCTGGAATGCTGAGAAACAGAGTGAAATCATTACATATAGCACTGTAAACAAAAAGAGATGACATATAGAATCACCAGCAGAAGGGAATCAAACTTATAACATTTTCATCCATTTCTAAAGGTATTTGAAAATATCTTATATTCTGATCACTGTAGGTGTGTTTGTCAGAACAAAACAAGTTGAAGATCCAGCAGGAGACAAAAAAGATGATTAAGGAACTGGAGCATCTCTCTTATGAGGAAAGGCTGAGGGAGCTGGGCCTGTTCAGTCTGGAGAAAACTGAGATGGGACCTAATCAATGTCTTTAAGTATCTGAAGATAGAGTGTCAGAGGATGAAGCCAGGCTCGTCTCAGTGGTGCCAAGTAATAGGAAAGAGGCAATGGGCAGAAACTGATGCACAGGAAGTTCCACCTGAATATGAGGATAAAGTTCATTACTGTGCTTTACTGTACTTGGGTCACCAAGCACTGGAACATGGACACAATCCTGTGCCATGTGCTCTGGGATGACCCTGCTTGAGCAGGGAGGTTGCACCTGGTGACACACTCTGGTCCCTTCCAACCAGACCCATTCTGGGATTCTGTGAACTTGAAGAAATTAAAGTAGTTCACAGCATTCTGTTTTAGCCTCTATAAACTTACTGATCACAAATCTTGTTCCTCCATCACACTAAAAATAAAACTCAAATCCTTCATAAAAGTGGACATTATAAGTTTTAAAATTATTCAGGATAATGCTTATGATTTTTTTAGTCAATTAGCAAACCCTAAGCTATTAAAGATTATATTGTGCCTATCCTTTTGTGTTGATAAGTAACCTTGAAGCTGCCCCATGTCATATCCTGTGATCACAATTAGCAGCCAGTTATATTCAAATTGGAGAGCTCAAATTTGCAGCACTTGCCTCAGTTTACCTGATCCGGTAAAGGAACCATTTGTGAGACAATTAAGTAGCAAAAGAAGACCTGAAATATAATTACCAGTCCATTATAGAGCTGGTGTACAAAAAGAAAAGACTCTGAGAGACAGAAATGTATGTAAACTGAAGAAGATGGCAGAGGTGTCAGTAAAAGGTGAAATTAATATGAACACTAGTGGGTGACTGGTAAAGCTATGGACTCCCTAGTATATAACCTTTTTTTTTTTTTTTTTCATTTTAAGAAATAGCATTAGGTAACTTGGTTGGATTAAAATAGAATATATTTTTAAAAGTCATTATTTTCATGCAAACCAGCACTTTTCCTTACTTCTAATATTGCTGTAAAATATTGTGGTTCAGCATTCTATCACTTTTTTTCTTCATAAGGACTACTAATTCTTACTTCCATTCAAAATAGTCTAGCCCACTCCTTTTCACTCTTTTGACTGAAAAGAGACTAACAGCACAAAATTCAGTCAGTATTTTAAGAATCTAATGTGATTTTAGCTGTCAGTGTAAAACTGACAAGAGGTCCATGTCTACAGCCACTGCCACTTGGTACAAAATAATCATTTATACTGTATTGCTTCTCTTATATTTGCCATGGGAATTCCCTTTTATTTTAAAATCAATTGTCATTATTTTTGCTTCATTTTATAGATATTTTAACCCACCTTAATGCCACTATTACAGATCATAGGTTATGATTTTGCAAAGATTTCTTCCTATATCTATCTATAGAGTAAATCTGAAACAGAACAAGCTTAATGTTAGGCAAAAATAATGAGTGCACAGTGAATCTATACAGAAATTGTGGGTTTATTTTTACTGCAATACATTTCAAGGCTGAAAATAAAAGCTGTTAGCCATTAATTTTGTTTTCCTACATTTTAAATTTTGTTTGCTACTTTAAAGATAACATTGAATTTGTTCTCTTAAGGGTGCACAGATCTTGTATGAGTCCAGAAGGTCTGTCACTTAATGAATGCCTATCAATTAGACAGTGATTCATACAGAATATACACAGTGGTCCAGATAAACAAACCATTCATGGGCCAGAAACATATATATTCCCTAACCTAAGAAATTACTCTCTCCAGCATTTGTGCAACTAACCTCTTTACTCAATTTACTTAAATGATGAATATCATTCTGCCATTAGTAACAAACACACTCTGTTCTACTGCAGTTTTTTCTCCTTATTGCAATTAGTAGATGATTAGGGAAAAAATATAATGACCACAAAATTTCTAAGTCACTCAAGGACACTTTTATCTTTATGAATAATAACTTATGTAAATTGGTTAAATGAGAGACTATGCTGTCAAGGTTTTTCCACTTCTCTGTTTACACAGCAGATGGTTCAGATTTACTATTAGCATATTAGTGGGAAGCTAGAAAGAAAGAAAATTTAAATAGCTATGAATCCCCAGAAGGAAGCAACAGCAGCTTTCAAGAGGGTGCTTTTTGAGAATTTATAAATGGAACTAAAATTTATAATGCAAAGATTGATGGTATTTTCATCTACATTGAGGATTATTTTTATCCAATTCCAAACACATCTGAGGGAACTTTAAATTACCGGGTAAAGTAACATTTCTGTAGGTGAAACCAGATTTATCTTTGCACTTAATTAAAACCACCTATTCTTCATCTAACACAAGTATTTTTTTTAGTTCACTGATTAAATTGAAGAAAACCAGGAAAAGAAATTACTGAAAATAATTTATTTGAAAATACTTTAAAATATTTAAAATTCAACACTGATATCTACCTGTGCTTCCTATCTATTTATTTTGTGAGCTTGTCTGTTTCTGGCAGTACAAAGGCACTGAAACACATGCACACCACTCAGAAACTGGCAACCAGTTTTTAGGCAAAACCTAATTGTTGGCATTTTATTACATCAAAAGTGATTGTGATTTGAATATATGTGCAGCTTTATATTCCCAAACTTCCTTACTGTTCTGTTCAATGTCAGCCTTTTCCTTGGGGATTTTCTATAGTTTATAAACTTGATTTCTTATCAGGCTATTGATTCACAACTCTTGTCCTAGAAGACCTCTTCACCTGTGACTAATTTTACAAACACCAAAGTCTTTTGGGCATTCTAAAGCAAAATATAATGCTTTTCTAGACACTAACCAGAATTTGCTAATAACTGCCTCAGTTCTAACTAAAAATAAACAATTTATGCTTTTTATTAAAGCATGTGCTACTGAAGGAAATGGGCTAAGATTCCAAACAGGGTGCATAACTACTTTGTATGCTAAAAATCAGTTAGATTTTTTTTCCCCCACTGATTTTTTTTATCTGTGGAATTCAGTACTTTGTGGGGAAAGCATTATTCTGCCATGGTTAGTCTACCCTAAGAAATTTTGGCCAGGATATTAATATCACAGTATATTCATCCATACCATGACTGCCAGAAATGCTTATTTACTGTTCACATAACCCATCTCTTAAACATATAACCCAATTCCCTATGAGAAATATGTTGAGACAGTGAAAATTAGAATACAGAATATGTGGAATCATGCTCAACTGTAGTAAATAGAACATGAACAGGACCAGCTTTGTAGAGATACCAGCAAATGTTGTTCTCTGAGGCTGCTAGGTACCAGGAGACTTGTAGAATATAAACTAAAGATTTTATCCTTACAGCTCATGCAAGGAAATGCTAAGCGAGAAAGACTGAGCAGTACCAGTATGCAAAAGTAACAATGCAATACTGTCAGCTACCAATACAAAGGCAATGTAAGATCCAGTAGTAACAGTATTTTCCTTTCAGCCTCTGAAACATTTCAAGAAATCTGCTATAGATTCTAAATCTTGTGTTTTGGCAGTTCTGCTGATGTTGATGGGAATAATAGAGGCACTTAGATTGCCTTACATGTAGCGTCATGGGATTGGAGGTAGGGTCTTCTTGGCTGTAAATCTGTAAGACTAGAATACAATGACCCTACTAATCACCTGGCATTTAGTCATTCAGGTTGATACCTGAAGTTACTGGAAAAATATTATTAAAAAAAAATTCAAAAAAACTTTGCAGTCCAAAAGAATAAGAAGCGTTAGGAAGTTTAATAGTCCAACTGAAGAAAACATTTTAATGACAAGAATCTTATATATGAAAATATTTATTTATGTAACACCTTCCTTTTCAAAGTCATAACTTATCTTTAAGCAGGTTTCCATCAGAACTCTAATATGGTCTTAAACGTAAAATGCCATAGATGCTTTCTTGGTGCTTACATTAATATCCAGAAATATTGAATGACACAAACTAATGAAGTTAGAACAGGACATTCTAACCTGATTTTTCATGTAACTTAAGACAAAAAAATATATGTTGAGCAGCATTTTGAGATAGATAGAATGAGAATCTCTCATAACTAGCAGAATTTTTGCATACATCAGTGAAGGCATAATAATAAAAACCCCCTTTCTGTAAAAAAAAAACCCAGTAATATTTTTTAAAAAGTGTTTCCATGAATATAGTGTTAGTGGACTTATTATTGAAACAAAACATCTTCTGTAGGCAACTAGTATAGAAAATTAAATTGCTAACTAAGATTACTCATTGTCTTTTTGTGGTCCCTGTTTCCTGCTAATTTCATCTTAATATGTATTTCTTATAAACAGCTATTTAGAATTCTCAATTGAATTTTAAGAATATTTTTTAAAAATTAGTAGATATATTGCTACTCTTTCAAAAAAAAAGGAAATGTGGAAGTCTGGTAAACATGCCTGTTCATTAGAAATATATATCATTGCCAAATGCCAACTGATTAATTTCAAAAAGTAGAGTCAAAATATTCCATGCAGGCTTTCAGCACAAAAAGATACAAGCAATGAGATATCACAGAATACCCCTTCCACTATTATGGATCCCAACAATGGAGAGGTTAATATGTGCATGAATCATTCTTAGAGAAGTGTTATTCCAATTTAGGAAATTTAATTGATTTTATCACTGTCTTGCATATGACTAGGTAAGAGCTTTTGACAGTAACTGCAAGATTCCATATTTTGGTAAGAGATATTATTAAACTAGTAAATGGGCACAGCAAAAGGAATTTCATCTTGCCCTTGAGTATTAATAGCTCTTGCTAATTTCCAAAGTAATTTTTCACAGCTTATTTCTGGGCTAAAAAAAAAGGGGAGAGTTCTCTGAGTAAGGACTGCTCCATTAGTAAATGACATCCTTTATATGCCTAAAAAGAGCATCAACAACTGAAATATTTCCTTGAACATTTGGGAGTCACAGGGACTCTGTCTCAAGTGTTGCCTAGTTTACTAGAACTAGTAAACAAGTTTTCCTTTATGCTTCAGTTATCCTTGGGAAGAAAATGAAGCTTGCACAAAATAACAGGAAATATAATGCAGATCTTTATAAAATGTTGGGACAAGTGAGCTGTGCCATCTTCTCTCAGGAGAGGGCTTAGTTTTAGGGCTAGGGTTCAGAAAGACATAGGACCTAGGGCTGCACTGGACAGGGGCTTCCAAATGAAGTGCTGGGCTGTATGGGGAGAAATAAGATAGAATTGGGTTGTGAGCTGTAAAACCTGCCTGCAGAGGCACATGGCAGCACAAAGGAGCACATGGCAGCACAGAGAAGCTTGTCTCCACCAGACCCTGGGGGGAGGAGGTGTCACACGGCAGACCCCTATGGAGAAGAGCCTGCCGGAGCTGAGGGACGGCTGAACAGCGAGTGACCACCCCTAAGAAGGACATTTAGGAAGTGTGTTGTGATGTGGCAACACAGGATAGGTCACGCCATATAAGGAAATACTGTGCCTTGGAAAAGTGTATAAAACCAGGTCATTCCTTTGAATAAACGATTCAGATTCCCTGCCAGTCTGGGTCTGTGACTGAATTGCTGACAGGGCTGGATAGAGTTTTCTTCCCTGACAACCTTGTCAGCTGGGCCAAAGCTGTGACTATGGACTAACGCTTAGCCGAGGCCCTAGATTTAGGATTAAGGATAAAGTTAGAATGGAGCCAAAGCCTAGAGATGGAGCAGAAATGGAATTGGATAGAAGTGGCCAAGGTAAGAAGTGGGCTGCAACATACTGTCTGCCTTGAGAACTTTTTCATGTGGATGGGCAGCTCTCAGGTTATAGCTCTGCTGAAGGCTCAGGATTTGGGTGAGGGTCAATGCTGAGAGAAGCAAAGCTTGGAATTTAAAATTCAGCAGAGTATGAAAGGCACTGCCAAAAGGAGGAGTTGTTTGTAAAAAAAGATTTGTCCCCTGAGAAGAATCTCCTGCTTGTTGGTGGGCCACATATAGTACTCACTTGACGCTTATGGTTAGCTTCAGTGTTAGAGCCTAGAGACAGACAAAGCCTAGGAATGATGCTGGAAAGAAAATGAAAACCAGAAAAATGAACTGATGGAGTGGTGGACTGGAAGTTTTACTGTGAAAAACATTTTCTAGTAATACTAAATATTTAAAGGAAAAAATAATTTTAACTACTTTTTCTCACTGTTCTTCTTCTATATGCTTGTTCTAAGAAATGAGATTTTTGTTAGGAAGGCTTCCAGATCAATTGAACTGAAACATATTTGCGTGCAAAACTTCATTCTGCTAGTTATGCTCATCTGGCTTAGCATACAATATACCACAAGTAAAACAGCATGCATTTGGAACACACAGAAAAAAAAGCATAAATAACAAAGACATATTGAACTAGGCATCATTTGTAGGAGTTACGGGCAAATAGTTCCACAAAGCTTAGAAAAATTTCCAGCTTAGAAAAATTGACAAATGGGAAAATAGAAAAAAGACACCTCACCAAATACATGACACAATGAATTATTCTCACAGTTACTTCAGCGGCTGGTGCAAGCGGAGAAAAAACAAAAAAGCAGTGCTCGCAAAACAGCACAGAACTAAATCAAGAGCTAACTACAAATGCTGTATGGCGGCACCTGAGCAGCTACAAGCACTAATGCACATTCAGCAACTTTGCAATGCAAACTGCTGGTGAAGAAATTAATGTTATTTATACTGAGCTGTATTTTGATTACAACACTCTCCTTGCCTTCAGAGGGAGACAACACTCTTTGAATGAGTGGTCTGTCATAGGCAAGTTAGGCATTACAACCATTAGAGCAGTCAAGTTGAAGGTAGCTTGCATAATATGAACCAGCTGCTACCCAGTCTGCCAGGTTCTGGCTCCTTATGTATAGAGTGTTTGGAAAGGTGTAGTTGTGATGTTTATGTCAGACACTTCACAGTGGACGAATTGCAAATGTGTGGACTGGCAGCTCTCTATATGTGCAAATGGTCATGCTCAGGAAGGTGGGCAATGGCTGCTCTGCGCTGTCTTCAACAGATTTGCTAGGTAGTATTTTATGATTTTCAGAGTAGTGTTCATCCTATACTCAGTGTTTGTGTCCAGGGATTTGGTCAAGACCTGAAGAACATCAGCATATTATTAGAAGCAATCCAGTCTTTCTGTGACATGAAGATTGGGCTCCTCTGCAGCAAGAAATCATCTTCCTAATATAAATCTAAAGACTTTTTAAACAACAAAGCAAGTAAACCCTTTCTACTGAAAAAAACACTACAATATATATGCTATTTCTGCTTTTCCTTCACTTAGCTTTGCTGTTTTCATTCCATCAGACAAGGTATCCTTTTGTATAAATTTCTCACTAGTAAAAGACTTCAACGGACCTACCATCTTACTCCTGATTTTCAGTAACAGTTGTTTCTGAAAAATGCCATTTAGTTTATGACAAGGTTCTGAGTGTATTTCCTGGCATTTTTGCCTTTAAAAATTTACAAAAAATAACATGTGCTTCCCTAAAAAGAAGAATTTAAATCAGGCTAGTTCTGATTTAATACAACCATCCAAAAACCTAGAAACAAAAAAAGCCACAAGTCTTTGTGTTGGAGAGTTTGAGACTGCTGTTTCTGCTTTGTGAGCTGCAAACATTTCCGATTCTTGCTACAGATCAAGTGTATGAATAATTTAAGATTAAAACACAACAGGCTCCCTGAACTACACCCAGACATCAACAGTTATTTTGAGCCATGCTGACAACACCCACAGCTTGATGCTCTATTTAGTCAGCATGACTACTAGGTCACCTGTGTAGGTGGTGGCTGAGTGGTTCAGACAAGGCATCATCTAGGACTGCCAAAAACTGACTGTTCATTGTTGATATCCAGACATGAACTCAGAACCAAGAGACTTCAAGGACAGCTTCCGAGAAATCAGGCTTTATAGTAGCAGAACAAAAAGTACCTAACGTAAAACTATAAATGTGTGACACAAATAATGAAGAATAATGTGTTACAAATGAAGCATAAAAATTTATATATGAAACAACTACATCTTTTGTTTGTACCTGAAGATAAGTGATCACAAGATAACTCTACATTAGAAATCACTAACAGATGGACAGCTTGCTAGGGAAGAAGTCCAGCCCCGGTTACTTTTTTCAGAAGAAAATAGTCAAGATTTCAAAACACTTGCAGATAGGAATCTCCAAATTCAAACCAGTTCAGAAAAAGAAAAGGAGCCCATCTCAGAGTAGAACTATTTATTTAGTACTTTATTGGTTGTTATAAACCTGTAATTCTGAACAGGAAAACAGAGACTTATTGTGTTACCTGCAGTCAAACTTATTTTCCCAGACGTGCCCCTCGGAAGTCTCAGTTGTCTCCCTTTTGTGTGTTTCTCTTTTTTTTCACTTTTGCATCACCTTGTTTTTCTGTTTTCAAGTTGTTTCTTTCTATTTCCTTAGCCTAAATGAATTAAAAATAAAACCCAGCGAGTTATGGTTTTCTTATATTCTTAGAAGTCTGTATCACTTTCAGATCTTTCTACTGAGTTTTACAATATCTTGAACATGGATGTCAAAGCCAAGGTTACAAACCAATCCCCACTGCAGAGCCAATGAAGGAGCTGCTGTGGGTATTTAACATTGGCACCTTAGGCAGACTCTCTTTTAGAGTGAACGCTATTTTACTGCACAGTGAAGGAGCTTTGGGCTTGACTCCTGTAATAAATCACAACTAATTATGCTAATACGTAGGGCATGAAATTAGCTGCTCATCTCATGCCTGTGACATCTATTAATCTGTATGTTGGCTTATTATTTGCATTCTGATGTTTACGAAGTCAAGACAGCTTTTCCCTTCAGTAATGCTGAACAGATGTTCCTTAATTCCCAAAGTCAAATCTTCCAAACTCCTTTATCAAAAGAGACTTTGGTGCCCCTTTGCAACTCCAGTGGGATCAGCAGATATCCCAGCCCAGGCAAGAGGCTTAGTGGGTCAACGTTTAAACAGATCAAAATCGCACAGTATAGGTACTTTATGGATTAAGTAACTCTGCCTCAAACTTAGTGAACAACCCACTATCAGCTTAAAGCAAGCAACTCACTATGCACTCCAACAAACCTACACTTCTCAGTGTTGCTCTTTCCATGAGTATATATACACTTGTAGGATTCACTTCCATAAGTGACAAGAATTTCACATTACACACCATCATCAAAAGCATTTGCACAATGGCATCACCTCTCCCAGGTATCTTATTCACCACTTTTATCAGATTACATTCCCAGAATGCATACTGTAAAACAATTAGACACCAAATTAATAAGCAATTTTAGAGCTGGTAGCATGCCAGTTATTAATGCATCTAAATTTCGAAGTAGCTTTTTATGCTTTGAATGTCAAAAATTTCCATTTATATAATGTCCTGGAAAATATTCAAGCTCCCTGAAAGGACTGTAACAGTGATAGCTGTAAATCAGCCATTCCTACGCCTCCTGCAGCTGTGCCTATGATTCCTCACTGCTTCATGACAGCTGAAGTCTGAGAGAAGACAAGGGGCATGGGCAGAGGAGTCTTACTAGTCAGACACACTGCAGGATGAAGACACGGGTAGAAAGGGGAGAAAAAAGCCTCCTGGTATGAGTCACTGTTAAAAAAGTATGAAAACCTTATCCAAATGCAATGTATAATCTACAGCACAACAAACTTCAAATGTGTTTTGAGAAGGGGATATTATGATTAATCCCACATACTTTGAGTCAGCAAATGAATCAAGAATTTACTTCTGCAAAGCATTTCAGATTTTTTGTAGACTAAAAGCTACTGAGATCCTGGCTGCTCTGCTTGTACCTGCAATGTCTGAGGCTTATTTCAGGACAGCTGCAGCAGAATATGGGCTGCAGGTGTGGCTGGGGAGAGGCCAGGGGCTGCCCTGTGCTGGACACAGCTGATTCCAGACAGTTCCAGCTGGCTCCAAAGGACCCACAGTAGTGCACAGCTGAGCCAAGCTGGTGGCACCTCTGCGGGGAGGTCCATGGCACAGCAGATAATCTCTGCAGCCCATGGAGAGCCCACAATGGAGCAGAGGAAAAGCATGAGGAAGGAGTGGCAGAGAGGAACCTCTCTGTCCTCTTGGCAACCCTGACACCCCTTACCCATGTCAGTTGTTGCCTCACTGAAAGGAGTGTGACCTGTAACGACAGCAGTGGGCAAGGAGAGGAGTCTGGAGTGAAGGAATGGAGTTTCACATGAGTTCTCTTGCTCCTGATCTCTCTTCACTTCCTGTCCCACTCCCCAAGGAGGAGGGGAGTAAGCAGAGGGGGAGTAAGCTTGGCTGCCAGCTCAGGCCACCTCAGCACCTCTGCTCACGGCTGATGCTGCTGCTTCCAAAGCAGCCTTATCTTTCCTAAGGGCAAGGTGCCATCAGATTTACTCCTCCGCTGTGCATTCCTGCCTCTTTCCTTGGGCTGGGGCTATGTGTCACTGGGGACAGAGAGCTGGCATCAGCCCTAGAAAAGATCTGATGAGACCTCTGGCAGATCTGCCTGTGCAAGGGGCAGGAAGGAAGCAGTTTTGTCTGTTTATGCAAATCAAGGAGCGTGTTGAAGGGTCCCAGCCACTCCCCTTCCCTCCTGATTCATCTCCTTTTTTCTAACCAGAATCTCAATTTACTTAATAAATACATAATCAATATTTAAAACTAAAAATTCACCAAGTTTTATAAATATAATCAAGGAATTTGTCTATTTTTAAAAGCTTCAAACGCATGGAAAATATGTTTTCTAGTATACATAGTAACATACAAAGCCTTAATTAAGAAGTGCGATTGAAATTGTAACATTTTTAAAGAATAAATGACATTATAATCTGAGGAGATACTGTGTCACATAAATATTTTTCCTGAAATTCCTGTGAATAAAAAAAACACATGTAAAATGAAGATGCAAATGAATATAGCTGGGAAAAACATTAGTGATAAATATGTAATACACATTATCTACAGTTGTCCTCCCACTGCTTCAAATAAACGTTACTGCTCTCTTTCTGGTTTCCCCTATTATTCCCTGATCAAAGTAATAGAAATTCTGCTCATTTTGTAATTTCTTTGATGATTTTCTGTAGCCTTAAGCTGTTCACCAGAGAAGATTGCAACATGCAGGGCCAAGTCACTAGAGAATTTAAGAATGTCTAATTTTATGAATTATCCTATCACAACAGAAGAACCTGCACACATGCTTAAATTTTCAAAAGCACTTTGCTTTTTAGTCTCACCCAAAATATATCCAGAGAAGGTCAGTAAAATGAGTGTAGCTTGCTCATTTTCTCCAAATTTCAGAAGCTTCTTATTTCTTGAGTAATTAAAACAAAAAAAAAATTACAGTGTTTATTAACTGGTGCTCCTCAAGACATCTGTGCTAGTAGGAAAAGAAAGCAGTGAGTAAGGTCCTATATCTTGTCATATGGTTATTTTTCCCTTAGATAGAAAATAGTCTAATATATTGCACTAAAATCAATTTTATTTAACTATGTAAAAGAAATTTTGTCATTGATCCTGTGTACATTTTACATTTTCCCTAGCCTTTCAGTTCCAGTGAAGCATGAATTTTATTTTGCCAGTGTAATTGAGAACTCTTATTCTAAAACAAAGTTCATTGAATTGGTACCCAAGTGTAATGCAATTAGTAACACAACTATTAAACCAGCAAGAACATCTGTGAATAGTGCAAAATGTCTATTGATGGCATTTATTGCATTTTTGTCTGTATATAATGTAGTATGTACATAACTGAAGATAAAGCACTTGGGAAGGTTTTTCCATGTCCTATTTTTAGCACTTGAAATTACATAAACTCAAGATATTTCATTGTTATATCCAATCAACACTAATTATAATACATGAAAAATACACAAAACTATGTCTACAAGGGCATCTCCAAGTATTCTATTTTTTTTTATTTGATAATTTATCAAGGAGGATTTTCTAATTTTAATTGTGTTGTTTAAAATAAAGTAGGAGCTTCTGATGAGTTTTTCATCTGTGAAGGTTTCCTCAGTAGGTACTCTTTGCCATGTTAAGGCACAACCCAGAAAGGTATGGCTGAGAATTTATTTCACATCTGTTTACCATGCAGGACAGCAAACCATTAGATGATTTCTGCTGAAGAATACCCACAACAGCCTCTTGTAAATCATTCAGATTAAAAGAGTAAAATGTCCTTATGAGATGCTAATAGCATAAGTTTTAACATTATACAATTCTTCATTTCCTAATGATTAATAATTGAATGTTTCACGATAAACACTGGGATTTCTTTATTTACATCATTACAAGATGAGAAAAGACATACCCCACCTCAATAACATTTTCCAAGGATAATTAAGTACAAAAAAAGTTCTGAAATCATTGTAAATCTTCAGAATACTTCATAACATGCTATATAATTTCATAATAGGTTACAGCTTGTAACCTATTATGAAGTTATACAGTTAGTATTATGTATTCATTACATTGCTCAATAAACTAAAGCACAAAGAAACTACCTGATTTACTCATAGACAAAAACCAGTCAGAGTCAGTGGTCATAACCTCCCATTTTCTGTTTTCAGTTCATGTTTAAAAGTTGCTCACAAATTTAAATCTGGTACAAAAATACCTCCAAAACATGAAGAGGAGCAGAATTGATTCAGCAATGCACTGCATTTGGCCAGTTTGTATTAAAAAAAACCCACCCCTGGTTCAGTCTTTGACTGTCAAATGAAGAACCTGAAAGTCATATTACTGATACTCTGAGGAGAACACCCAGCAAGAAACATCTTTCCTGTTGTATATTCTGACACAGAAGAGCCCAGCTCATGTTGTACATGAGTCCAGAAGCAGTTTGACGTTCTTCATGAGAGGTCACCAAAAATATAAAGTATTGGAAATTCCTGCACTGGTTCTAAAATAAAATTAATCCAAGTCTTGACACAGAGGATATTTTCATTTAGTAAGCAAATATCAGGGGAGACTACTTATAATGCAAAATTATTAATGCTAAAGACACTCACCTGGCTGCACTAGACACAGCATTCTTTTCCAAATACAGATGAAGTCAGTTATTATAATATTAGATGCGTGGAAAATGTGGTACACATTTTTCTCTGCCATTTGTAAGTGATTCATATCTAGAAAACAATTGGGCAGTCATGACATAATTCATGATTTTTATAATAAAAAACTCATCTCTTTTTTTAAAAGAATATTTTAACCTGAAGATATCACTTCAATTTGACTACAGATTTTTAGACATTAATAAAAATTGGTGACAATTTTTATTACATTCAGAACCTGATGGATTTTTTTTTTTTGTCTGAAATGAGTTGTTCTGTTGAGCAGTTCTAGAAAATATTTATCTGGCAAAAATAAGCCTTTTCTATTCTCCAGGACATAATACCCGATTCTTATTATTAGGAGGTCTAATGTCTGAGGCTGATAAATTTTACATTTAATTTACCTATATGAATCTGTTCATATCTACACCGCACAAATTCTGGCTAAACTCATGTAGTCTTTTACTGAAATCAAAACGTATAGGCAAAGGACACGATATCCCCCTTTTACCAAGTTCACCCACTGTTTAATTCCTTCCTCTTGTGGATTTGCACACAGATTTGATATAAAGGTACTTAGAGATGATGTTCAAATTCTATGTTAAAGAATAAATCCCATCCTTTCTGGAACAAAGTCCTATTTTACAGTAACTTCTGCAGAATATTGAAAAACAGGGCTTGTTTACAGAATGTGAGAAAGAACATTCTGTGATTAGAGCGAGGCGGACATCTATTCAGCTGCTCTATATTAGATGATTCATACGTAAGAGAACAATTTCAATATGAAATAAGCAACATTTTAGAGAGAAGAAAAACCAAACTGAAACTAAAAATGTTAGTCAACATGGGTGGAACTTAACTTATTTTACTTAAGGTAAAATGTCAGTTATACCCTTATCCATAATTACATTCTCTACAAAGATGTTCTTTCTATCTCCCTTACTGCTTAAGAATTATTGAGTTGAATGCCTCTAATAGTTCCTAGTGCCAGTCTTTCTCTAAATTTTAATTTCTGAGAACTAGCAAAAGAAAAAAATACATATTAATTTAAAATAAATTCATGTCTGTCCATGAGCTGCTTAATGAATAAATGGTAGATTTACAAGTCCATAATCATTAGAATTCTCCTTTAGTTATTCTCAGCATGCTCCTGATAAAAATGATATAGCTGCTATACTCCACTGATCATAACAAAATAGATACATAGCCCTGCACTGAAATGCTATCTGTGATTCTGTCACTTGTGCAAGGGATCATAATTATATGCTGCAGAAAATGAATTAATGGAATAAATGAAGTATGCAGATATCTGTCAGCCCTGACAAACAACTTTGCTGTTCAATTAGCATAACTCCATCCTTTATTAAAGAACTGAGATTACTCATCACAGTTAAATGCTTTATTTATTTAAGATGCTCATTTATAAAACAGGTCTGGAGAAGTATCCATTTATTTTCCTGAAGCCTTGTAGTGAAGAAGCTGGTGTGGTTATGTACAGAAGACAGTTTGTACATGTTTTTAATACTGTGGGCCACATCTCTAATCTGTACTGTTTTGTGAGCTGCCTCTTCACCCATTTACATGATTTGACATTCCCATGGCAACTACTGTAACTGCCAACATGGAAAAATACTAGTGGCATATTTAATGCATTTTAACTTAGCAGCAAGCACATCATCCCTTTTGGGGGCGAAATGCAGACAAAGCAGCTGGAGCTTGCAGTGAGGAGTCACGGAACATACCGGAGTCTGCATGGAAGGAGCAGACAGAAGCACCTTGTGACTGCTCAAAGTCTCCAAACACACAAGCAGTTTTTCTGAGTATCTGTGCTGCAACGCTTTGTAAAATGCCACTAGCAGATGGTTCCTAGAAAGAAGGACTTGCAGATAATTATAAGCTTGGTGTCAGTATTCACACGGGTTTTGGCCAGGGAGTGCTGCTGTCTGAGAGTGTGCAGAGAGCAGCTCACAGGAGAGGGCTCCATGCATAGAAATTCTCCCCTGCCTGAAGCCTCCTGTCTCTGCTGCTCTCCAAGGAAGCTACTCCACACAAAATGGGTTTGACGCACCAGTCCTCAAATACTAAATTGATATCTTACACTGAAGACTTGAGTAAGAGGGGAAAAAACAAAAAAGTGAAGGCAAAAGATGAGATAAACATGGCCTTCTATAATTTAAGAATCAGAAGTTTTAAAGACTTCAGTGAAACTATGAAAATCTTGTCTCATTCTTGGTGTCCATTGACATATCTTCAGGTCTGTGTTTTGTGTCTCTCCCTGCCAGTAGAAAACACAGTGGGGGAGGAAAAAACCCAAACCAAACCAAAGTGGCATAAGGTGATTTAAAATAAGGACATAAATCTACATTGAGGTTTCAAGATAGATAGCAGGGAAAAATTATTTCTACCCATATTAGAAAACAATTTGTTAGAATAAGTTTGAAATAACTTGTAATCATAAATCAAGAACACAAGATTATTATGAAAAAAAAGAGAAAATAGAGCTAACTCTTTAATACCAGAATAGTGCTCTAAGACCATCGCTTGTGAAATGTACTGGACCATTTCTACTATTTATCTTTATCCTCTGCCGCCATCCGGTGGCCTTTTAATTCAGAAGTCTCGTAATAAACATCTTTAGCTGAATGATCTACAGAATCTGGAAAGTCAGGACCCTTAGGAAAAGGTTGACAAAGCAGTCAATCTTTGGATGGAGCAGTATGCTTTCAGGGAAAGGATACTGACAATAAGTTAACACTCTGCAGTTTTTGTAAGTAAAGATCATTTAACCAACCACAGAAAAGTGGAGGATTCAGACCAGCAAGGGAAGGAGTCATTTCTTCAATGTGGAAATTAGGAGTTTACATGAAGACACTTGTAACATTTCCCCTCCAGAGGTAATGGAGAGAAAGGGCAATAGAAGGCAGCTCCAAAGGCATATTCTTCCTTCTTAAAAAGAGATGTCTAAAGGAAATGGGATTAATCAGCATTTGGCTGTGCCTCATTCTGTGCATTGCCTATAAAGTTAACTTCCGGGCACCTGACATTTGGATAATCTCTCTTAGAGAGCTCAATCCCACCCAAGCCAAAACATCAGACCTTTATAGCACATCTGTGTGAGCACATATCTGGCATTCATTTAGTGACCAAATATCAGGGGAGACGACTTATAATGAAAAATTATTAATATTATCTTGAGCTGTTAAAAGTATGACTTTTTTAGCACCTGTCCAACATCAGATAGAAACACTTCTATCTCACTTTCAGAAGAGAGGCAGAGAAAAGTACACGTTCAGTTAAATCAAGGCATCAGGAGTAGTATCACCATAAGACATCATGCAAGACAGCAAAGGCTGCTTTTCTCCAGCCTGCACTTGCAGAAAGGGATTCTGCTGTACTCTGCTGTATTTATATTCATGGTCACTGCTGCAAGAGAACAAGGCTAGCTGATTGTCACAGTTGTCCATATTTTTGGTTTAATCTCATTCTTTTGCTGTTTTGACCTTTAGGATAATGAGAAGTGGAGGAGATCTTAAGAATAATTGGCTTCTCCCTGCCAAAGGAGGATGCTGACCACAAAAATGGATAGTGGAAATACCTATGCATTTCCAGTTGCCAAACAAATTTTCTCCTCAATCAGATAGAGGATATTTGATTACTTTCTTTGCATATGTGTGTAAATATATGTTTCAAAGACATGAATGGTCAATGGAGGAACAGCTAAAAGTATTCTTCCTGAAAGACTGAAAAATACTTCCACACATGGATTGAAGAGACTTAGTTTGGACAAAATTATTCTGATAGAGAAAAGCAGCTGGTGCTCCTGTAAATAATGAGTTGAAAGTTCATTCAAGGTCATCACAGATCCGGCAAGAAAAATAATTAACCAAAAAAAGAGGAAAAGGAGAGAAAATGCTAGAGAAACAGATTTTATGGCTATAATAGAAGGAGAGAAATGGATGATTCCTGCAGAGCGAAAGACAGATGCAAAGAGACCTGTGACACCTTGGCGTCGGGAAACCAGGCCAAGGCTCAATTGGCTTAATCACACCATTATCCACCATGTATGGTGGTGGTGGCAGAGGATGAAAAACACAACCTACACAGTAATGAGTATATGTAGTTTCACACTATTCACATCTCCAACCATGTCTTAAAAGGCATCTGAGTTGGTTTCATTGCGATTCGCTGATGAGAAGACAGTCAATGAGTGAGAGAAAACAAAACTGGTCTGGAGCACGTCAAAATCACTACAAGCTTGGATGAGACGCTAGGTTGATAGGAGACGATCTCCTAGCTGAGCATGGTTAATCTGAGTTCAGATTAATAATACAACACAGCAGGAAAATTGCTTTCACTATTTCCTGGCATTCTAACAGATGGATACACAAGAATCCTGCTCTGGTAGAAAATAGGAAACATGCCCCAAATAGTCTTGGGTAGAAATTTGGATTATTTTCTTTATTCTTTAATTTTGCTGCTAGCTGTATATAGGTCCTTCCTTTTCTTCTTCCCTGTGCTAAGTGCTAATCTGCTGTCTGGTTCCTACTTTTGCCAATTCTTTCCTTGCCAGTTATTTTTCATGTTCAATTTGGAATGGCACCATCTGTCTATCAAGGAACTTCCCTTACCCTCTTGTGCTGTGTAAGAGCAACTACCCTAATATCTACCATTTAGGAAAACAAAGATTTAGCTTGGAGTTCTTCCAGTTTTCTCAGTAATGTTCTGAAAAAAAAAAAAAAATCAGTCTTGATGACCTTCTGTTCATCATGCTACTCCTAGTTACAGTTCTTTAGAGTGAATCTTAATAAAGAACAATCTGCTTGCATGACTGATTCATATTTGGATTAGGCTGAATTTCCATGATCAGACACATCATCTGAAAAACTGAAGTACTTGGAGCAGCTGTGAAGTCTAATGTGGACAAAAATTGTCAGACTAAGCGGTAAGAAAGCTTTTTCTTTGCACACCACTACCTAAGGTTAATTTCTGCAACATAGAAAAATATGTCAGTTCTTATGGATCACACAGGATAAAGAATACTTTTGTAATCTTGTTAGTGCAGAAACTCAAATGTTAAATCTAGAAGAAATATGTTTTTTTCTTCTTCTGGTGAGTTACTTGTTATTTTAAATATTTCAGTTGTTAGAACTTGATTCTCTTTTTAACACTCTTAAATTATAAAATAATTTACCATACCATTTTGTGAATCCTGATTTAGGATCCTGCTGGCTATGCCAATTTCTCACAAATGAGTGATTTAGATTGCTCAAAGAATCATTGTCAAAGGTAATAGCAAAAGTGGAGTTTCCTGGTGTCTTATGAGAATAAAATGTCTCAGCAGGTTAGCTGAATTTATATAACAGTGTCACAGATCATTTCTTCCTAGGAGCTTGTCACTTTTACACAAAGCAAGCTCTCTTAAGACACAAAATGAGTATGTGAAGGATTTTTTTTAAGTAGTATAATTCTTCATTAAAAGACATTTTTATATGTCTATCAAAAGCAATCAGCAGCGTGAAAAAAAATCAAAGAAAAAACTCCCTGTACACATGGCCTAACCTCTCCCACTTAATTTGGTTTGAATTTGCATTGTTGCCTTCAAAAATTGTGCGCATTAAAAATGCACTGTTTAACTTGCGAGTAATAGATGTATGCAGTCATTTTCTGCAATAAGTTATTTGGTTTTGTGATATCACACATTTTGTTTGCACAGCTTTCCTTACTGACAATCACCATAACATCTGAGTGCCTTCTAATCCTTACATTGTTTGGATGCACAACTGAAAGGTAGGGAAATACTATTTTTCAGGTTTTGCAGATGATGACAGAAGCAAAGAGTAGTTACCCTGTTAGCAGTCTTTCTTTTTTCTGTCACTACTCATCCTGTTGAATGTGCTGATTTTTCTGCCAACAATACATTCCAAAAGGTATAATAATCAGCAAAACTACTTAGAATGAAAAATACAACTTAAGTAACAAAGAAGTCATTCAAATACACACATACAAAAAATCACTCCCATTAAACAGTGAAGAGAGACAGGGAGATTGAGTTAAGGTTCAAATTACTGGTGCATTAATATGCTAATATAATTTTTTTGCTCATATGTATTCAGTTTAGGTGAAAGTATGTTATTAAGCTGCAGGGCACTGAGCAGTTACTAAAAAGAGTCTAAGTAGGCCAAAGAAGAATTCCTAAATATTTTTGAGCTAATACATAAAATTTTTAATATAAATCTAGAAGAATAAAAATATAGAGATCTATCTCAGTACAGATGTCACTGATACCAACACTTTATGAAAATATTGTTAAAAAGTCCAAATAATTCTGCAAAATATAAAAGGCAACAGCATAGAGTAAAATTCTCTATTTGATGTACATCCTTTAAAAGGTATGAAAAAATTAGACTCCAAGGACCAGACACAAAATGGAACTGCAGCTGGGAATTAAAAATTAGTCTTTCATGGACTTTGCAACCTTCCATGCTCAGCTGCTGTCTAGCCCTAAGGGACTTTTTCTTCTCTAAGCATTTCAGTCCATTTATCTTCTAGCTTTCCAGAATTTTTCCAGTTGCACGTCAGTCTTCATAATGCTGAGCAGTTTCATGATTGCCTACACCTAGACAAGACAACCCTGTTCCTTTTATCAGCAGAAGGACTTCTGACTGGTAATCTGAGCAAAACCTTGCCCTACAAATGTCTTCATGAAGGACAGCAGCCAGGAAGGCTGGCAGCTCTTTTTGTTGGTGAGGCAATGGAACAGGCTGCCTGAAAAAGTGAATACCCATTCCTAGAAGTATCCAAGACCAGGTTGGATGGGGCTCTGAGCAATCTGGTCCACTGAAGGGTGTCCCTGCCCATGGCAGGGGGGGTTAGAACTAGGTGATCTTTAAGGTCCCTTCCAATCTTAACCATTATATAATTCTATGATCTTTTTAACTGCACCTTAGGTCTTTAGAGTATGACTTCAGGAAAAGTTCTCTCCAGGTAATGGAGAGGAGAGCAAAAGAGGGAGCTTCCTGAATAGTCATGTGGCAATTTGGGATTCCACTTTAAGGGATAAAGGTCTGCAACAATACTCAACCCTGCTGGGAGTAAGTCTGTACTTGGAGACTAGATCTCAAACACTGCTTCATCAAATGATTTGAAGCTGCTCTTAATACAGACATTGGAAAGCACTTTCAAGCAAGATAAACCTTTGAAAATGTTTGTCTCCTACATTGTATTTTACAAAGGCGATAGCAGCACTTGCAAAAAGGTTTCCTATTAGCACCCTTACTGGGATGGATGGAGCAGGCCTGACAGATGTGTCTGCTCCTATATTATCCTATTGGGTATAAAATATAATCTTTGTTGTAAATCAGCTGCTGTTGTAGAGAAGTCCTTTTTTATTTTATTTTAAGGAAGGAAAAGCACTCTTCTCTCCACAATTAATGGCAAGAAACTAAAAATATCAGTGTCATATATTCTCTAGTAAATAATTCACTTCTTCAGGAATTTCAGTCACTGGGTGAGCAATCTGCAATTTCTCTGGAACCTCAAGACTAAAAGGGTCTGCTCAGCTGGAATGAGTGCAGCAGGCAGCTGTCTCATATTGATCTCCATTGTCTCAATATCTAACTAAGCACCTCACAGTGCTATTTTTTATTCCTTGTACTTTGGGGCTATGGCAGTAAAACCACTACTTAAACATACTTAGTGACAAAGTTGCATTCAGATGGAAGACAGGAAACTGAAAGAGGTCTGTGGTCTCCCTTGTAAGATGTGTTTAGTAAATGGAAATGAAGTATCTGAAGATCATCTTGCTCTAATTGTATTAAATTCAGCCACAGGACAGATAGGGGGATACAGAGGACATTTCGTCATCCAAAATAGGATCAGAATGGGATATACAGGACTTGGATATGTAGATGCATGGCAAAATTATAGACATGCACTGAAAAAAATGCCATGAGGTAAGGAACTCTCAAAGCATGGTGATGGCTCCACCACAGGTCTGCAGCCTAAATAGGATAGAAACTTTTTCCTGCAAAAAAAATCCAATTCTTCTGCTTTTGAAATCCCCATATAAAATCTAAGTAGGCTGCATACAACACAGTTTGGCTTTAAAAGAAGGTTTTAAAGTTTCTCCACTGTTTGTTAGCTCTCCCAGTAATGCTTGGTGAAACAAGAATGAGTAAAACAAAGCAGAAAATAACCATTTCATTTCAAAGGATATGCACTTTATCAGAATGTGATGTGACACACTGCCGTGTTCCATTGGATGGACTGCCTGGAACATACTTTGCCTTGGGAGTTTCTAAAGTGAACAGAGAACACAGGTGTTTTCATCTGAAAAGAATTCATCTAGAATTTATCATGTGTAGTAATTCCTTCAGAAGAAAGGTTGACAGCTCTCCTGAGAGACAAAAATCTGTAGAGGGATGTCAGTCCCCACCCTGTTTTGTTGGGGCTTTTTTTAACTAGGTAATATATACTTTATTCTTCAGTTTATTTAAATGAGGGTTCCTGCAAAGGTCCATGCAAGGACAGCCAATTAGCTATGTTAAATACAAATTATAGGTCTTATGTGATTCCAAACCTGATGGCTCTGGGACCATACAAACGCTGTTGTCAGTTTTGGCCTGTGAATACATTCTCCCCTGCACATACACAGCCTCTTTTCACAGCCCAGTCCTGTAGTTCAGCTGGTACTGGTAATCCCAAGCTGTTGGGAGAGTCTACCTTTCTGAGCACTTCATATTTATTTCTATAGCTCAGGGATGATGTGGCAGTAAACACAAGAAATGCAGGGTCTGCACAGAACATCCTCAGGGGATAAAATGCTGTCTTAACAGGCAAACCCCGAAGAAATTCAAAAGCTGGAGAAACAGAAGTTTGTGTGTGGTTTCATCATAGTCCTGAGTGCATTGCTGGAGTTCTCTTGTGTATCTTTGTCTCCTCGCAGTCAATATGGCTAAACAGGCAATATGGCTCACATCATAGTGCTATTTTGTTTAATAAACAAAGATTGTCAATTCTTCTCACTTTTGATCTTACTCTAGGATATTTTTCATGTGTCAGTAGGTAAGCAGGAGACTAGAGAGCTAAATGTTCTGTTGGCCAGGAACCCCAGGTCCCTTTCCACAGCACTGCTTTCCAGTGTCTCCTTCCCCAGTCTGTACATGCACCCACAGTTGCCCTTCCCTTTTCCTGTGCTTTCAGGATCCTCCTCCTCCCCCTCCTTAAAAATTGGGACGACGGTTCCCAGCTTGCAGTCAGCTGGGACCTCTCTGGATTCCCAAAACCACTCAAAGCTTACCAAGAGAGGTTTTGCGATCCCCTCAGGCCCCACAGATTTGTAGGGATCCATCTGGAGCAGCAGAGCTCCCACAGTTTCAGGGTTGAATGGGAGTTGATTTTTCTTGTAGTCATGGTGCTCCAGCTCAGGGCAGTGAGACCCCCTTGGTCTGTCACCTGTGTTGAAGACCTCTGCCTTGTCCCTATCTCTGTTTATGAGGTGACCATTCTCATCCTGTAACGGGACAATGTTATTTTTACACTGCTTTTTGGCACTGATAGATTTCAAAAGACTCTTTTTACTGTCCCACATATTTGTGATCAGCTTCAACTCTAGCTGAGTTTTGGCCACATGAATTTTCTCCCTACAGTGGCAAGCAGATTCTCTGTATTCTTAGCATATCACCTGTCCTTGCTTCTACTGGGCACAGACCTTCCTTTTTTAGCCTTATTTTTAAGAGAAGATCCTTGTTCATCCAAGCCAACCTTCTGCCTTGTCTACTTGACTTCCAATATTTAGGAATTGCCTGCTCCTGTGCCCTTAGGAGGGGATATTTGTAAAGTGACCAGAACTGATGGACCCCAACACATGCAAAAATGTTTTCCCAGGATGTTGGAACCCTGGATTCAGATAATTTCAATCTTCCAGTGCTGACAGATAATGATCCTCAGGAGCACACTACATTTGACCTGAGGCCTTGGGAAAGGCTCCCCGGATTATGTAATAGCACTGAGATTGTTGCTGTATAATTAAAGTTATATCACTGGGTGAAATACGTAGAAATGTAGAAATTTAGGTTTGTGGGATATAATAATATGCATGTGACAAAATGGAGGATTTTGGGTGTGGGTTTTTTACTTCTTCTTTCTTCCTTCTTCTTCAAAATCTGGGTGTTTTTTCACTGGGTCAAAAAACCCGCAGTACAGATCATGAATAGTTAGTTTTTGGGTTATAAGTAAAAACGTATTACTTGGCAGTCCATAGTTGGGTAAATTGGGCTTTAAATGGCCTTGAAAGTTAGAGGCATTTTCCACCTTGCTAACTAAGAAGGCACACTCTGTGCAGCTGTAATATAGATAAGAAATAATAAACATCTAAGTCCGAAGAAAAGCCTGGCGTCTCTTGCATTTTAATCCGAACTCTGAGTAAAAAGATCTCAAGAAACAGAGGCAAAGAAGAAAAGAAACCAGAGAGAAAAAATTAATACCAGGGACCTTACTCCCTAATTCCCTGAGCACCCTTCAGTCTGTTCTCCTTATTTCTAGAGTTGAGGTTTTGCTGGCACTTTTCCTCCTGTCAACAGAGATTTTAAACTCAATCACTTCTTAATCACTGTGGCCGAGACGTTGGCCAATCTTTACTTCACTCACAAGATCCTCTCTGTTGACAAGCAGCAGATGAAGGAGGGCATCTTTCTGAGTCAGCTCCCTTAAAGGGATGTGTTCATCCAAGTTTTCTACAAATCTTCTGGCCTGGGCTCTACTAGCTGTATAATGGTCCCAGTTAATTTCTGGCTAGCTGAAGTCCCCCATAAGGACAAGGGCAGTTGACTTGGAAGCCTCCCTTAGTTCCTCGAAGAATAATTCATTGGCATCATCATCCTGGCTAGGAGGTCTACAGCAGACTGCCACAATGACATCCACATTGCTTGTCTCTTGATTCTTACCCAGAGACTCTCAACTGTGCCACTGCCAACTGTAAGCTCCATACATCTTTTTCCTACTCTGACAACTCATCCTTTAAATCAACAAATGAAAAATGTCACTGACTGATATTTTGTAAGTAAAAAGAAAGAGACACATGCAAAATCAAAATAAAACCCATGTTGTCAAAATCCTTCTGTTTCAATGTCTTGCCCAGTTTCAAATGACGTGCAGTTACCAGAGAGCAACAGCAATGGTGGAGGTTGTAGGAACATAAATAGCATAATAAATAGCTAAATACACATATATGTATATACATAGAACAAAAAATGCAGAGGTAAAAGAAGATAGCAAGAAATAAAAATAAATACTTTCTTTAAAAAAGATATGCCAAACTTAATCAAAGAGGAAATTTAATTTTTGGAAGCATTAATTATTATATGGTTTCTAGTTGTTTTGTTTGGGTTTTTTTGTTAAGGAATTATGCCCTAAAATACTAAAACTAAATTTATTTTCATCAATTCCATGGATGTTGACAGCTTCAAGGGAAATTTGCTTTTGCTCAATGTAACAAATACATTGCAGATCAACTGTATTGCAGAAACTGTTTTTCCTTATCATAGATTCACTATTTTAATAAAGTGAAAATTCTGTTATCATTTTTTCTTTGCCTTAGACTAAGATCAAGTTCGTGAAACGTTTCCATACTGCTTCTTAGGCAGTGAAACCTGTCATCCCTGCCCACCACAAACACAAGGCAGGACTGCTTATAAGCAGATTATCTATAATCTATCCATACATATACCCATGCTAATTATTCTTTGAGGTATAACATATACCTCAAAGAAAGGTGCATGCTTGGTTCGCTTCAGGTAAATGTCTCTGTACCTTTCCAAGAAGACACAAAGTCTGCTTAAGTGACTTACCTAAAAACAAAGTAACATGCATGTAAACCTGCTCAGATCTCCCTATTCTCAAGTGCCAGTCTTATTTATTCTGTTAAATGTTAAAAAAAAAAATAAAAATTAAACCCCCTTGATTGGCACTTCAAAGAAAACACCATTCAGAAGAAAAAGTCTTCAAGAAGGGTGTTGAATTTGTCTTGTTTTCCTATACAAATGTGGAAGAATATTTTTCATTAAGTCATCTCTCAAAATACTCATTTGTAGAGTTAGTTATTTTTTACATTATTTTAAAGATTTGTGTTGATAATTATGTGTTATATTGATCTGTATAATGAACCAATAAGACTCAGACTGTTGGTTCTGGTGCTGCTGTGAGCTTGCCACTGTGACAGCGAGACTATCTTGCTGCAACCAAATTTAAAGGAATGTTCCTTGAGGCAAGAGTTAAAAGTGCTCTTTCAACTCAGTCCTGTATTCACTTGAGAGTTATCCTTTCCTGATTTTCCTTGAGTTTGTCTTTGTTTTTCTTTCTTCTGTGCCCCCTTTTGCCCTATCCATTCCTTTTTCCTGTTTCCCTTACAATTTTTAAGAAGTGCTGTGATGATACATCAAGAACTTGCAGAGATTCCATTCTCATCTCGCAAAATGCAACCCAAACTGTCGGTCAAATAATCAGGTAAATCAGATAATTCTCTTTCCTTCTGAGAACTCATAAAGGCTCATGTTACTCAAGGTTACTAATTAGAGATCAGACAGAGAATCATTTCTCTCCTTTCTCGTTGGTTCAGAACAGTTTCTGTACAAAGCAGGTTTTCTACCTAAATTTTAGATTTCTAGAGACTTTTATTAATTTTTAGTCCAGTGTTATTTTCTGAAAGCTGAGTAACTGAGCAGGGCTTTTTATTCTCTGCAGGTTCTGAAATAATGTGCATTTTGGACACAGAGCTTTTTAGTCTGTGCAGATGGAACCATTGCTTCAGATGTTTGTGTTTATAAATAAAGCTGAAAAAAGAAACAATAATACCCTTTTGGAACAGGGCTTATTAGCATTTTGATGGCTCCTTTATCCTGGGAATAGCCTTTTGCTTTTGGCTTCTTCCTTCTCTTCTCCATTCCGAATCTGTCATCTTTCTCCAATAATTAGAATTTATACTAAGCAATCAAATTTAGGTTGTCAAGGCAAAAAAAGAGTAAAAATTAATTATACCATGTTCTCCCTGTGGATAAGAATAGCATATATATTTGCTTTATAAATCATGTTTTTAATATGTAAATTACCAGGAACATCAGATTGTGAAGAGTGCATTACAAGCTCTGAAATGTCAGTTTTTCTAAAGCCATAAGTAATTTTCTATAGGAATAAAACTAAGAGGGGGAGGGGGACAAAATCCATGTGGCTATATGAAATAAAGACTAATAGCAACAATTTATGACAGCAGTTAGACTTGCTAATGAGTGAGGCAGCATTCACTAAGCCACAACCATGACAGGACTGCAACCAAATAAATAATAAATACTCTCAGATTCCTGATTCCAAGTGTGTGGTATAAGCAATAGAAAATCTATGGCATTAATGGAGTTGATGCAATAATATTCTAATAATATTTATGTTCTTATATAAATTAATCATGATAATGTGAAGTTATTCACTCTTATTCAGTATCTTTAGTAATAGTGGCCAATGTCATATATTTTTGCCTCTCATTATTCTATTTTATTCATTACAGTAAAAGATATTTTAAGGGATAACTTTGGACTTCCATGTGTTTCTTTAACAAAGGAAATACACTTCTTTTAACAGTTCAACATAGCTTAGCAGGTGTTAGAGG
The DNA here is from genome assembly GCA_013399195.1 of Dicrurus megarhynchus. NCBI lineage: Eukaryota > Metazoa > Chordata > Aves > Passeriformes > Dicruridae > Dicrurus > Dicrurus megarhynchus. The sequence goes on along the minus strand of VXAD01006275.1, from coordinate 463,957 downwards.
CAGAATAAGTAGGGCACATTAAAGTATTTTCAAACAAAAGTCAGGAAATCCAAAATCACCTCACATTTAGAAAAGGCACAATCCTAGAAGGAAGTAAAACTCAAACTTTCATTGTAGTTTTTAAGGTTCCAAAGGCAGCTACTCTGACACAGTGGATGGAAAGCCTCTGAATTTTCCTTTGTAGTATACTCCATCTGATTTCAAATAACAGATGGCACTTTGCTGAAAATTGAAATAGCTAAAGCAGTGAAAAAGCAGCATAATTCACACCACTTTGAAGCCCTACTCCCACCCCTTGTTTCTGAACTTACTGGTTCCTCAGACCCTCAGGTCTGGTGAACAGAGTAAAATAGATTTCCACAAAATGCTAAGAAAACAAATAAGTATATTCTAGAAACTGAAACTCCGGTTTTCTAATCTCAGTGCTACTATCTGTCTCTGCTACAACTCCAGGCAAGCAGGTTTGTCTTACAGAGCTTTGAGGAGCAGGGGAATCCAAGAAAAGATGGTGACATACTGATTTTTACTAGCTTACTTGTTCTTCCTAATGAAGATATTGATTGACTTGGTTCAATGCTTCAAAGCTGTGCTGTATCACACAGCGTGTTTTTTCTCTTAACAGAAGACAGTGGTTATGCTCAAACTTTTATTCTTCTTTCTTCTGTTAATTAACACAGCATTATTTTTCTTTTCCGCATCTATCATAGCCACTAGCAGTTTGCTAAGGCAAACACTTTGCTGAAACAGTTTAGCAGTTGGGTCCCTAAGATATACAAAAATATGACTGAAAAGAACTGAAAACCTTGAGAAACATCCAGAGAGAATTAGTCATGGAGTGTTATCTAACATTTACAACCAATCTTGGTGGCATATTTGGTTATCTGATTTCAACATTTTTTAAAAGTGTATTATTTTATGCCAGGGTCTAAAAATATTTTTGTCTAGAAATTCTTATAACTCTAAGCTGATCCTTTTGACCTGGACAGGGTGCATAGGGTCTGGACAGACACACGCCATGTGGAACATATATCTGCGTCTCTGTCTTCTGTCCAGTTCTTGGGCTCTCTGTCACTGTCTGCAGCAAACAGCCTGGCAGAGAACTTACACAGTGCAGTCTTTATCTTCTGAGGAAAAACATAAGCAACAGACACTATGAGAAATGCATATGAACTATGGAAATTCATTCAAAATTTCCAAAAAACAACATTCAGGAAACAAGTTCCATGCATTGGAAAGGATGAGAGAAGACAGAAGACAGTGAGCAGCTGAAATGAGTAATTGCTGGAAGAGTGGGGTTTCTGGTAGTTGGCATGGGAGCCCCAACAGGTAAGCAAAGAGCCAGAAGACACAAAAGCTCTTCCTTGCTATGCAGAATCACATTAATCTTCAGTGTTACTTTTCAAATGACCAGCCTGTGTTTGGAGAATGAAGATATATGACTATCATGTGAATAATGCTCTGTGATTAGTGCAGCATGTAATATATGCAACTACACAGAGATAAGCCATGGGCTCTCTTTCATGGGATACAGTCCCAATACAAACCCAAATATTTTCAGATGAACATAACATCTCTAAGAATCAGTAAAGCTGACATCTAAATTATTTATTAATGGCAAAATGAAAAGCCAAAGAAGCAACAGAAGCATTGGATATACTCTAAAAATTTAATTAGATAATATAAAGAATAGATACTAAGCCACCCAAGAAACTAATTCTTCTCCAGTTCCCATACTTTATTTTCATTAATTAAAAAGCTTAACTGTTTATATACATTCTCTATTTGTTATTTAATTTCAATACATGCTGCTAACCAAAAAGTTTTGTGTGTATTGCAGTCTGACTACAGACACATAAAGGGTAGGTTGCAAAATGAGTTCTACCCTCTATCTCTGTCATCTTGTGGACTGCATTTTACCCTTGTGTATTTAGTATGCTAGCCAGTAATATGAAACATTGTTTGTGTGGGGTATTTTGTGCTTGGGTGGTTGGTTTTTTTTGTTTTTCCCCAAAAGAGAAGCAGCACTGCTCTGCATTTACTGTTGTGTTTTAAAATGTTGAATGGAATACTTTCATTCTGCCTTTAAAAGTTAGGATTGTGAAAAACCAGTTGTTTGTATGGAGTCTGAGTTGCAGACCAGGTACAAGGGTTGCTGCCTGGACAGTTGTTCCCTGGGAAGTGCTGCAATGCCTATGGGTGGTTGAGCACAGAACTTGTTCCTATCCAGGCAGTTCACATCCAGGAGCTGATGTTCCAGCCATGTCCTCTGGAGACAAAGCTTGAAAGTCCCATTGCCTCTATCTCTAAGCTCTGATTTATGACAACTGGTGGCATTATATCCCAATTCTTCCACTCTTTGCCTGGTTCTGTGCTATTCTTTGATTCTAGGGTCTGTCTCCTCTAGCATGTTTCTACAGTTCAACATTTTCTGAATTGCTGAAAGGGGTCATCAATGTCTTGTTCTGCCAAAAACCTTAATTGTGCTGAGAGGTGAAATTCACTTGCAAAATTACTTCCTAGTCAGTTGAGTCCAGCCAAATGGAAAACTAATGAGACCATGGCCCTGGTGGATCTCCTACACAAAGTTATCCCATTATCACTGAGAGAAGAAAAAAGCATGGAAAGTCACCACTGAAATGTCCATCACTAGTCGTGGTCTTTGTCCACAGGGCAGGACTTAGGAATGTAAATACTTTGCTGAATTTGGGACAGTTTTGGATATCAGAACTCCTAAAAGAACAGCAGTAGAATTAGGATTCATTATTTTTCAGACCAGGCACTGTGGTTTTGTCCAACATCACCTAACAAAATCTGTGGAAAATTTATTCATTCTTTTTTCAGGATGTACAACTAAGTTCTACATCCAAACAGAGCTGATTTAGGTGGTAAATTGTGAAATTTATCATCCTGTTTTCACAAAGAACAATTTATACATTTTCAAATTTTATCTCAGGGAATATTAAAGCTCTTGAAAGAGCCATGGCTTTATTCACAGTCTTTTGAAGATGTAGGAAAGCTTAGTGTAAAAGTGTCTCAAAGGAGTATGTTTTAAGGTAGCAGGTGTTCTGTGTACTAAACCTATTATGTGATTTCTATTTGAATTAGACTGCAACATGGGTGAGGAGCAGTGCTACAGGTGCTTCCTGTTAAATCGAAGCGTGCTGAGAATTTAAGGAGTTGAGCCATGCTAAATTCAGACTGAGGTCAGAATTAGACCGGATGCCTTTTTTATTTTTAAAGCTTTACTGTATGTTGGATGGTTACTTAAACAGATTTCCTTCTGCATTCTTCAATTGCCTAAGGTTGGTATCAGACATTTGAAGATGTTACAGGTTATATTTCAGTAACTACTTGCACTGGAATCTTCCCACACTAAGAAATGTATTTCATATTTTCCTATTTATTTCATCTCACCTCACAAAAGTTCTTGCTATTGCAACAAGGAAAGAAGAAATATGATTAATGCAGTCACCCAGAAAGGACCAGTAGATAGTAATGGAATACTTTTTCCAAGTACTGGGGAAGGCAAAAAGATACGTTGCTGCTCAGCTTCTAGGCTGCTAAGCCAGCCTCTTGTGAACTGATGATAGAGACTATGGGGCAGTCACTGAACAACACAAGTGATGTTTCATATAATTAATGCATTTTTGTGCCTGTCAAATATTAAGTTCTGTGTTTCTTCAGTAAATAATTTGTTTTTACTGGGACATTAGATCAGATTTTTAGAATTTCTTTTTAATGTGCAATTACAAGTCAATGTGAAATGAAACAAGAAAAGCCAGATGATTAAATAGAACCAAGCTGTTACATTTGGTGCTTTGGAAATATGAGTATCATCTGTCACTGCACAAAAAAACTGTTATGAAAAGATGTGCTCTCCTCAAACAGTATGTTCTGAATAAACACAAATGATTTGAAATTTAAGAAAAAATACCTAGCATGATTAAAAGTTATCTGTTATTGGTAGGAAGTTCATAGTGAAGTAAAGTAGGAACACATTAAATAATCTCTATCACTGAATACAAGCAGGATTTGGATCGGTGATTTTCACTGAAGGATAGATTTCTTTCAACACAGGCAATGAAATCCCATCAATCTATTCCAGGAGATTACTACTTCTTGCAAACCAGTTATGCTTACAAATACACTTCATACTTTCTAAGCATTTTGCAGTTGTGTTTTACAAGGGGTATGATTCCACAGTCTTTCTATGCATCAAGTTCTTACTCTGTACAGAAGGGTTTTAAACTTAATGTCTTAGAGAATTGGACATACTTTGAGTATTGATGGAAACTGGTAAACAGTTTCCTATTAATCATGCTGTTTCTCTTGTAAATGGCTACATGATTCAGGTAGCTATTCTGGTTATGTTTAGATTATATAATAATGGTTATATACATATTAGAACGTGTGTTGGTAATTGGCCTATTATTTCTTTTGTTCAATTTTCTCAATGCTTTCTTTTTTCCCCCCTGGGTACTATTTTCAGAATACTTGAGTAAAAAATCCAAATGGATGCAAGAAGAAAAGACATAATGCAAAAGATGAAGACATGGAGAAACAATGAACAGTGGGTGATGCAAGTGAGGGACTAAAGCACAATTTAAATATTTGTAAAGGAGATGGGTGAGGCTGGCATGGATCCAACTTATGGAGACAATGGGAAAGGCAACAAAACTCTGGGACACTAATAAAATATTAAGCGGAATGTAGTCCTTTTCATTAAGTTACTGATGTAGGAGAGAAATGTACACAAATCACATGTTGGATTTGCTAGAAAAATAAGATCTTAATTGTAAATAGATCTTGGCAAGTTTGGATGGTGAAGTTGAAATGGTGGATAATGATCAACCTCTTCCTAAGGACTGCAGCATGCTGTCACCATGTCATTATCTGCAACCTCCTGGCTCTCTGACGAGCCTGAATGACAAATGCAGTCTTTTCATCTCCCAGTTTCACTGAGAAACTATCTTCTACGGTTTCCATGGGACAACAAATCAGCGGTTTTTTTGCTATGGCCTTTATAAAGAAAATTTTTACTTATTTGAGTAAGATTTGCCTTGGTACAAAACTGAGCTTTTATTAATGTGTTTTGTTAACCAAATTCAACTTCAATCTTTGTCATTTCAAGTAGATGTAGGAATTTCACCAAAAATCACCATAAACACAGGGCTCACCAGAACACTAACCTATGAATCCTTTAGCCAGGTGACTGAGAATCTGTTGACAGTATGGGAAGCTCATGCTGAGATTTGTTCACTGCCTCAATTGGAGAGAACTGAGATGGAAGCATTATGAATACATTACAGCAAGGAATCAATCTTCGTCACCAGGCTGAAGGTGGAGTAAACTCTTCTGGAAGTTGATTCGAGGCTCAGGAATCAAGAAGCTGCAGTTTTTATTTCCAAAGGACAGGTATGTTGAGCTTGGTGAGTTATTGTGAGCCTTTTGATCCGTCACAAAACAAGTGTGAAGTCTGAAACGTCACAGGTGTATCCAAACTGTAATTGCCATTGTCTGGCCAGATCCAACTGTTCAGCACTTCTTCCCTGATGGGCAGAGATTCAGGATGGGAAACGGAATAGTATAATCCCCAATTAACTCACCCTTTCCTACAAAGCCCTGTTGCTATCAGCATCTCAGGAGGGACCCACCTATATGCCAGTGGCATGGAATGCTTGAAAATGAAATGGCATACTCCAAACCTGAGCTAAGAAAATAACATCCAAGAGTGAAAACATTAGTTGTTCTGAACGCAAAAGCATCCTCAAACCGCACAAAAAACTTATTTAAATAATACTGCAGAGCCCGGTATCATATAATTGAATGATGTGTGGCAATATTTTTTTTTTAGAAAAGAATTTCAAGAAACATGAGAAGAAGCAGAGGTATTAACAAGTACTCAATGTTGGCTCAATCTTATTCCCATAAAGATTGATGTAATTTTTTCAGTTATATTAAAACAACTTAAGTGAATACTTTGAATATCAACCCAAAGTGCCTGATGAGATGGAAGCAAGGAAGACTAGTATCTTCTTTGCAATGTATTTATGTACTGAAGTGAATAACATCTTATTGATATAGGCTTCTGTATTCAATATATTCTATAATTTTTTCAGGAGAGTAAACTTTAGTGGGAGTATATATTTGCTTAGATTTTCATTGCTGCCTGAGAACATACTGCTGAAGTTGAACTGTCAACAGGAAAACATGAACAATTCCCATAAATCATTTCAAACCCAAAGAACAGATGGTATTGAGAAGCAGCATCACAGCCTGCTGTTCCCTGAGGTTTGAGGAAGGTCCTGGAGCTCTCCATGGAAAGCAATTTTATTTTGTTCACTTCATCCATTAGGCCTATGATTCCATATTTTAAAAAACCTGCCCATGAGTTTGGTTAATTTCATTCAATCATTAAGATTTTTTTCCCCATTGCGTGAATACTGATCTAAGCTGGAAACCAGAGGCAAAAATCTCCTTATGTAATGGAGAGTATTATTAACATTTTTTCTGGCATTAAATTAATGGTTAATTATTCATGTGTTCTCTGTATCCTATAGTAAGTCAAATCATGCTATTTATGATAGCATATTAACGCCTCCTGCTATAAGGAACAGCAACAATAAAAAATTCTGTACAACTGCCATTTTGAAACTGGTTAACTATCACTGGAGAAATCTTATTTCAAATTCTTGGTTTGCTTTACTGGGGAAAGTGTGAAACTTAGGAAAAACTGAGACTGATTGATTATCTGAATTTTCCATCTCTTTCATAAGCAATGTCATCTATTTTACTGAAATTAGGTGCTTACTCTTCTCCTCAAAAAATAGAAAAGCTAGGGAAGTGGTTAACTTACCCTTCAGAAGTCAGCGATGGAATGAGAATGCATTTTTCAGATTAATTTCCTTTAATTTCTCACAGCTGGCATAGAGACTAGCACCACAAATCTCTCTATATATTAACTAACCCCTTATAATGTGCTTCTCTATATGTATATGAAGGGAAAGTGAAACTACCATCAACATCTTTATAAGAGTAATTGTACCTTTGGGCACAAGATCTGATACCAGAGCCTTAAAAGGTATTTCATTTATTTTTTTATGAGTTTGGGAATTTTTAGGGGTTTGCTGGTGATATCAAAAACTTGAGAAAAACTCTTTCCTAATCCTCTGCTTTCGATGTGATTATTTAAGCAATATACCTAGCATTTCAGTGATTAAGGAAGGAAGCATTTATAGTGGTTTGCAGTACAGCCCTTAGAGATGAGGGAGCAGGAAAGCTATCTCTTTCTGTCACTTCTGTGCTGAGTCTTTACTTTCATTCAGAGTTTTCTGTGAAATAGGTTTTAGAAATCAGCTGTAATTTCCCTGATGTACTATATCAGCTACCAGACAGAACTGCAAAGAATTGATCGGATGAAAGTAAATGAAAATTAAGAGAGTACGAGAACCCAGCTGGGATATATCTATTATTTCTATTACACAACTGAATCTGTTCCATGTTACTTTTTAATACATTTCTGGGACAGAATTTCTTTCTGTGGTATCAGAGCAAATGTGCAGACTTTCTCGAAGAACTTCAAAAAAGAAAGAAAAGCCTTTTACATTCATCTTTTATGGAACATGAACAGAATGTACAGATCGCAATAGCCAAAAATAGCGCGTACTCTTGAAGGAATATGTAATTTTCATCCTACACATATGTCACTTTCAAACCAGAGAGAAAATCTTCATGAAAGAAGAGCAGATTGTTCCAACTGGTGTCTTCTCCGAGAGCTGCACTTGAAGGGAAAACCTCAAACAACATTTACTTAACAACAACACCCTCGATAGCTAACAAATCTCGCCTGCACTAAGGAAGAGCAACAAGAAACAGAGTCTGATCATTACGAAATTACATGAATACAAAACAGTGGGAAAGTTATTTTAAAAGGAGCTTGTGCTTTTCATATATTGGCTCTTTAACTTTCCCTGGGGAAACAGATGGCCTATCTAACTGGTAGGAGGCAAAGGAAATGGAAGGCATATTGGAAAGGCTTGGACGACAGCCAAAGTAAAAATTGTAATTTTGATACCACAAAGTTGAAATGCAGTGCATATAGAAATCACATTATAATACCTATCTGATGGCCTGCCTTAGCCTCAATTTCAAGACCTGGAACATTGTAAGCAATAGATCAAATCAGGTATATGCTTGTGATAGGAACAGTGGACATGCACTTTGCAGCTGACATTTTCTTCTTGATCTGTGTCCAACCCACTAACTTTCTCACCAAGGTGAAACATCTTGGCTTAGTGCAGAAGACACAGCTTCTGGCATATAATATTCTTGTGAAGATGTTAAATATTGGTAGTAGTGCTGTACAGATGTTCTTCAGAAAAAAAAACATGGATAATCACCTGAGGTATTTACAATTTAAAGCAACCAATAAGATGACTCAGAATTCCAGCTCACTGGGGCTCATTTTTGTTTCTTTTGCTTTTCATATTCTGTTTTGAAGTCTAATGAGTTTCAAAGACATGCATTCCAAACAAAATACCCTTATCTAATAGGTATGTGTTTCAATTATAGCCAGTTCACTGTATGTCTTCTATGAAGGCATCCATCTCTCTTGATCATTGCTCAAGTTCACTGCAGCTTTTCTGTTGACTGGGTAAAAAAGTCTGTAGGTATACGTGGATGCGTTGTACCAATCTGTCACTAGTACTTTATGATTTAAATAGGCTATAAAAAGTCAGTAAGCTCTGATCAAAAAATTAAAATATGAGGAATTCTACAGCATGTTTTTCAATACTTTATTAATATCCCTCTGTACTCCTCCAGTACCACTAAAAAACCAGGAGGGTTATTTTCTATTAGTGAATATGTGGTTCTTCTCTAAATAATATTTTCTGGCTCTTAAAGAACAGTATTAGTTCAAATGCCCACTTGCCTTCTTCCTCTGGACCAGAAAGACTCTAGGGTGAGCAGTAGTCATGCATTTATTCCAGAGGTGATGAGGACTCACATCCAGTAATCTTGGTTCTTGCTGTTACTATCAGACACATCTGTGAGGAAATAAATTTATTTCACAAATATATGAATGTCCCACAAAACAAAATGCAACTGATTGAACAATTTTTTTCCAGGTATCAAAAGATGAAATTCAGCGAAGACTTACAAAAGACAGCCCTAATTCTAATCTGTGTGCAATATCTTTATCCATGACAGTTTAACTGTGCCTGAGGAAGACAGATAAACAGTATTCTGGGTTGGATACAATCATTAATTCTTTCAGATATTTATCCAAGTTATCATAAAACAGCACAAACTCTTCAGCTTAATGCAGTTTTCTACTGGGAGACATCACTATGTTTTGACACAAAGTACCTGGAATGAAAGAGCAATGTGACACAGAAGGGGAATAATGCTGAAACATAAATAAATGGAGAAAATAAATGACAAAGAAAATTGCAGGGGGAGGAAGATGTTGAAGCTATAAATATAAAACGAAGGTGAGAAAAAGAAAAGAGTTAATGTTTCATGGTGGCAATTAGAAAGAAGGAAAATGCTGTCAGTTTGGAACTGAGATTTAATCTGACAGCTCAATTCTCAGATAAAATACAATCACCACTGTAAAGCATGATATTTGTTCAATGCACAAATTATTAAGGAGTGAAATACAGATGCTAAGTTGTTTCTGAAGATTTTTTTAACGAGCTTGAAGTTTTCAAGACATGTCATCTGCTTTATTTGTTGCTGATGGTAACTGTGATTTTCATCTTGTGTTGAGTTTAATGTTTTTGAGGATATTCTTTCAGAAGATTGCTAATACACAAAAGCAGATATAAGAGGCTGCACTTTAAGATGGATTTTCCTTCCATCATTTTGCCAGCTAGTAGTGAATTTGCATACTCTGAAGCGTTTTCTAGTTTCTTCCACATCTTTCCCATTATGAATACAAGTTGCTGACTGCTGGCAATATAACTGCAGGCTGGAGCACATACTACACAAATGCCCTCTGGGGCCTATTTGGGACACTATGTTTTAAGCAAAACAAAATATAGAAAATGTGCATTTCAGGAGCATGGCATATGGCAAAGGACTTGGGCACCTTGCCAGTATCCAGATTTCAGTTTGGATGTGGCCATTATGATCTGAGGTGAAAGGATTTTATGTCTATGTTTCTAAAATAAATGGAGCAAGGATTGTATCCAAGGATGTTAGCTGACTTGTGCTGAGGAGCCAGCATCCCTCAGACCCATATGCCTTTTCTCTACTCAAGCTGATGTATCACAAGGCAGCAAGGTCACACCTCTGCTAGTTTTTTTAGAACTGTCAGACAAGCAAAGATACCTTTAGCACATACTTATCTAAAATTAATTAGGAACAAAACAACCCAAAGTGCAAATATGGTATCACTCGGTAATAAATATGGGCAAAGTCTAGAACATTATCGCTTAGTTTGACATCAGTACTGGCAAAAACAACAAACCAAATGATAAGGGAATTAATCTGGAAACACAAGGCAGTACAACTGTTAAATAAACAGCAACAGCATGGGCCTGTGAAGAGCAGGTTTTTCCTCATAAGCCTGAATGACTTTTTTGTTCACACCATGGAAAGAGGGACCAAGCAGAGTGTAAACTTCAGAAAGACCTAAAAAAGACAGCCAATTAGATAATATACCAGCAGATTACCACTGTGTAAAAGTTCATGGGGGTGTGCAGAGAAAGAAGCAATTTCACCTGCACAGATGGCTTTTGGGGTACAAATACCTTGCTGTGAGTGTCACTGTGAAGAACTCAGTAGACCTTAAGTTAACTTAAAAAAAACCCAGCCCCCAAACTAAGGATTATTGAACACATTCTGCTGCTACTCACAATAGCAATATTCAGCCTTTCTTCTTATTGTTCATATATCTACACCCAACCTCAGGAGAAGTTTCATTTTGATATAATAAAGAGATTTTTTTTAAGCTAGAACAACTATTCTCTAGAACAACCTCCCCAGGGATGTGGTGGAGTCTCCACCAATAGAGATTTTCAACTGGACAGGGTGCTAGATAATCTCATCTAGACTCCCTTGCCCACAAGTGTTGGAATGCGTGATTTTTTGAGGTCTCTTCCAACCTGGGTGGTTAATCATTTTAAGATCTTCTTACTCACATGCCTTTAATTAAATTTTACTTTGACTGAATTGACTCAAGCATAGGGAATAGTGTTTTCTGCTTAAAATTGTAATTATTCTCCAACTGTTCTGACGTTTCAAAGTTTATTAGAAGACCAACTTTAGAACATGACCCTGTCAAAACAGACATCAACTGACTATTATATATTTGACTTCAATACCTGCCTTGTTATTAATTTCTCTCTCAGTCTGAGAGAGCTTGGAGGAAATAATCCAGATACTCCCTATTTAAAGATCAATCACCTCATTGTCACCTCATTGACAAGTGATTTCTTCAGAGTAATACTGATAGTAACTTCTGCTGGCTGTGCACTCTGTCATCTGAGAACAGACTGGCCTCAAAAAAAGAGCAGGACTTGCTTCTGGTAAGCGAGCAGTTGCTTTGGCCAGCAGATCAGAACGCCCACCCTCCCCATCCATTCCCTCTCCCCTTTGCCACCATTTGTTGTTCACTCCAGAGCTGGTACTAAGGCTGCCTTTCAGCAAGGACAGAAACAGTCTGCCACCGCACTGAACACTACAATCCCTGCCATGGCTTTGGTGCTTGACCAGCTGCAGCAGTGCCCAGGGCTGGTGGGTGTTTAACAGCTTCACACCTCTGCCAAGGCCTGCTGCTGCCTGGGTCTGAGGTGAGGGCTTTTCCTCAGCCCCAAACTGAGGAAAAGGGACCTACTTACTGTGTGCAAGCACATCTGTGGAGGAGAAGATGACACATTGATTGGGAGTGAGGTCAGTGTTAGCCTTACATCTTATTTATCCAAGTACAAAAATTTCTTATAGTTACATGAGGTTTACTGAGCTTTGTTTTCTTGCTATTTGCCTCTTAAAGTGTGTTGTGCTCTCCAATAAATTCACCTGCTAGTATCTGTATCTAAAGTCACCTTCCAGTTACTGGGAGGGGGTTGGTATATTTTAGGAGGAGGTCAGGCAGCTCTTATTGCTATCAGAACTCCCCTGTCTGCAAAATAAATGTTTAGATAGCATAACATACGCTGATCTGAGCCTTCCAGTTTCTAAGTGCAGATAAACAAGATGTCATAATGGTTGTCATGTGAAATATGACTTTTACCTTATACGTGGGTGCACTGGAAACATCCAGCCCTGGAGAGCCTTGTAATTTACTGAAAGTTTGGGTAAACAATGGAAGAAAATAAAATCACTGGAAACATCACTTTTCCTTTACAGCTAGACTTTCTCTTGCAGCTTTCTTAGATACACAGGGACCACTGTGGCTGAGAAGGGTTATGCTCAGCTGTGTTAATAACAACATCTTCTGGGTGCATGAGGAATACCTGGGTAACTCTGCACCAAGGACAGTAAAATGTAAGCATTACTACAAGCATAGCAAAGGGATTTTTAATGCCATGAAGTTAGAAACATAAGAAAATGTAGGTTTTATCTTAGATGAATTTGACTCTCTTTAGTCAAATCCTCCTTTTGAAGCCTTATGAAATCACACTATAAAAGATCTTGTAAAATTTCTCTTCATGGGTTTTTAATGGAGCGGTGAAAAATACAGTGACTATAATATTAAGGCAAGTGAGTAAAGGATATCCTTGACCTCTTCTTTATTGGTAAGGAATCAGTATGAGTGTTTAGGGCACAACTGCAGAATCAGACAGAGCAAAATCTTTTGCCCAGTTTCTTACTAATGCCACCCTCACAGCTCCGCTACGTAACAGCCCCTTTTCTGAATTTGCTGACATCAGCCGCCCTGACGGAGGGCTGTCTGGGCATATGGAGAGAATATGATGGATAACCTATATTTCAAAAGGCAGTGATCAGTCTAGCAACGAGCTCCATGCATCATCCAAGTTTTGCAGAAATGGCATGAATCCTTTTGTCCTCATTATAAGCACACTGATCATGTGTCAGAGAGCAATGAGGGCATTCATCTAGGTAGTTTCACACTTCACAGTTTCTGGGACAATTCTGTTAGTTATTTGGAACTCATGCCTTATGAAGGAGGAAAGAAGGAAGTTGGCATTTGAGGTAGTTGTCTGATGGTACATTTCCATGTGCTGCAATCTGTTGCCATACAGTGAGGCAGAGAAGGTCTGTCCAGGTGATCTTCTCTGAAGCATCAGAATTTTCAGATGAGCATTTTCAGAAGTTTTGTTTCTTCTGTTTATTGCTGGCAACACTAAGACCAAAGGTGCTCTACAGACTGAAGACGGCATTCATTTCCAGAAAAAACCCCACATTTTTATCAAGTGTCCACTTGGCTCCTCCGGAACATTTACCATTTCTGAGAACAAGTATGATTGTACAGTTAATTCTCTAGTACTGAAAAAAATGTGTCAGCACTGTGAGCTGTCCTTGGTTGCAGAAAAGGTCTCAAGGAGCTGAGGTATGTTATAAATTCCTATACAAGCAAGGGCATTCTCTCTTCCAGACACTGACCTGTCTCTTTCATAATCTGAACTTTGCCTTTGTGTTTTATGTGCTACCTTCTGAGCTGGTTAAGCCGTGATTACTTAGTGTTTCTCTAAACTTTTCTGTAGAAAAGAATTAGCAGTGTCATCACTGTATGCAGTTGTATTTTGGGGTTTTTGTTTGCAAGAAGACAATTACAATGCAGAAAGCTGGTACTAACTAGTCAGTAGCAAGATTCTGAAGGTCCAAATCACCTTTGGACAGCAGACTGCATGCTGGTTTTTCAAGGGCAGAGCTACATTACCACATTACCCCCATTCAGTCACATACACAGGAGAGATAATAAGTGTCCCTGTTGGATGTGGCTGTGAGAGAGACTTGTGAATGCTCTGCCCTTGACAGCACAAATAAGGGCACACCCATGTGCAGTAAAATCAGGTTAGGATGACCCTGAGCTCACACATTTTCAGTCCTACAGCAGTCATCCTTCAAGGCTGAGACATTCAGACTCACAAGCTCAGCTGCAATGCTAGTTGAAAAATATTTACACACTACAAAACCAACCTAAATGATAAAGGATTTATGTTTTCTGTTGGTTTTTCAGCATACAAGGTATTATAATGTGACTGGAAAGGAAAACATTCCCTCCACACCTTGAGAATGCTGGTCAAGACTAGAATCAGCAGGGGTTACAATCTGCCTTACCAAGTTCCCAGTGACACATCCTGCTCATCCCCCCTTTTTCCAGATTGTTGGTTCTCCTATGCTGGCAGACTAGGATTGCCAGGCCCACACACAAGGCCAGTAACAGCTGAAATAAAGACAGATAAATACCGATACATCTGTATGTGATCCCATGGCAGTTTCTACATGGGTCTTCTAACACTAATGATGTGGGGCAAACTGCCCCGTTACAATCCCAGAAAGCTGCAATGTTTAATTTAACCCAAAGCATGTAACTATTCACATAAAAACAGGAGCTTCAGGGTCTGGTTTTTTTGTTTGTTTGTTGTTTAAAAAAATAACGTGGTCACTCAAGCAAATCTCAATTTATGTACTCTAACAGAAGAGAGCAAAGAATGCTGGGCACAAAGCTGTCCATTATTTTCATCTGTGATTTAGGAAAAAGAAGTAGAACCTACATAATTTAAAATGTAATGCTTCTAAACACAGGAAGAGTGTGAAATCTTTTGGAATGGTTTGTCCTTTACAAAAAATCTCGAGAGTTTAGCAATCTAAATACATCTTAATAGGATCAAATTTAGTTCAAGTAAATCTCCTTCCACTGCTTCAACCATCCCTTTTTTTGTTGTGTGGAAAGGCTAAATTATTTGCTGTAGCAATCTTTTTTTAAACCTGCAGTAATTTGATAGCAGGGATAACCTCCAAGCCCTCTTGCTCTACAGAGACCAAGTTCTTACAATCCATTATCTGTCAAACAATTTCTAAGTGCTGCCAAGCAACTACTGTCTCATTTTGTCTAGCCAACAGTCAGAAACAGACACCATGTGCATCTGTTCCAAGCACTGCATATGAGACAGCATCAGCTTTGCTTAACTGCTGCCATTAGTAGGTGAACCATGTCATGTCGCATCATTTATTCAAGCCATCAGATAAATAAAAAATAAAAAAAACATAGTTCTGTCGCGATAAATCCAATCTGTTAAGTTGAAAATCCAGGAAGTGAATCAGTGGCATTGAAACTTAATGGTTCCCAAATGAAATGCTTAATTTTTCAAAACCTCTAATGGGCATAGTAATTTCTTATTTCACAGGCTGTAGCAGATTTACCAGCTAAATTAAAAGCACATATTGCTGGACTATGAATTACAATAAAAATATTGGCACTGAAAGACTAAGGGAAGTCATACTGTCTTCTTCTAGACAGCATCTGAACTCTTGCTCTAAACAACTGAATTGATATTCTGGATTATTCATATACAACCAATCTATGCAGGAGTGTATATCTTGTATGAACTTAAGAAAAAAAGAAACCAGTTTTGCTTTTAAAACAAAACATTATTAAAGGATATAAATTTCTAAACCATTTCTCTGTGGTGATCAATAATAAGCTGATCATTCACATGCTTACCAGTGCTAGAGAAAGCCCATGCAAGTCATTAGAGCAAGCAGTTACCAGATGTCCAGGGCTACCTACAGGTACACCTACAGATTGCTTAGTCAAGTTCATTCTAAAACTAAGCTGAAAGACAATTACCTATGCTCCAAATCAATAGCATAAATCAATGCTTGACTCCCAGGAATTTTGGAAGTGACACAGTGCAAGGCAGCAGGAGCCCATTCCCTCCTGGGGCTTTCTTGTCTTGGTGGTGGAGGTTGGATTCCCATTGTTCAAATCAGCTCTAAGTTCTCAAAAGGGCTTCTTCATGCTCACTCATGAAGGGATTAACCCATGTTTTATGACTTCTTAGATGACTCTTCCTTCACAGATTTGGCATGATTTTTTAAGTGATCTGATTTCTTTCCCGGCCCACTGTCATAACAACATGCCTGCTCAGTTTTAAAAGTTGTATTACATTGATAAAAAAAAGAAAACTAAAATCAAGATTAAAGTTGTCTACAGACTCAGTACTTGTATAAAAATATAAAGGTGATAAAATCAGAAACAAGTCATTGTTTTGCACACATATACAAATATTCTAAAACTATTCCATCCTAACTTTATCAATACATATATTACCTTGAAAGTTCACATTGGTAATATCTCAATACTTAAAATTACATTGCTTAATAAATTAGATGTTCCACTCTCCCTTTGTACGCCACATTTTTTCAATCTTGAATTGCAAAGAACTAGAGGGATGTGAACTCTCTCATTTTCCAAACTGAAGTTCAGATACAAGTGTGGCTCTGTCTTGAAGGTGTCTACTTTAAGTCAAGGATCTCTTTTACAAGGAAAGGTTGAGGTAGCTGGGCCTGTTCAGTCTGGAAAGGACTGAGAGAGGACTTCATCAATATACAGAAGTATCTGCAGGGAGGATGTCAGAGGATGGATCCAGGCTCTTCTCAGTGGTGCCAAGCACTAGGACAAGAGACAATGGACAGAAACTGATGCACAGGAAGTTCCACTTGAATATGAGGAAGAACTTCTTTACTGTGCAGGTGACTGAGCACTGGAACAGATTGCCCAGAGAGGCTGTGGAGTCTCCCTCACTGGAGATATTCAAGAACCATCTGGACACAATCCTGTGCCATGTGCTCTGGGATGGCCTTGCTTGAGCAGGGGGGTTGGACCAGATGACCCACTGTGGTCCCTTCCAACCTGACCCAGTCTGTGGTTCTGCAACAGCAGAGTGCTGTTACAAGATTCACACAAGCCTGTAATGGGGATAGCACAAATTGGAATCTCCTGATTCTGCTGACATAAAAAAGTAGATGTTGCCCTACTGTGCATTGGTCAGGATTCAGCAGCTTACTATTTTCTAACAAACCATTTAAAAAAACCCATAGATTTTTGTTGCCATACCTCACGTTTTTTAATGCTGATGCTATGAGAAGAAAACTATGTAAACAAATTTAAGGTTGGATGGTAAGAAGAGAAGTCACCCTCTTCTCACTTCCTCTGGTAAAGGAATTCTTGAGTAGTGACACTATTTCTAGAAGTCTAGAGAACTAAAAAAAAATGCTAACCTGCAATACTGTGAATAAGAAAACCCTCAGGTATCACATAATACTTGTGACAGAGAAAGCAGGGCAATACATGTGTGATACTCAAAATACTAGTGGGACAGTATCATTTTTAGGATTTCCCTCAAGTAGCATATGGGAGACTTTAAATTTCTATTTATAGTGAATGTATTCAGCCAACATAGCCAGGGAGGGAAACCCAGAGAAGTAACCTTGGGAATATAATTTGGGCCCCATTTATTACAGAGGTGGTGAATTGAGGGTTTTCTGTTTCCAAAATGAGTGAGTGGGTACTACAGAAGGTACAACAGCAGGCAGAAAAAATGGATCTCTACAATCACTGTCTGGCTGGCTGCTGTTAAAACTAAAGAAACATATATCAGTTTAATTAGTCATTTTCTGATCATAATCCCTAAATGAGATGTTTTGGGCATTTGTACCACATAGCCCCACATGCAAATCCCATAACAATTTCAGCTAAGATGGGAGCTTAGTTACTCAGGACAGCCAGAGCGTAATGTATTTTTAGGCCTAAAATGAAGAGGCCTAACAAATTTAGGATTATACAGTTCCTGTGGATCATTTGATTGACAGAAAACAAGAAAAAAAACCCTCTTCTAGATGCCAAAGTACTTTTGCAGTTAGAGTTTCTAAAATGAGGTTGCATCATTGTGTAAAGTACCAGGCAAAAACAATTTTGCTTGTCTTAGGATAAGGCAGAGATTTTTCTGTGCACATTTATTAAACTGTGTGCCACACCTGTCTCCTTGTACAATTCCTAATTCAAAGGTAAGTGCTCCAAATTTAATGGTTTTGCCTTTCCATGTTATATAGTCATTATATTCTGATATGTGACCTTAAATAGAACTCCTAGGCAGATACTGTGAAAACAACCTAACAGATTTGTCAAATTGTTTGGAATTTGTGAACACTCTTCTACTCCACACATTTATAGTTCCCAATTTTTCCCTCTTATTTATGACCCTACTGCTTTAGAAGTCCTACTTCTTCCTTTAAGATTATCTGAGCCTGGCAGCTGAGGACTCTGGCCCTGAAGTCTAAATCACCTTCTACATTGTGTACCCGTGCTCTGCGTAAACAGCTGCTGCCCCTCTCAGCTGCAGCCACTGCCAAGTTCCCTCTCCTGCCCCCATTGCATGGGGTAGATGGGATACAGCTAAGCAGATGCTGTCCAAACTGGCCCCACAACAGCAGGCATCTAGAAATGGGAGACTGAAAAAAAAAAAACGAAAGTGGGTTTTGGGGTTGGTGTTTTTTTGCATATAAGACACCTTCTTTCTTTCACTTTGTTCAGTGAGGCAAATTATATTGCACCAAGACATGCACAAGAAAAAAGATCCATCTTCAAGGTCATGCAGTACACAGGTGCATGAGGTTTGCACTAGCAGCAGGAATACAGCAGGCACCAGAACAAAAGCAGAACTTGTCTTCACACCATGGGAAAACAGTTCTGCCTCCTGTGGGAGGTGGCCCACAGCAATGCTGTAAAGCAAACTGTATGACATTTGGTAGGCCAGAGTACTGCTTCTGTTTCTGGGTGTCTGTGTCTCTGCCCTGACAAAATTTGTTGGGATACACTACCTCTCTGGCATAATTTCAAACTCTTCTAGTCCCACCTGTTTTAACCTAGCCTTAAACAATGTTATTTAGGGCTCTAATTTCAAAGCAGCACAGAACACTACAAGCAAATCCAACTACTTCACATTTACCTTTCCTTGGGGCTCCTCCCCAGCAGTCAAGTTAGTTTACAAAGATTTAAAACTTTCCATTAGTATTTCCAAAAAGAAGGTTCTCTTTTCATCTTCAGTAGCTGTGGTGTTAGAATAATCTATTATTTCAGTGCCTTTAGCATCTTCATCTCTCTATTCTACAGAATCAAGATATATTTTGTTTGGATTTTGTTGTCTGTTTGCTTGCTTTCTGGAGGATTGATTCTTAGTCTCTACCCATCAGTTTGCAAATATCATTATTTGGGAGGACTATCTGACGTATTTCTATACTGAATCAAAAAACCCTTAAGAAAACTCTCCCCAGGACACCGTTACTTTATTTTTACTTACATCTTTAACTGTGGTAAGCAAAGAATGCCTTAAAAAAATCACCTTTGCTGCAGAAGTGAAGAAGCACTTTTTAATGATTCAGTTTTGATATGCTACTCTAGTACATACATTGAGCTACCACATTTTTAAAGGTATAGTCTTGCACCTTCAATGTCATTAACTTTAAGAACTACTTTAAAATTTAGTCTTGCAGAGAAAATGAAAATTCAATATTCAGTAGTAAAAATGAATACAAAATTGAGCCATTTATTTCAGGCAGTATAATCTTAAGTACTTGATGTCTCAAACCTTTCGACTATACTCTGAAACAAATACCCACAAGAACATTATTATTTCAAAAGATATTTAAAAAAAAAAAAGCTGTTTTTTCTTAATTCCAACACACACTGTACATCTCCCTCCTGTAGTCCTTCTCAATTGCCTGGGCAGCATGCAGCTACTCCCTCCTCCCAGGAAATTTCAAGGGACAGGTGCTTTGAATAAGTTTGGCTTGCAATGAAAGAAAGCTGTGCCAACTCAAATCACTTGTTATATTGTAACAGCAATTGCAAGTTTACCACAGATTAGTTTACTTTTAGGTACCTCTTTGGCACGCCTTAAAACTTTAAATACAGGCTTTACTTTAACAATAAATGCTAAGAGTCAGGATGACTGTTTAAGTTGAAAATTGTAACTCTAAGTCAAAGCAGAGTTTAGTAATTCAGGATCTTTGAAAACAAGCAGATAAAGCTGACCACAGCCCAGTATTCCTGCAGAGGGTAACAGCTACACTAATGCTTTCTATTTATTTTCTTTTCATAATTCAGATTCTAAGAAATCCTTATATGCCAAAGTCCTTCCCTATTGTTTTTCAAAGATAGGCCTGTAAATATCAGGTCAGACAGCTTAATGACACTCATTTAGTTAATCTTTCTACAAATTGTCTTAAAAATAACTATCCACACCTTTGGTTTACAGTCTTTGTGTCCTGTCTTGGTGACCAAGCAACACCACAATCAATTATCATTGTACCTTGTTTTCAGAGAGAGCTGGGACTCCTCTCTAGAGCCAGGGAGAGGAAGAGCAGTAGATGAAGGGACCCTGATGTGCACCACTTTATAGCCCTTATTGCGGTAGTGGGGATTCCATGTGTACCAACACAAGAGAAATTGCTGGGAAGTGTGAAAGTGGAGGGTAAATCTTCTCCTGAATAAACTTGGAAAGTGGGGGATGAAATTAGGCCAGGGAACATGAGGTCAGCATGTGGCAGACAAGTGATGTGATAAAATCCCGTGTGTCTTCTGTGTGGGGAGGACTGCCAGCTCAAGACTCTTGACAATATGAAGTTCAAAAAGCAAATTTCCTGGATGTCCAATTCTTTTAGGAAGAGGAGGTTCCACTGTTTCTATGTCTGGATTAGTGTTAAAGTGCTGATAAGAAAATGCACCTTTCTCAGACCCAGAAAAAATAGGAAAAGGGGTAAGAGCTTTCTGTACCAACCATTTTACTCTAGAGCTCATTTATCTCAGTGTTTGCATGTTTAAGAAGTTAAAACCATTGTGCAATTACAATGTGGTTTTATTGAAGTGGAATTCACTTCCTAAGGTTATCTAAATTATAACTGATGTTTCTGCTGAAAAAGATCTCCCATTGCCTGCACACAGATTCATATTCCTCTCACTTCTATAAGGCTTCACCTGTAGTGTGATCAACTTGTTTTTCCTTGACAGGAAATTACATTTCCAGTGATCCTCTTGGAATTATTTTTTTCAAGTAGTGAAGGTCTGCTGTGTTTACTGATGTAATGTGAATCTGCAGAGTACCTGGGCTGTTTTCTGAAGCAAAGGCCTAACAGACGTATACCTAAAGTCTTGCCTTTTAAGGACAATTTCCACACCGAAACTGAAGCTCCGTGTTATTATTTTCTTAGCACTAGACACAGGGTAAGACCTTTCATCCCCATCACTCATTCCTGACTTACACAGTATATTTATCAATTTTATGGGACAGAATCTCTGGCAGTACTGTTAATGAAACCTGTTAAAAGAGCCAAATAAAACAAGTTGTGTGAGCCAGGAAGGAGTAACGCTTTTTTTAAACTTTCTAAATTGATTATTTAGCAATCTGGATGCAATCAAAGAGCTGAATCAGCCCAACTGAGGGAATTGATACCATCTCAGGAGTGATGATGAAAAAGGCTTTGGAAGTTCTTAAACTGGGTTGATCACCAAAAGAGTTGTAACATGGATCTGCAGTTTCTTTAATGCTTCTGTAATACAGAATGAAACAGTGCCTCAGACAAAAATCATGGATAAGGCAGTAATTTATATTCATAGGGTTTTATTACATCTTTGTAGATGTGTGTCAGTCACTCAGTGATCCCTATAAATTCCATTTCAAAAAGCAGTTGGGCCTGCAAATAGGCTCTCTAAGGGGAACTAGTAGCACAGCCTACAGATGGCATTAAGTGAAGCAAGTAAGGAAGCTATTACTAAAGAAATCACTACTTTTAAGCTGTAATATTATCCATCTCTACATGCAAAGATAATGTGTTAGATTGCTGTGGCTGAGAGCTGCAAAAAAGCAAATTGAAAACTTTCTATTTTGAGATTTAAATGTACATATTCTTGTAGCAGAATGACATCTCCCAGAAGTCTGAAAATGTCTTCTGTTTATTCTGCTGTGTATACCATGGGATTAACCTGAACAATCCCATAAAAACACTATAATGCTCTTATTTCCTGCTAAAAGGCAGTGTTATCAGTACATATTGGTGTGGAACTGCCCCTCTGCAGACCCCAAGTGGCAAGGACACAGCTGCCTAACCTAGGCAGCTGGAGCTGGTTTGGACATCCTTTCCCTCACATTACGGCTGCCCTCTTAGGAACTGTACCTGGAAGTGGAGATTCTTTCTGATCATATTTCACAATCCTCCTTCACCCAGAGAACATGTATGTTGTGCCTAACATGTGATGAACAGTTCCCAGCCATCTTCAGTCATGAAATTGCTGTTTACTGGCCATTATTTTCAGGTGAGCCCAGATCACAACCTGGCTACCAAAAGAGGTCAGAAAGCCCAGTTCAGGATGCAGCACAACACTGCTCCACCTGTGCTGTAAAAGCATGAGCTTTACACAGCAATAACCCTAAAAGACCACATGACATGGCAAGCTGCTCTCTAAAGGTCTTTCATAATACAAAATATTTCTATGCAGTTTTCTTCATCAGTGTGTGATGAAACAGTGTAGAAATGCCTGTGAGTTGAACTCAGGTGTCTGGCTTAGAAATACACTTTGTTCCAAATGCCGGAAAGTCCATGAAGTCTAGAGAGGAAGAATCCCAGTAACTGTATGAATCACTTTGGACTGAAGTCCCAAACTAAGTAATATGCAATGAGGTCTATAGCATGATCTCTCCAGCAGGGGAGAGGTATTATTAAGGCCTGAAGTTAAGATGTAACTGGAATAATTCTGGAGAGAGAGTGTGATTGTGTACAGTGCTTCTCAACGCTAACTGAACTATAATTTAGGACTGGCATAGCTGACAGGCAGAATGGGAAGGTGTAACAGCAGTTATACAGTATTTTTCTTAGATTCTCAATTGTATGCAGTCCCTGTAAGTAAAAAAGTCTTCAGTTTTATCTCCTTACTTGCTCATTTCATTCTCTTTCTCAAAAGTTTTCTGAGGTCTTATCTTGCTACCCTTTCAATCCTTCTAAAATGCTGTTGCTATGTAGGTGCTGCCCTGGGACCAGATCTTGAAATTTGTTCCCTACATTCTTAGTCCCATTTGTTTCTTTGCTTTCTTTCCTGCTTTATACAAACCACCATCCACATTATGTATTATTCCATTCTTCAGTTCAGCTTTCTCCCTGATGGGATATCTTCATCTTGAATGTTTCTAAAAATTAATGCTTCTAGTAGTACTTTGTAATATATTTTTGCTCCATTCCTGGACCTTCATTAGCATAATGGTAGGATAGATGCATATTGAACTAGAAGTTGGTTTAGTGCAGTGCTCTCAATTCCTATTGTAAGGTCACAACTGGATTTCATTAGAGACTATGAGTAAAGCTGCTGGCATACACTGTCATTGTTTGGTTCTTATTTAAGCTTTTGAAAACAAAAATTAGCATTTAAAATGCTGAAAAGTGTAAATTACTAAGATCCTAGAAACCAGAAAATATCCACAGAGTAGGACTCAAGGTAGGTCAGCCTTGCTGGCTTACCCTGGCTTACCTTGGTACCTGCATTAGTGATACACCATGCCATGGGATTCTTCCCACACACAACAGTGTCGACGTTAGCAGCCAAGTAATTATGCTTTTGCACAGCAAATGTTACACCCAGATTGGATTTCCTCCAGCCAGATCCAGGCTGGCACTGAATCACTACCACAGTAGTGGTAGTGGCTATTCCTGAGGAAATCTCTGTTTAACGCATCAGTACAACCCCCATATCTACAGGTGATGACACACCAGTGCCGAATCTTCCACTGACCTCAGGAGCTTTCAATTTACTTTGTTTTCTTTGTTTCTTTCAGAATACAGGGCATTTTCCTGGTAGAAATGTAGTAAAAATAGTGCCTTAATAAATATTTCTGGCTTCTATTTCAGGCTTTAATATTGTCCAGTTACTTGTTTAATGGCTTTGACTTACGACAAAGAGATTGGTAAAAAGTCTCATCCTTTTTCATGATCAGGTAGTAGCTCATTTACCTTATAAAACAAAACTGAATCATAGAATGGCTTGGGACAGAAGAGACCCTAAAGGTCTCATTCCAGCCCCCCTGACATGGGCAGGGACACCTTCCACTAGACCAGGCTGCTCAGGGACCCATCCAACCTGGCCCTGAACACTTCCAGGGATGGGGCATTCACAACTTCTCTGGGCAACCTGTTCCAGTGCCTCACCACCCTCACAGTAAAGAATTTCTTCCTAATATCTAATTGAAACCTACTCTCTTTCATTTTAAGACCATTGCCCCTTGTTGTATCACTACAAACCCTTGTCAAAAGTCCCTGTCCATTGGCATTTCAATGATTGGCATCTCAATGATAGCTTTCTGTTGCTGAAAGCTTGAGAAGTCTATGCTGCACCTTGCAGCATCACGATGAAGAGACACTGTCCAACTGTTGTCAACAGTCTGCCACTGTCCAAATATAGGTTCATTATCCAGCATGGAAGTGGACATGCAGGTGCTGCCATGAAGCAGACTGTCCTGATGACAACATGTATTGCCCTCTCATTCTGAATTCTGGAGCTGGTGCTCCCCACCTCCTGCCCTAATCATTGTACAGACTGGAAGGTCTGGCTCAGATTTTGCTGTTCACGTGAGATTAAGCAAGCTGTATGGCCATATATACAAACCATATGGAGTCCTTGATCCAAGACATAAGTTTGCATAAAGCATTCACGACACTTGATTAAAAACTCTTGCCAGTCTTCCTATAAAAGAGTTCTGAGTCTCGAGGATTAGGATCAATTGGATCCTTGAACTCTCTAATCACAGCACTGTCCTGAGCACATGGGAGCAATTAAATATCTACATAGTAAGATCAAAGTGAGGAAGACAGCAAAGGTGAGTTTTCCTAATGCTCAAGAGACTGAACAGACTGCAGAACACACCAGAAAGGAAAACAAGCTCTGGCTAGAGAGACATGAGTCAGAGGCTGACTGCCTTTGAGCAAGGCACACAGATGACTGCTTTGCATTGCTTGTTACGTGGAAACACATGGTGTGCACCCAGGGCAGCTGCTGGCACACACTTCACTGCTGAAAAATGTGCAAGGAGAACATAAAGTCCCCAGACCAAAACAATTCTCGCATAACTGAACACAGGTCATTCCACTGCCTCATGCACCCTCTGTGACACACTGCCAACTGTTTAGTACACTACTCTTACTTTAAATATTGGATTTTTGGATTGTTTTTTAACAGAAAGGACTCCAAGTTGAAGTACATACGTCAGAAGGAAAAGAAGTTTCATCCAGTGCAGCTTGCATGCATCCATCATTTCTAGAGCACAGAAGAGTTAATTCTTCGACTTCTTTATTTAGATATGCAAGCTGAGTCTAAAGGATTAGTAGATTTGTAGGAAAACCTGGCATATATTACTTTCTTTTTTTGCAACTGTCAGTGGTCTACCAATTTTTTATTTTAGAACAAATCCCTGACCAGTTCTCCAATATGTACAGGTAATTCACATTTTAAGTTTTCTAGAATGATTCATTTCTATCAATACACTAGAAATACCGTAATTTTCTTATTTCTAAATAGATCTTAAACTCAGTTCAATGCAGTTTTGTTAGCAAAGGACTTAACTAAATGGAAAAGGCTTCCGTCAGAAACCTCAGCTCTCTGCCCTTCAGAACAACACAGCTGATGAAAAGGCACTCTTTGATATATCTGTGTAGAAATAAAAAATCCATTCCATCTTTCTGTACTCAATCATGATCATCTTCATCTTCACTGCTAGTGAAGTGGAAATACCTGGAAATGCTTTTCTGATGGTGCGAAAGAGTGATTTCATCTTATCTGAGTATCACCTGTTACTTTCCCTAGCTTTGTAGCTATCCTGAATCATTTCCTTCTGTTCTGTGCTTTCATCAAAATTAGAGAAATTGAAATGCTTTGAAGGATTAAACTTAGGCACACTTGCACAGATGCTTGCTGTTACAAAGCTTAGAAAAACAACACTCCTATCTATTTGGCACTCACAGAAAATTCTTTGTGTCAGGAAGTGGTACTAAAGTTTCTTTCCCTTCCTTCTCCCCCTCTGGCTTTGTTGTCTTTCTGACATACACTTATTAACTCTTCAACAGTTGGAGAGGAAGAAAAAACATTGTGGTTTTTCATCACAAGGTCAAAAGCACTATATTTCTCCTATTCTTTAGAACAGATTTGCAAGTAACTTTTTGTGACTGTAACTTTCTGTAGTTTAACCATAACTCTCTTGCAGAAATGTTGCAAGAACCAGAATAGTTCCCACAGAAGACAGAAGAGGAATGGGTAAGAGAACCATTTTAGTGCTGAGGCTCCGAGATATCCCATGCACTTCTTTTCATTTCACACACAACTCCTTCTTCAATGTTAAACCAAACCCTACATCCAAAGCTTTTATGTTCTACTTTCTTTTACTATGACTTTTGAGCAGTTTCTGCCTCTATCCTGTCTTTGTTAGATGGGTTTCTGGCCCACTCTGAACACTATACCAAATGGTTATTGAACAGAAAAGGTGAAACATGATTAATATTCTGAACATGCAGTTAGCCAAAAAAAATGGGAAAAGCAAGCTCTTTTCTTCTCTTACACAGAAGCAAGGAGAAAAAAATCTATCAAGACTGAAAGACTGCGGGCTGTTTTGTCTAGGGATGGGAGAACTGAGAGGAAACATCAGAGTGGTCTTCAAAGAGAGGAAAGGCTTCTGCAATGACAAAAGGAATCCTTGATGCCACGACCTTTGCGTAAGAAGCAAATGTAATTGTATCAAATTACACAAGCTGGAAATTTAGGTTAGACATCAGAACAGACACTACAATAGCAAGGATAATTGAGCACTGGAGGAGACTATGAAATAACCAGCAGAGAGAAGGTTTTAAAAAACAGTCTAGACAAGAAACAGCCTGGAAAGATATGGCTGCAACCGAAGCTGAGTAATGCTCTCTTAAAGACCAGTGCTTTTTAACGACTTGGTGATTCCCTATAGACTTATGGCCTATTCATGCCCTGAATACTCCCTGGAAACAAAACTAAACACCCAGAAGTGATTAATTTGTATTTTATAATAAAACAACAGACGTAAAAATTTTTCCTCCTGACCAAAAACATAAGTGGGAAACCTTGATCCAAGTTTTGCATCTGGCGGTACCAGCAAGTACCCTTCCTCTTGCTGCTCACCTGTAACCCTGCAGTGTTTACAGTCTGCTGCATTCTTCTGGCACAAAAACCTACCACCATGTTTTCCAGAACGTCTCATTTAGCCCAAAGTGGTCCACATTTGTTCCTAGAATGGAAATGAGGTAATTGGCAGAGACAGCAGCAGAATTGTCAACAATTTAGTCATTTCATTAATGACTATACAAGTGTTTCATCTCATATCTCATGCAACCGTACTTATGACTGCCTAACTTCAATGACACCAGAAGAGAAAGGACAGCCTAATACAATGGCAAAAGAAGAAAAACAAGCTCTTCCTTTAAACATGATCAAAAGATTTTGATCTCATGGCTGGGTTGCTGTTGTCTGTGAAGAGATCCTTATCATGCTGCACGTTACGTAAGCCAGCACTGGCAGCAGAAAACAGTGGACTAAAAAAACTCTGAAAGAGAAACGCACAGCTTTCATGCACTGAGATTGCACAAAAATTTGTAGGTAGAAAAAGCATTTTAGGAGAACAAAACCCCTATATTCACAAGAACAACATGCAAATCTCTGGAATTCTTGCTTTGGTTCTCAGGAACTGCCAAGCTTTCTAATGTCTTGGTGTGCATTTTCTGGCTGGAGCCAGAAAGTCAGCATTGAGAAGCTATATCTCCTAAGTGCCCAGTTTTCTGGGCACACATCTGTCTGCATTTTGCATTGCTGAGGGACTCTTGACCAGCCTTAACACACAGAAAAGCCCACCTGGCTACTTTTGAGACACATGACAAGATTATCCGTGATAAAGGAGCTATAATTTTACCCAGCTGTAGAAAGGAGCACAGGATATTTCTGAGAGATCATCCCAGACCACATGCATTACTGGGAGCCAGAGAAATGTGGGCACAGCAGGTCAAGTCTTGGTGAAAATCTTGAACTGCCTTGCACAGATTACTTGACAGTTTGAGAAGAACTGCCCACAGCGGCCTCTGTAATTTCCTCTGTGACATTTCCCAAGGGAAAAAAATTACTTTATCAATTAAAGATCTTATCCTAGAATTTCTGCTGCATCTCCAACACAGCCAAAAACCACCAATATGAACTTGCCTGTACCTTCAAGGAGTCTGAGTAAGTTCCCATGAGAAATAACCCTCCAGCAACAGTGTCTGGAGTGCTTTTGCCTTCCTACCTGCAAAGCAGCAGGAACAGTGGTGTGTGATTACGTGACTGTTCTCACTGGGCTGTGGCCTTCCCAGGTAGGAGCACAGGTAAACACAGAAAAAAGGCCAAAGCTTGGGTCAGTTATGCCATATGTGATGGTCTCAAATGACTGTGACATATTGTGCATGATATGTAACTGGGTCAAGAAGAAAGTTTTTTTCCCTCATTGTTCAGTATTTGGCTTCCACAGAAGTTAAGTTCTGGCCATTTTTCTCAAACAGCTGTGAAAAAAAACAACCAAACAAACAAAAAAAACCCCACTCTTTTTTTATTGCCACACTTTTCTTTTACTTCTGAAATATCCTCCTAGGATGATGTGTGCATTCCACTTTTAACCAGTGTCTCTGCCATAATACTATCACAGTGACATAGCATTTATTGAAAATGACAGTCTGACAGATGGTAAACCCTTTAATCCTAGTTCTTGACAGTGTAGTACATTGCACATCTGATGCCAAAGAAAGTTCTCCTCATGTATGCAAATACATATGCTCCCTGAAGCCTTCAAACTCCTAAAAAAATGATGGAGGTGTTTCAGTTTCAAAAAACACCATGCACCCTCAGATGATCAATAAAATGTCTTTGGTTTGATAGATATTACATGATATAGCACCTTACTAGCTGAAGAGTTAGACACAAAAGAAGAGGGAAAGAAAGAGAAAGACATATTTTGAGAAGTTTTCAAAAAGTTCCTTCTGTGCAGTTGTCAGGACACAGCAGCTGACTCTTGTAAGAGGCTACAGGAGATCACGCAGCACATACAGGACAACCAGGGGATCAGGTCCAGCCAGCATGAGTTCGTGAAAGGCAGGTTCTGCTTGACCAACCTGATCTTCTATGACAAGGTGACACACTCAGTGGATGAGGAAAAGGCTGTTGATGCTGTCTACCTGGACTTTAGTAAACCCTCTGACACCATTTCCCACAGCATTCACCTGCAGAAAGTGCTCATGGCTTGGATAGGTGCACTTCTCACCGGGTAAAAGCTGTCTGGACGGCCAGGCCCAGAGATGGTGGTGAATGAAGTTACATCCAGCTGGCAGCCAGTCATGAGCGGTGTTCCCCAGGGCTTAGTACTGGCACCAGTCCTGTTCAATACCTTTATTGATGATCTGAATGGGTGCCTCAAGGGCACCCTGAGTCAGTTTGCAGATGACACCAAGTTGGGTGTGAGTGTTGATCTGCTGGAAGGTAGGAAGGGTCTACAGAGGGATCTGGACAGGCTGGATTGATGGGCTGAAGCCAATTGTATGAGGTTTATCAAAGTTTATCAAAGTTGGGTCACAACCCTCTGCAGTACTACTGACTTGGGGAAGAGTGGCTGGAAGGCTGCTCAGCAGAAAAGGAGCTGGAGATGCTGGTTGACAGCTGGCTTAAAATGAGCTAATATGTGCCCAGGTGGCCAAGAAGGCCAATGGCATCCTGGCCTGTGTCAGCAATGGTGTGGCCAGCAGGACATGGGCAGTGATTGCCCCCTGACACTGGTGAGGCCACACCTAGAACCCTGTGTTTAGTCCTGGGCCTCTCACTACAAGAAGGACTTTGAGGTGCTGTAGCATGTCCAGAGAAGGGCAATGGACCTGATGAATGTTCTGGAACATAAGTCTTACAAGGAGCTGCTGAGGGAGCAGGGGTTGTTTAGCTTGGAGAAAGGGAGGCTCAGAGGGGACCTCATCACTTTCTACAACTACCTGAAAGGAGGTTACTCCCAGGTAAAAAGCAATAAGACAAGAAAATACAAGCTCATGTTCTGCCAGGGCAGGTTCAGATTAGATATCAGGAAAATTTTCTTCATTGAAAGGGTTTCCAAGCATTGGAACGGGCTTGTCAGGAAAGTGGTGAAATCACCATCCCTGAAAGTGTTCAGGAAACACATAGGTGTGGTACTTAGAGATATGGTTTCATGGTGGACTTGACAGTGTCAGGTTAATAGTTGGACTTGATGATCTTAGAGGTCTTTTCCAACCTTAATGATCCTATGATTCTATGAGATAAAATGGTCTTTCATGGAAGATATTTCAGGTCATCAAGTGCCAGAATTAAGAAATCAGAAAAATAAGATGCACAAACAATTTCTCTCTTCACTACAAAGAAAAATGCAAGTTTTTCCCAGAAAACAATAATTAGGCTGAAAGAAAAAAAAAGGTAAAAACCAGCAACAATTCCTTGTTTGGGGTTTTTTTTCTGCTT
Source organism: Dicrurus megarhynchus (assembly GCA_013399195.1). NCBI lineage: Eukaryota > Metazoa > Chordata > Aves > Passeriformes > Dicruridae > Dicrurus > Dicrurus megarhynchus. The sequence goes on along the minus strand of VXAD01006275.1, from coordinate 433,434 downwards.
ATTTCCATTTAAAACAATAAGGATGCATTCAAAATGTAGGGTAGAAAATATAAATTACAAATTATTTGACAATCCTTTCTCTGAATCAGAATTTTACTTCAGAATTACTCTCCAAATTAAACTTACATGCTTAAATAGCACAACACAACATGTCTTTGTGATCCTATGCACTGGAGGATCATCAGAGGAATTTCCAAGCCAAAGGTTTGGTGTCTCCCAACGTAGGAGATATGCAGCAAAGCCAACGTCTTTCAAAATAAACTCAGAACTATGCAGTGAAATATGTAACTGTTTAGTTGCTGCTTGCCCTAAACACTTTGCTTTACCAGGGTGACAGCAGCTGCGACTCAAGCGAGGAGTTTCAGATTTGGAGGGTCTCTTGGCCAGCCCATTGCCTCTCGCTGAAGTGTACACCCATTGCCCCACAAACCATGCCGACCTGCTGCCCTATGAATTTAGAGAGAGGTGGAGGTATGAGACATTTAAGCTGGGAATTGAGGAAGGAAAGGAAATCACTGCATTTGGGTTTTGATGAGGAAACAGAAGGGTGAACTGGAAAAAGAGCAGGTCTTTTGGGGAAATTCATTAGATGAGATGGGGTAGTACAAGAAACAGTCAAACTTGTACAGGTAAAAGGCTTTGCAAATTGAATGCATGTGCATGACTGGAAACCTGTAAGGAGCCACCACGTAATTTAAACACTGACACAACAAATTTTTTTGGATGCCTGTGCACAGAAATGACACTGAACTCATACAGGATGGGTTGTCTGTTTGGAGGCAGTAGAACCATACTTTTTCTCTGTATCACCTTCTCTGTATGTCTCTAGTGGTTCTCTCCCACAAGCCCATCTTCAATTTTCTCTTAGGTTCTCTCAGATTTTCTTCGTATTTCCAGCTTACACTGGTTTTCCATGGCATTGACCAACAGTATGTTCTTCTCAGCTGGCTTCTTCTGTGTCAGGAATGTTCCCCATCTGCAGAAAAATTCGAAAGCAAGCAAATTTTAATTTTCTGATTGAGTTTTAACTTTATATAATAAAATATAATATTTATAATTAATTTTAATTTTATAGTTAAATATTTTATAAGAACAAAAGAACAGCTGTAATGGATCAAAGCAAAGGTCCATCCAGCCCAGTAGGTTCTATGATGGGAAGAGGAATTTAGCATTGTGGGTGCTCCCTGTTTTTGAACTGGAAGCAGCTAAAAGGATGGAGGCAACTGTCTCTTATTCTTAGACAAAGAGCATTTGACATATCTCCAGGATGAACAGAGAAGGTCTTCTTTAAGCAACAGGCCATCTGTATGCAAAAAACCATCCATGTGATTTGTTCTCAGTACACCCCTACCATACATCAGTGAATCAGTTACGAGCTGACTCCTTCCAACCGTCTGTGGCTTCTTGTTTGTGGATTCATGCCTTGCCTAAATTGAAATCAGCAGGAGCATCTACTCCTAGACATAATCTGGCTGTGTCAGTTGCCAACAGCAATTACAGTAGCTCATGGGGAACATTGGCTGCAGGTTACTGAAACAGATGTCAGTTGTAACAACACAGGCATGAGACTGAATTTCAGAGTGCAGCAGCCCAAGGTGCCATGTGCAAGCTCCAACAGGTCCAGCCACAAATCAGACCACCACCTAAAAATCACAATTTGCAACCATCATTCAGATTCAGACCAAGCCCTACTTTCACCTGCCTCACGTAATTACAAACAGCATTGAAATGCTTTTTTATTTCCTATTAAGGATTTCTAACCTCACCAGAGGTATAAAAAGTAGAGAGGTGATGAGACAACAAGCAATTAGAAACAAAGGCTCATTGCTATTGCAGGAGGACAGTCATTCTAGGAATAAGGCTAATAAAATTTAGAGATTAATTGTACTGGAAGACTTTTTTTAAAATTTATTGAATTTTAAAGCAAATGTCAAGAAATGTTTCTGAAAGTTTTTGCTATTATCACTCACAAATATGCACCCTTTATAATTCATGTCTCTGCTCTGCATAGGTGAAAAGAGGAAAACATTTTGAAAAAGCCAAATATATTTATCCAAATAATCAGTACAGGCCTGTCTGCCTCATGTTAACATCTTCCCTGAGGCTGCCCCACTTTGTTTTCTATTCAATCTTAGGGCCACAAGCAGAGTCCCCTGTCCTTCCAAGGTAAAAACCCCTAAGGTGAGAGCAGCAACATAGCAGAGTGAGTTCTACCACAGCTTACACTGTAGCACAAGTCAGGCCTGGATCTACAAGTTCTTCAAACCCTTTACAAACACACTGGTCGTGTCAGCTCCCAAAGTATACTCTCAGAGTACCCCCTCTCCCCTAGGGAAAGCCACAGAAGGTGAAATGTGGCCTGTTTTCTGCATTATCTAAATATCCCGGGGGAGTGCTAGGACAGCATGAAGAAAACAGCTCCCCATGTACTGGCTGTTGTCCCACCACACACAGACAGCAACCAACCTGAAACTTCTGAAAGGAGTTCAGCACAAAGTACATGTTTTCCACTAACAGCCAAAACATTCATATCACTGGTAACATACAAATTAACTGAAAACTGTCTTTAGCTTCTGTCTACATCGTTCAAACCAAGACTAGAAGAGACCCTATCCTTCTTGCCAGAGAAGGACATCAAGCACTGTAAAGCCTTGGCAGGGAAGGACTATGAGAGGAAGGTGGAAAGAGTGTGATCTTTAAGGATTGCTGAGCATGGAGAGGCAAACTCATAAAGCCTTGTATGCAAACCCTTAACCAAAGAGCAGTGACACCCCAACTCCCTGCTCGCCTGTGCCACACTGACATCCATGCCCAAGGGCAGAGAGGTTATTCTTTTTGTCAAATTGGTGCAGGTGCAACTCCATGTGTCAGGAAAGCTCAGCAAACAGTAGCCATCCTAAATATTTGTCCGTGCTTTCCAGCTTTTTCTACTTTGTGACTACTGGATTTGTCCCCCTGTGCTCTTGGAAAATGCAAGAGATGCTGGAGTGGTGGATACTTTCTGCCTGCTCTGCCTACCTAAGTCAGATCCTGGCACAGTTTCAAGCTTGCCTGAGGACCTGCTAAAAACATTTAAAACCAAAAGTAATGTCAACCACAAATGTATTTCCTTTCACAAACTGCACTCACCTTGAGGTGAATTAAGACATGCACATTTTTTCAAAATCTGTGCTAGTATTATCCCACCTGTAGAGTATGAATAGATTTTATAAGTTTTGAAGTAAATAGGTTGCATTTTGTATATTTTTAGATCTTAAAAAAATGAATACATATTTGGAAAGCCTGACTCTACAAGGACTTAGTTAAAGAAACGCAGGATACAGTGTTAGCTAGCCAGGGACAAATCTCACCTCCCCTGCTGCTGATCACCACTCTCTTGGCTTGAGAGTTGGCAACAGAGATCTGACAAGTCAAATAAGATAACAAACTATTTTACACACACACACACACACACACATATGTATATGTATGCCAAACCATTAGTTTGGTACAATAAAATATACTTTTTGGAGGCTTTATCATGTCCAAATAGCCTCTCATCCCACGTTTCATCATGACTGCCAAAACCTAAGGTAGTTTTAAGACATAAATTTCTAAAGGGAATATTTAACTTTGTTACAACTTCTGTGTTTCAAAGTTCAAAATTATACTAACAAGTTGATGGGAATGATGAGTGCTTTCCAGTGCCAAAATATGAGGGAAATTTTGACTGGTCTCAGGACAGGGGCAGAATTGGTGGGAACAGCAACACACCCGCATTCCTATAGGAGATTCCTAAGTCATCATATGAGCACAAAAATCCCACCAAAAAAGCAGTCAATTACGCACTAAGAGAGAAAAAGGTTTTATAGTGGGAGTCACCTGGAGATCAGCTGTTTTGTCTCTGAAACAGGTGCATACACAACCTCAAATGGTACAGTTAGCAGAGAACAGCCCACCCTCTGGTGACAGGGAGCTGCTCTTGTTTGTAGAGATTACAAAAAAAAGGAATTCTCCTGGGAGAAGAAGTTGTTTAAGCCTTCTCTGTTTTCTCAGCTCTTTTGTAACGTCCCCAGGTTGGGCAAGAACCATTATCTTCCCCTTCAGGAAAGAGTGACCCAGGCAGGACCCACATTTCAGCAGCTGCACCGTGCGATAACCATTTTCTAAGCTCTACTTGATAGTGGGCTGCTGCAGACAAGTGTGAGTAGACTGAAAAAGTCTCTAGTTAAAACGGTAGCACAGAAAATACCAAGTGAGTACAGATAAACACCCATCAGCAGTTTGCTGTACATTCTGCAAAGTAGGTGTAAATATACTTCTGATCTGCTCAAGCCATGCCTCAGCCTAGACAGAGAGCATGGCCCTCAAGACAGAGGACACCAGCAGAATTTCAAAAAGTAAATTTCTATGTATTGAAATAAATTAGCTGTAAAAAACCAATATATGAATCCCACTTTACTGGGATACAGATATGGATACTAATTTATTTATGTTTTCAAGGGGTCTGAAGGTGATTCTCTGTTTGATGCCAGCTGCTGGAACGCAGGCAGGCGGCGAGGAACACGAGGAATTCCGGGGCTCTCCGGGCGCTGCGCGGGCCGCTGCTGTCACCTGGCGGCCGTGCCGCGCCACCGCCCCGCCCGGCGCAGCCCCAGCACTCACCCTGCCCGAACAGCGGCACCTGGGGAGTAAAAAGAGCTAAAAAACCCCCCAAAGCTGGTATTAGAAACGTTCACTCAATACACTGATAATAGATCCAAATTACATTTCTTGAATATGTTTTATAACTCTGATCTCTCCAAGCTTTTCTAAAAAATACCCCAAATATAATGCAAAAGGCAAAGTCCATTGGACAAAAAAAGCAACAATCTTAAATGGGATGCAACATGATTTTCTTTTCAAGTGCTAATAAAAAAACCACTTACCATAACTTCTCTGGTTAGCTCCCATCATCTTCAAATACCCAGCACGAAACTTTAAATCCTGGTTTACTTTTGCACAAACATCATCAAGTGAGAGCATTTTCATGAGCACTAAGGACTCACAAAGTTTCTTGATACTCATAAATAACATATACCTGGAAACATGCCTAAGCACTCAGCTGACTGGCATAGAATGGCCTGGCTGCAAAACCACGGAACCTATTTCCCATCTGCGTGGCTGGAATAGCATGGAATATTTAACACATCCTGTATATTTCTGTGCCCAGTCTAAACTGTGAACTCTGAAAGGAACAGGCTTTAACAGCAGCTGAGGGCACTCTCAGCAATTTCTCTCAACACCGCTGCATACATCAAGAATGTTCCACGCTGCAGGGGCACAGCCAACCAATTCATGCACCCATACCTAGGAGGCAGCTGACACATCAGTAAAAGGGAAAGATCTGATCTGGAGGGAGTGTAGCAGGCACCTCTGCCTGCTTGTTCTGGCAGAGAGACTTGTGGAGAAATATCCTGGCACTTCAGGCGCACAGGAAAATGATCAGCATCAGAACTGTCTTCATGGCAAAATGAAGTAGCACCAAGTAGCAAACTCCCACACTGAACCTATACTCAGAAGAACTGAAAAGTTCACCAGCAAAAAGGTAACAGGGTGATGGTAAGCACTCTCCTCATCACCTTTGTTGTTTACTCTGTAGTGACCAACTCTTACGCTCATAACGAGCTGGTACTGAGTGACTGTTTTGGTATAGACTCCACCAGAATCCATGTAGGAAGCACCAATACTTTTCAAGAACAAAAATGGAAAACAAAAGCATGGGGTACTTATCTGTTACTGCATAGTTTCACAAACTGACTCAAAGCCTTGCCTATGAAAATTAGGATGGTGCTAAATATTAGATAGATGCTTCATTTGTGTCTCTGCTGACACAGTCCTGGCATCACAGAATCTGTTTCCTATTTCACTGGAAAATAGCTGCAAACAATAAACCCAAAAGACATCACATGCCATGTACTCCCCAGGTCATAGAAATGTGGTGAGAACTAACCAGGGAAGTTTTGAACAAAGCTGTGACAAGTACAGGGATGCAATGCACATGTGAAACTATCTTCAGTCTTTGTGAGAAATAAGCAAAGCTGCCAAGGGGATTTGGTCCCCTCAGGCTTATGTCCAGAAGACAAATGAAGTTACCAGAAATTGTCTGCTTTAATGGCAGTAAAACAGTAGGCTATTGACCCTGTGGCATTAAATGAAGTACCAGGGGTAACAACCACTGTCTTCACATTCTTTAAGAGTTCTGAAAATTAGGGAAAAAAAATCTTCACTGCAGTTTTTCCCCATCTCCCCACAGTTAGCACCCTGTAAAAGGTCTCAGTTGCTATGTTATTTTGTATCCTTATTCTTCATTGCACAGGTGTTACACAGCAGAATTGTAGTGTTAGACCCTGGCTGGACACCAGGTGCTGACCAACCTATTCTATCACTCCCCTCCTCAGCAGGAGAGTGTGGGAGAAAATAAGATGGACAAAAAAACCTCCTGGATTAAGATAAAGGCAGTTTGATAAAGAAAAGGCGGCACATGGAAGTGAATGAAAACACAAGATTTATTCTCTACTTCCCATCAGCAGGAGATATCCAGCTATTTCCCAGGAAGTAGGGCTTCAGTGTGTGTACCAGTTGCTTTGGAAGACAAACACTGTAATAACAAATGCCTTGCTCTCTCTGCCCCACCCCCTTCCCTCTCCAACCTTCTCTTAGACGTTGTATCTCAGCAGATGTCTTATCTTACAGAATATCCTTTGGTCAGTGGGTCAGCTGTCCTGGCTGTGTCCCCTCCCAAGATCTTGCCCACTCCCAGCCTCCTGGCCAGGGGGAATGTTGGAGAGACAGCCTTGCTGCTGTGGAGGGCTACTCAGCAGCAGCCAAAACACTGGAGTGTTTGTTATTGACACCTTTCTAGCCACCAATGCAAAGCACAGCACTGTGAGAGATGCTATGGGAAAATTACCCCACCTCAGCCAGACTCAATAAAAGTGTTTAATTTAGCAAGGTAATAAGCATGAGTCTTTTTTTTTTTCAAGTATTTTCATCAATAACTTGTTTCTCAATCTCTACATGTAATGCCTTGGCAAGTATTTTCATTGCAACCTTTTTGTTTTGTTCTCAGAGTCTTTCTTGCATGTCAACACCGATTTGAGTAATTTTCCTTCATAGGAAAGGTCCCAGCTTTGTGCAGGATCCTTTGTTCTTCCACCTAAATCAGAGGGAATCTAAAGGAACAGCTACCTTGCTAAAAGTCTGGATTCACCTGAAGTTGAGGTGGTCCTCCTCAAGTAAAACTCAATGCAGTTTGGGTACTATTGAAGTACATCCAGTATAAATTCATAGTCATTTAAACACAGGTTTAAAAAAAGCAGCACAAAAACCACCTGATCATAGTGGATGTATATAAATTAGTTCACCACGAGCAAATTAATTAATACTTAAAAGAAAGGGCCATTTAGAAAATAAAAAAAAAAATATTACAGAAAGACTGTTTCCAAAAGCAATAGATACTTATAATAAATATAACTGTGAGACTTTGAAATCTCTAGTTATGCTACTCAATGAAACATAATAAGGAACTAAGATTTTTTTTTTTAGCAGCATCTTAATTAGCAATCGTTAGCAGCAACATTCAGTGCATATAGAGCATTTTTCATCTGCTACTAATTAGAAAGGAAAATCTGAAGAATGACTTGGAAAATCATGCCCTAGGTATTAGCATACTAACAATGGGAATAAGAATTGAATACCTTTATGAAAGACAGGGAATTTGTCTATCTAAATAGAAGCAGTTGATAACATTGCCAAATTTGCTAAAAGGCTACAGACAAGCTGCTATTCCAAATTTAGAGGCAGTAGGAAAAAGGACAAGTTCCACTGAGTGTAGAACACTACATCCTATATTCTCGGACCTCCTGGACAATATGCAACAAGGGGGAGCCTATTAGCTGAATTTTTTTTGTAGTGACAAAAAAAAAAAAGAATTTTCAAGTTGTGGAAACCAGCAGAGGTTTTGGGGGAGGGGTGTGACTTCAGGCCTGTAGGTACCTAGGTGTATAGTAATACCAAAGAAATGGGTTAACTAGTCTGCTGTATGCAGAAGTAGTTTACCACTGAGGTGTTAGGCATGGTCCACAGAGGTAGGAAAAAAAAGGGAATTGAAATCTACAGGCAAAACTTAGATTATTACATAGAATCTGAAAATCACTTCCACTGCAAGTATACTCCGAAAAAATGAGAGCAGCAGAGGCTCAGAGCATGACTCAAGAAATCGTGCAAAACACTATTCTTTAGGACCTGGTAAAATTTCTGAGATAAACACTTTATCAGAAGAACATGCATGAATTAAAATTGTTTATCTAAGAAAGTTAAATTCAACTGAAAGGCAGGTTTTGAAACAAAAGGTATTTTTATCAGTTGCCTGCTAAGTCCCAGATTTTCCTCTCAAGCTTGCAAGCACACCTTTCATGCCCTTGGCAAAGTATTTCTCAATCTTTCTAAACCTTGCTAGACAGGCTTACAGAATCACAGAGTATACTGAGTTGGAAGGGGCCTGCAAGGATGGGTCTTAAGTGAATGAGCTCTATGGGGATCAAATCCACATTAAAACATCATGCTCTAATACTGAGCAAATCTCAGTCTTGACAAAAAATGTATCATTATGCTCATGTAGGATCCCAGATTTCTCCTCTTTTTTCTTAAATACACACTCCACTTTATTAGCTTCCCATCTTTTACCCTTCAATCATGTTTTATCTCAGACAATTACGCTTCTGCCCAGTAAACAGATTGATCCTCGTCTTCTATTATACATCTGTTTAATTATAGCTTAGCTAAGGCTGTGGAATTACTTGACTGCTTTTAAAGCAAAAAGAGAACCACAGAGCCACAGAATTGTTAGGGTTGGAAGGGACCTCTGGAGGTCATCTGGTCCAACCCCCCTGCCGAGGCAAGGGTCACCTTGAGCAGGTGACACAGGAATGTGTCCAGGTGGGTTTTTGGTCTCCAGAGAGGGGAAACTTCATGACCTCCCTGGGCAGCCTATTCCAGTGCTGTGTCACCCTCAAGGTAAAGAAGTTTTTCACGTCAAGGTGGAACTTCTTGTTGTAGTTGATGGCTGTTACTCCTTGTCCTTCTGCTGGGCACCACCGAAAAGGGTCTGGCACCATCCTCTGGCACCTGCCTTTGAGACATTTATATGCATTAATGAGACCCACTCCCAGTCTTCTCTTCAGCAGACTAAACAGGCCCAGCTCCTGCAGTCTCTCCTCGTAAGAGAGATGCTCCAGACCCGTCACCATCTTTGAGGCCTCTGCTGGACCCTCTCCAGTAGCTCCTTGCCTTTCTTGCACTGAGGAGCCCAGAACTGGACACAGCACTCCAGAAGCGGCCTCACCAGGGCTCAGCAGAAGGGCAGGACCACCTCCCTTGACCTGCTGGCCACACTGCTCCCCATGTACCCCCTGGCTTCCACCGGCCCTCCTGGCCACTGGGGCACTGCCGGTTTATGGCCAGTTTGTGATCCACCAAGACGCTGATGCTTCACGTCATTAATTATTGCCAGTAACTACGCACAGCTTCTTTTGTAGCTGCATCACGTAAACATTTAAGTTATAAGGGAACTTTTCCCCATTAAGATCTCGATGTGCTCCGCAGCAGAGGGGCTCCAAGAAGAGAGTTCGTGCACAGCCGTGGTCCCGGCTGGAGCGCCCCGAGCCCCCGGCAGCTCCCGGGCCGCTCGGCTGGGGTCGGTCGGAGGAGCGCTCCCCCGCTCCCGCCCGGCCCGGCCGCAGGCGCCCGGAAACGAACAGCGGACACGGAGCCCATTTCCCGTCCTCGCCTGCCGCTTCCGGGTCGCGCGCCGGGTTCCGCTGGAGGCGGCGGGGCGGGAGCTGCGGGGCGGGCGGAGGTCCCCGTCCTCCTCTTCCTCCTCCTCCTCCTCCTCCTTCTCCTTCTTCTCCTTCTTCTCCTCCTCGTCCTGGTGCCGCTCCTGGCCGCCGCGGGCTGTGCCGGGTGAGCGGGGACGGGCAGGGCGCGCCATCGCCAGCCGTGCGGGTGCCCGCGGGCGGGGGAAGCGAGGCCGCGGGGCCCGGGGCTGCTGTGCCGGCGGCGTTCCGGCTGCAGGTCTCGTCCTCTACCAGTGTGGGTTTATCACCCCTCTCCCCATCCCATCGCCAAACAAAACAAAACAAAAAAAGGGCCTTAGCCGAAAGTCCGCGGTGGTTCTGGTGCTGTCCGTGGGTCCCTGCTCTTGGAGAGCATCCCCGTGTTCCTAGCGTAAAATTGCTGGGATTTTAAGAGGCCGCCCTAAAGCCGCGGAGTCTATTCCTGCTGGCCTGCTTTTCCTCCTCGGGGATGTGTGTTAAGTCTTTTGGTTATCTGTGGAATAGCGTTTCCTCGGCAAAGGTGAGTTTGACTTGTCACGGCTCAGCTGTCCAGGGAGAGGAAGCGGCACAGGCAGCACACGGCAATGATCACTTTCTTCCATTTTTAGTGGGACAAACATGGTACTCTCTTAAGTACTTTAATTCACATTTGTTTTAAAGCCATTTTGGGTGAGCTAAGAGTAGTGTGGTTTGTGACACAGTTGTCCCTAGGCTTTTGGCAGCTGTGTTGTGTTCTGGCTAATGTCGAGCACACCCAGACCTGGGAACAGAAGAGTAACACATCACAAACTGGTGAAAGAGCCTCAGTTTTTCGGGTTAGTCGGGTTAGCATCAGTCGGGTCTGACTGTTAAACAGAAACTCGTGGAAAAATGAGTTTCACTTAAATGCAAGAGATGATTTTATACTTTTTGCAACCATCTTAAACGTTGATACAATTGCACTCAAAGTCCTTTACATTTCTGTTTAAAGTTATGTGGCAAAGAAAAAACGTGACCTCATGAGTGTTTTTTTCTGGAAATTGCAAACATTTCAAATATCTCTAACGCTTTTAACTTTTTTTTTGCAGATTAATAAAATTATTGAAGCATTGTCAAGGAGCTAGAATGGAAGTGAAAGGAGTCTTAATTATTTAGTTCCAGTTAGATATTTTGACTACAGAAACATGGGATTACTCTGGGTCTTGTTTTGGAAGTTTTAGGCATTCAGCTGGTCATAAGAAACAGGAATTAATCTTGGTATTTGAGTATTTCCTCTTTTTTAATGGTAACACTTGACCAAAATATTGAAGTTCAAAATGGCTTGTTCTCATCTTGTTTTAGCTTTTTCCAATAAATTGCTTTAAATTAGTCTGTGAATTTTAATAAATATTTTTACTGTAATTTATCATTTGGATTCTGTAGCTTTTCTTTTGATTGTCCAGCTTGAACTAGGACTGCAAGAGTGTGGTATGCTAATGCAAGTCATTGGTATGAAAGATGATTTTTTTATCTCCTCTGTAATCTAAGAGTTTTACAACTACTCTTGTGGTGCTTATTTTTAAAACTTCAACATTTTCTCCAGGTTTAAGTTTGTTTTATCATACAAGTTCTTCACTGCCATAATGAGGCTTGTAATTCTTGAAGATTATGATCAGGCTAGTGAATGGGCAGCCAAATACATCTGTAATCGTATTATCCAGTTCAAGCCAAGTCAAGGAAGATATTTCACGCTTGGTCTACCAACAGGCAAGTTTTATTCAAAGTCTTTGTAAATAACTAAGCCTAGAACAATGTTTGTATCATTGCTAGCAGATACAGTATTTAAAAAAATAAGTATTATTTTTGGTAATGTTCTAACTTTTTTATTTTTAAATATGGATTTGATTTCTGTGAAAAACTGTGGTAGTTTGAGAAACTGATAAATACTAAATGTGAAACAGCAGATTGCTTGTATGTTGAAAAGCGTTGTAGCAAAGTTTGACTGAATACATTTAAATACACTGAAAATGTTGTGCAGATACACAGAACAGTAGAAAAATTTTATTTAACAGGGAGTACACCTTTGGGATGCTACAAAAAGCTGATAGAATATCACAGAAATGGAGATCTCTCTTTCAAATATGTAAAGACTTTCAACATGGATGAGTATGTAGGTAAGATGTGCTATTATTTGAGAACACACTGTACTTTTTTTTTTTCTCTCCTTATAAAAACTATTAAATACTTTGTCAAAGTACCAGGTTAGTCTAGTATGTTTGTAATCCTATATTAGACTGCTGTCCAAGTGTTTTTCTCCATTCCTTTATCTACAAAAATGCAAAAATAAACACTGGTCTAAATTCAGTGTTTCACAATATTTCTGTAGACATTATATTGTCATGTAATATTGTGACTGCATTTCTGTTGAAGGCTTTACATTCTGTGATAAGATGTATGTGAAAGGAATGTAAACCAATTACCTTGTAGATGCCAACAGGAAACCTTCGTTCTCAGTGTAGTTTCAAATCTTGATTTATTTGACTCAGGTTTGCCTTGCATGCCTTACACCAGTTACAGACTAGAATTAAGGCTGTTTGGTTAAATCTTGTCATATGGTAATTTCACTCTAAATGATTTCAGGGCTTCCCAGAAATCATCCAGAGAGCTATCACTCCTATATGTGGAATAACTTCTTTAAGCATATTGACATAGATCCAAATAATGCTCATATCCTTGATGGGAACGCACCAGACTTGCAGGCGGAATGTGATGCATTTGAAAAGAAAATAGAAGAAGCAGGGGGGATTGATCTGTTCGTTGGAGGTATGAGGAAATGCTCTGTGGTTAGTTACAATTCAAGCATGTAAACCAATTCTTTAATCGCTATTTTCATAACTTGACTAAAACCCAGATTTTTCAATTATTGTGTGACTAACGAAGAATCAGTAAAAATACCAAAACAGAACGGTTGGTGTCCAAGTTTCTAACAACTTAAGTAAGTTTTTATTGAAAATGGGGAACCAAAAGGAAAGGATGAGTCCTTTTTTATTCATGTACAATGTTTGAGGATATGTGTCGATTCTCAGGTCTGGAATGATTTATTTTTTTTAACTTTGAAAAGGCATTGGTCCAGATGGCCACATTGCATTCAATGAACCCGGATCAAGTTTGTCTTCAAGAACAAGATTAAAGACTTTAGCAATGGACACCATTTTGGCAAATGCTAAATACTTTGATGGAGACTTATCTAAAGTACCAACTATGGCGCTAACAGTTGGTGTGGGTACAGTGATGGATGCTAGAGAAGTAAGAACTCATTTAGTTCTAGTTGCATGTGTGTTTTCAAGATTAGTTAATATTGATACTGGGATTGAAAGTAAAGAGACCTTTGTTTTGCAGGTGATGATTCTTATAACAGGTGCACATAAGGCTTTTGCACTGTACAAAGCAATTGAAGAAGGAGTCAATCACATGTGGACAGTTTCTGCTTTCCAGCAACACCCTCGCACTATCTTTGTGTGTGATGAAGATGCTACTTTAGAACTAAGAGTTAAAACTGTGAAGTACTTCAAAGGTGAGCACTGAATCAGAGGTTACATGCGTTTACGCAAAACCAACAGCTTTGAAATTATACTGACATAAGTCTGAGCCTTCTGCAGTCACTAATGTGTAATGTTATATAGTCAAAATATTAAATATTAATTTATTTCTTGTGTTTGGAAAATTGCCAGGAGGCATAACTTGTGCTACCTACATTCCAGACAAATCTACTTGGGAAGAGTATTTCCTTTGCTTCTAATTTAAACAATAGTTTAGTAATCTTTATTTTCAAACAGCAGCAATCTGGTGTTCCAGATTGCAGGTCTTAAGTATACTAGAAAGTTTCACTTAAAGAAAACTCAATACATTTATTTATCCTGATACATTTCCATGCTGCTTTTGCTATGTGCTGTAATGTGACGTCTAGTAAACTGTGATACAGACTTTGAAGCCACCTGAGGATGTTTTCTCAAGTGCAGTTAGCATAACAATCTATACTGACTTTGAAAACATTGCACCCTTTTGCTGTGTTTTTCATATTTATAGTAGGTATATAGGGGCAAACTTAAAGTAAGTCACGATGTTTGATAATAATTGAGACTTCCTAGACTGAATCTGTTTCACTGAGATTGTAGAAGCTGAGAAAAGTAGTTTTCTCCTGACTGTATTAGCACAGCACATGCAATTGTGTGACTCAGTTGTCTTTCTCACTAGCCTGGGTACCTGTAGTAGCTGAGGTATCAGAGACCAAGATTGTAATTTATTTAATTATTTTTTAGAGCATTATATCACCAGTGCTCATACATGTATTAGATGGCACTTTGGACATTTCTGTGTTTTTTATCCTGATACCTCTTGTGGCCAACTTGGTAATTTTGGATTTTTCAGTATGCTGTTCTCTGCTATGTATCTGTGGGATAGGAGGGAGGGTTAGTCTTTGCGTGTATCACACTGCTCGATAATACTGTTGTTTTCAAAGATAAACTTCCCTAACTGTTTGGATAAGTTTTAAACATTATCCTGTATTTTATATAAGCAGAGGCTTTGCTTGGTAAATACAAACCTAATGTAGAATCACAAGGTATGAATGACACTGAACATTGCTTTAAAAACATCAAGGGCTACAATTTATGAATGTGTGCTATTATGTCACTGTAATACACAGCAATAGAATTTTTAAAAAGATGATTTACTTTAAACTTGCTTAATTTTACCTACTCTCAAATCAGTGATATTTTTTCCCCTTTTAAGATGGAGGAGAAATCAGTGTGGGTCAAATTTGGAATTATTTCTGAATCTTGATCTTCAGGTTAGACTTCTTAGGGAAGCTAGGTAGTTCTTAATACTGCTATTTGTGGTAGTGATTTACAGGGATTTTTCACCACGTAAAAATTTCAATATGAAACTGCAATATTTTTGTTTTATAATCAAGTACCACACTGGTTGGTAAATAGATCAACCTATTCAATTTTTTCTAACTTTCTGAAAACCTATTATAGACTAAAATTATCAAGTGTACTTATGGTCTTACTGTAAAAGTGAAAATACCTTTCTTGAGGAATGAAACAGAAGATGAATTTTGAATTTACTAATTTGTCTGCAGATAAGTTAGTTCAGGATAGTTTTTTTCCATATGCATGCTCCTCTTAAAACTGTATGCAGAAACCTGTTTATTCAAAGCATACTTGAATATACAGTGGGACTTTCCTTTGAAATAATCTATGAAAATCTATGAATTCTGGTGCATTCCTTTAAAAAAAATCATTTGTTTCTCGCTGTTTTTCCTGTAACACTTTCACTAACAGGATTTAAATAGTCTTCATTAAGTATGGCAGAAGCAATACTTTGTAACCATTTTTAATGCATCTAGGAAGTGCGTAGTTATTTCCTTTTCATTTCCTCTTTGTAGAAGAGGAAAGTACTGGTAGGAAGTTAAATGTTCTAAAGCTCAAAACATGCTTTTAGTTTGAGTAGTGTATGCAGCTCTTACTCCTTCTGGACAAATGAATTTTATGTCAAATGTATACTTAAGTTTTTGTCACTGTTAAACTGAAAAGTATTAGACTTGATCTAACATCTGTATTTTATATTAATCACATAGTGAGTAGTAATAGATGCTGAATAAGATGCCTTTTTTGTGGTCACCTACAGTAATGACCTTAGATTGTATAGTCACTCAAATTTCATGTTGCTGCAGTGACACTAAGGTTGCCACCAGCTGCAGCATGTAACAAAGGTATTTGATTCTTTGCCACAGATAATCACTAAAATATGCAGTACTGCAAGATTTCTTTTTTGGTTTTTAAGAGAATTACTTTTAATGTTACATATTTTAATTTTAGAAGTTTTATCTTTAGTTCAATGCTAAAATGGACTTTTACTTTGCAGATTGTGAACACTGATCATTACTGTTATTAGTCCTTAAGGTGAAATGAGGTTAAAAACCTGCCTGTGATCCAATGTCATACATACCTAGATGTAGGTAACATTTTTACTAAGTTATAGCAAAGTTAAGAGGGAAGCATCTTTTTTATTAATTGCACTTCAGCATTTTCCAGAATTAAAGGAGTTCAAGAGGAAAAAAAATAACCCCCTTAATCATAGCTATGGAGGACTTGTATATGACAAAAAAAGTCCAGTTAGAACAGAAAACAGTTGGACTGCTGAAATTGGGTCTGCATTAAGAGTCTGGATAATTTAATTTGATTTTGCCTGTCTAGGACCACAAGTACATGATTATTACAATGACAGTATTACCAGAATGCTAGAACATTGCAAAAGAACTCAAGCTGTTAAAGTCTCACTCTGTGTGCATCTGATTGTTATGGCAAATTGTGGTGTGAGGGAATTATGTTGCTGTTACGCAGTTTTAAATACAGAAAAAAAAGATGCATTCAGTTCATTTGGAAGTATTCCAAATGTGCTTTTTGGGTCTGTTATCAGAGAACTGTCTGGTCCCTGCTCAGCTGATACTGAATATGTCATTAGTATGCAAGTGATACAGAAATATATCTGCTGTCTCTGATTTTGAACTACTTTAAATAGCCATTGTTGTTCTCGTCAGTGAACTATTTAAAATGTATACTTTGAAATAAACTCCAAATAAAAATGTGGATAGAAGGACATGTTAACAAAGTATAACTAATGTAAAGCTGGCATTGTTGCTTTCCCCCCAAGGTTTAATGCATGTGCACAATAAGCTTGTGGACCCACTGTACAGTATGAAAGAAAACTGAAAGAAGACTGAAGAGGAACTCCATGTGGGTCAGCAGCAACAGTTTTAGGTAGCAGACGAGTTCACTGCTATGCAATATGCTGAAAACTGTTTAAAATGGGAAATCCTAGGTACTGTATTTTTAAAAAGGTCCAATATCTGTACATTCACATTCCATCTGTTTGCTGTGTTGTGCATTTTGCTTTAACATTTGGAGCTCTGCTGTTGGCTGGTACATCACTAAATGGAACAGAACAAACTTGCGAGAGACTGCATGTTACGTAGAGAGGGGAAAAGCAGAGCACTAACTCTAGCACAGCAATGTAATGCATCTGCCTCGTGTTAGAGATGATGACACTTCAGTTCCCAGAATTTTTAGTTTTTGGCTTGGTTAGTGTAACTACATTTTGCATTTGTGTCTCTAGGCAGAATGGTTTTGGCCTTTGTTAATATTACGGACTTGTAATAGTTGTACAATTTCTACTATGAAATGTTCTGTTTACATATATCTAATGTACACTGAGCTTTTGCACTTGGCTGCCTTAAATTTGTCTTAAACAGTTTTTGGGCATCTCAAGTCCTGCTGTATAGTCCAGGAAAATGAAAACACAAAAACAGTGCCTAAAAATGCACCAAATTCGTGAAAGTCACAACTTGCTCCAAGGATAAAAATATTAAACTTCTACCATAGCACCTTTTCCTCTCATGTATTTCAAATTACTTTAGGATTTTTATATTTTTGGTAATCAAGCTTTATACATAAGGAAAAATGTCCATGTTCCTTCCTGGAGGTACCTATTCAATTATATAACTGATGTTACAATTAAATGCCTGAAAAGAGGTTAATGTACAGGACTATAATGTCTGCAAATGATCATTTAAAGCCAACTGTTAATCACTTTTTCATTGTATCATTATAAACATTGAGCTGTTACAAGGAATGTTATTTCCTACTTTGAATATAAGTAAAACTTAAATATAAATCTCTTAATTTCAAAATTGTTTCATTTCTAATAAAAATTGTCAGGAGTAAATATGTCAGAATTTCAGGGAGTGAGTAGGCACCAAAAGAGGAAGATAAAGAGTTTACTTACTGATGAAGACTTTTTGGGAAAGCCCTGGTGTAAAATACTCACTGCAAGAAAGTACAGCTAAGTATAAGTTAAACAATTTAACTCTTCCCCTAAATGACAGGCAGGTAGTCTTTTTTACAAATCACATTATCTCCTCAGGGCTGTGGTAGAGTTGCATCCTGGCTCACCCTTCTCATAAATCATCTTACAGGGTCCTTTCAAATCGGGACTGTTCTCTGATTCTGTGAGATTACAAAAGCATGGAAGAGTCTGTCTATAGCAGTGTAGGAAGCCAGGCCTAGTGTTTCAATTCTCAACAGTACACTGAACATCCACACATTTAAAACATGCTTTCAGCTTTAAGGCTCAGCTTATGCACCTGTATTTTTGAAGCATAATGCAACATTGTGGGGAAAAAAGTTGAAAAGACTGCCTTGTAGGAGAGTGCTGTTTCAGGTAGTGTGTGACTCAAAATGCAGTGTTAGGTTTGCCATTCTTACCCTTTACAGCTAAGCAAGTTTATAAACAATTCTATTACAAAAAGCATGAAACTAAAAGTAGTCATGAATTTAGGTTACTATTAAAGGAATTGAATCATGTTTTTATCTTACTGATCATCATCCTTCTTGTGGCAAAATGGAGAATTCTACTGAGGAAGCAATATTCTTGTTCTTTTATTCCACCACACCTTCCGGTCGTGCCTTGCTTGGCAGCCCTACCCACTAAAGCCCTTTGTGTTCTCAAGACATGCGAGTCCACAGAATTAGTATCTTTTCTCCCTTTTAAACTACTGGACCTTCTGTGAAACACAGGCCAGTTTAAATACTGGTACAGTAGAATCTGTCTGTCCTTGAGTGTATCTGGGACTGCTGCTGCCTCTTTTCATGAACAGTTCTTGGTTGTTCTCCAGCTTGTTTCTCTTGTTAAACTATTTCTTTTTAAATTATGAGTGCTATACTATAGGATGTAATTTTTTTTAAGTACTACCACACTGTTTCCATTATTCCACTCCTGAAGATACTTAAAATCATTTAACGAAATATCAGTTCTTCAGGAGAGTACCTTCCAAACTTTTAACTACTAAGAGCAAGTCAATCCTTTAAGTTGCATAAAGTTTAACGTGTTACTCTGCAGTAATGGCACAGCAAGCATTTTCAAGTTCAGTAGGTCTTAAGGGTAAATTCTAAGTTAGCCTAGCACATCAACATTACCATTTTATTCTTTTTCTCAGTAAGATTTTAAGGTATTTTGAAAGGAAAGGGGGAAAAAGTGACTAGATAGAATCAGGTACTTTGTGTCAAAAACTAATACTTCATGTACTGTAAGAGTATTAACCAGTTCATTTAAAGTTCTTGTTCTCAAAACTGATGTATGTACAAAGTCCTCTCAGAATTAAGATGACAATTTGTATTTTTTTTCTGCCTCAGGTGACTACAGTAAGGCTAAAACAGATTCTCAAGGCAGCTTTATCCATCTATGTAACTCATTTAATTAGGTAACATACATTTGATGTGTCACTCAGCAAGGATATTATTTACTGTTTGAATAATCTCTAGCTTACCTTTAGCTTCTGCCTTATTCCTCAGTACAGAACCAGTGCTTTCTTTTAGGTCTAGTTCAAGGGGTGGGGAGCTTATTTTAGCTCCTTTGCTCCTAGCATGTATCCCTGCATCTGTAGTTCCTTAACTGCTAGCTTTTACAGGGGAGGAATAATAAATATGTTAGAGAGCTTTTATCCACAGCATCCTTCCGTTCTTCAGGGTCAGTAGCAGCAGCTTAGGGACCTTTATTAGAGATACAGATACCTTGTTCACATCCAGATCTTTGGCTTTTCAGTGCACCTGGAACAGCTGCAAATGAAAAAAAACCACCAACCACAAACAAACAGAAAAAAGCTTCAACAAACCATTGAAGTATCAGAATTCCCTCTCACCTTTTCCTGTACTCTGAAACTAATACAGGTTGAAAGGGAACATGTCCTGAACATGTCCTGTTCAATTCCATCCCTCCAAAAATTTTCCCAATTCATCCTTGTACGTAGGCTGAAATAAAACAACTAGTTTATGATTAAAGTGTAGGTAACAAGCCTAAATTTAAGGGCAGACTTTCCTGGTGATTGAGTACTTTAGCAGGTATGACTAGCAATTTGTTCTCTAAAATATTTTTAATAACAAGAAATGAAGATCTGTGAAGAACTAAACTAGTCCCTGAAGATCAAAAAATAAATGCAGCTTAAAAGCTGAACTAATGGTAAACATACACACTTTAACAAGTTTAAAATAAACAGTGTGGGACATTAAAAAAGTTTTGATTTTTTCATCTGATGTTTCCCACCATCACGATTTTCCGACAACAGCAACTTTAGAAAAAGTAAAATAGGAAGCATCTTGATGCTCGTGCCAACAGTTAAAACTTCAAAAGAAAAACACCAAACCATCACCAGCATTGTTTGTCTATTCATACCTTTCAGTTATTTTTATAACCTTTTTGCCATATGTTTCGTCTCATAGAGACCAATGCAAAAAACCCCCATAATTATGTTAATTTTAAGTATTAAAAGTATGAAAACAGTGAAATTCAATGAAAAACAATACAATGCAAGCTTTTAGATGCAGTCAAGTAACTTTAATTTCATAATAATCTACAAGTATATGTACATTTTAAGTCCTTTCAATTCATCTTTCCACACATTAAATTCATACTATTTAAAGCCAAGTATGTTCCCTCTCACAGTGATAAATCACGTATTAGCTCACTTTGCTACTGTCTGCAAAAAGCTGAGCAAATGATCAGATGTCACTGATCTCTATTTGTCAGTTTCTCTCTTCAGAACACGTATAAAGGCATCTCTTGGAACCTCCACATTGCCAATTTTTCTCATCAACCTCTTGCCTTCTGCTTGCCTCTTTAAAAGCTTCATTCTTCTTGTAATGTCTCCACCGTACTGTGAAAAGAAAAAATTTTACCAAGCTTAAACTACAACTGCAACTACAGTACCTTCCAGCAACACTAAACTCAAGGGCTTAAAAACAGTCAGAAAGGCTGGTAATATTTGAGAAAATTATTTTATACTCCAAATAGTTTGGCCTAAAGGCAACTAGTTGAACAAGGAAGCAATAAGCACATTAATCTGGACAACTGAGGGCTGAACTCTGTCACACCTAAATATATACATTCCTGTAAGCCTGGGTGACACTAG
The DNA here is from genome assembly GCA_013399195.1 of Dicrurus megarhynchus. Classification (NCBI taxonomy): domain Eukaryota; kingdom Metazoa; phylum Chordata; class Aves; order Passeriformes; family Dicruridae; genus Dicrurus; species Dicrurus megarhynchus. The sequence goes on along the minus strand of VXAD01006275.1, from coordinate 412,596 downwards.
ACAACACATTAGATCCAAATCCCCTTGGAACAGCAGCAGGATGCCAGCTCAGATACATTAAGGCATCTCAATTAGCATTAGATGCTTACATCTACAAAAATGAACTAAACGTGGGTACAGTGTTCAACAGACACCATCCCACAGCTGTGCCTAGCAGAAGAATTCTGTTGCAGTTGAGAGAAAAGGACACTTGTTTAATATTTTCCAATATGTTTACTTCAGAGAGTTATATACAAGCTAAATAAGAGGCATCACAGTTTTCCAACAGCTTTGTTGTCTTGTCCATAGTCAACTTTTGCATATTTAAAGCTTTATTACAATGTATTACTGCAAACCTAAGTAGAAGTCTAATCACAATCAAGTCTCTAAAGAAGCACATTTATACTTCCTTCTATCACCTGAAAACCAGTTTAGGAAACATGAAGTTACCTATATGCCTGTGCACACACACACACACACATTTACTGCATGTCTACAAGTATTAGAAAATGATGAGGCAACAGGAGTGAGCAGACACACTCAAAGTCTGTCACTGAAAAAGCTGTTACTTTATCTAATCCACTCTTCAAACTGCAGCAAGAGGTTGCAAGAGTTGGATTTTAAAATAAAAGCTTAAAAGTATCTGTTAAAATTCCACTGACACTTAGGAGCACAAGCAGAACATGTCTTTGCTGGATTTCTGGGAAAAGATGGGCCTATCATCTGAGCATAACTCTAAGGTTTGCAAATGTCAGAAACATGGAGAAAAGAGAAAAAAAATACCTACACATTTTGCCACAACATTTTTTCTGTAAGCTTTCAGCCTGCAAAATAAAATAACACATACACCTTAACATATCAGAACATCTGTATGTGAAGCTAAGTACTTGAGTTGTCAAAATGTTACTTTTGTTTCTACTAGTTTTGTAAGTGTGCTTTGGCATCATGACATTTTCAGGTTTTGTATACAAAAGATGAAGTCTTAAACAGAAGATGTAATTCACAGTTCTCAATTCTAGAAATATCCCTTAGGGTATATAATATGTACATAAAGAAATCACAATCTTGCCTTTTTATCTAGAGTTTCTGCTATGACTCACAGGAAGTGTTACACCCATGTGTATATACATATATACAAACAAATTCTTACAGCACCTCTGTTTGAATTCCAACCTTTAATTATTTTACCACAATTTAAATCCTATTTAAACAGCAACAGAAAAACGTGATGAGAAACACAACATCGAGGAAATGGTTTGCTTTAAAGAAGTGTGTGCCAGGAAAAAGTTGTGTGTTCAGCTGCAACATACTTCCCTTTGAACAGCACAAATCAGTTATATTTTTGCTGACTCTCACAGCAAACTGTTCCACAACTAGCTAATTTTTTTTCAGTAGTAAGAAACTTTTTCCACTGCCAAAGAGGAAGTGGACACATGGGTGTTGCAAGTTACACTTTATCCACTAAATGCAATGCTGACCACAAGTAATCTAAAATAAAAATACATTTTCTTCGTATAAATTTAATTCAAAATGTTTAGTCAATAGTCACTGCTCAAATGTGGTTCTCTTTTTCTTTTCAAGTAGCATATACAAGAAAAATACAAATTTATAGCAAAATCAAAGTCCTATAATGTATAAAACTAGGTAAGACTTTACAAGTCTGTATTTTACATAACTTCAAATACGGACAGAAAAAAAATAAGGGGAATAGAAGGGCTTCACTTACGTTTCTCTTGCAATGATTTTCTTGCCAATGGCAGCCTGGATGGCTATTTCAAACAACTGTCTAGGAATAGTCTCTTTTAAACGTTCACACAGGAGTTTACCAGCAGCATGTGCCTTATCACTGAAAAAGAAAGTCAGCAACATTAAAAATACATCCATAGATCAAACTGTTTGATTGAAGGGTTTTAGTAGAGGTTTTCCTCTTCTTAACTCAGAAGATAAGCTGATCAGATCATAATTTTACATCTAATAAGTGGTCTTGGTATGTCACCTGTTTCATACTAACAGGTGATACAACTGTATTAACCTCAGTATATAACATCATATAAAGTGTTTATAAAGAACATCCTGATTATCCATCACACTGAAGACATTTTGAATACTGTCACAGCTCAGGTTCAAGTGAAATTTTAAACTAGGTCAAGGAGAATTGTCATTAATTGTAGGCCCAAGAGGTCAAAATACACATATTACAGAATGCTTTAAAAGTCTGGTTTTATATCACAAGAAAAAAATAAATTAACATACTCTTGTCATCTGCTAATAAAAATTACCCAGCTATATTTAGCATCTGCATATGCTTCAGGTTTTGGAAAGAGAAAACAACAAAAGGTCTAAAGAAGCTACTAACAGATACTTTCATAAGGCATTAGAAAGAAATGGGTCTATTCTCTTCAAAAATATCCATATTTAGCAGACTTTTTTTTACCAACATGCATGTTTTCAGGTAGCAACGTCACTCCTTGCTACCTGTACAGAGCAAACTTAAACATGAAGTAGTCAAGTCATATTCATTTAGCATTCCAGTTTTAAGAGATACATCTGTTTACTTGTATAGTAAGAATAAATAAGAATCTTAATACTGAGCTTACAGTAATCTCTGTAATACTTTATCTATAAATATAATTCAGCATAATTCTTACAGATGCAGTTTTTACAGTGGGAAGACTGAGAATACTGCAGCAAGAGCAAAATGAATGCAACTACAAGTTTAAAAAAACAACAATTTAAAGCCAAAAGAAAGGTTATCAGTTTTAGTGAGTTCAGGGTACAAGCTAAAGTGATCAAGAAATACATGTTACAGCAATAACTAACTTTTGCAAGGTGGCCCACTCCATTTTGCACCTTTTCAGCGTAAGAGATACAGAGAGATTGCTAAACACTGCATGCTTATGAGAAACACATAGCAATTGTATGCAAGAGAGTTACTCCCCTTCAGCCCCATGATCCTTCTGAATAAGGCAAGGGGTTTATTTTCCTATGGCAGCCTTCTGGAATTACAGAATTCCAAGGATTTCAATATTGCAATTATGTAAAAAAATATGAAAATATACAAATATTTAGCAACTACAAATTAGTATTTTAAGAAGGAAAACCAAACAACCCACAAAAGTTTATCAAGGGATTACTGGGAAGGGATGGTGGAGTTACAGAAGGGAGCCTTGTAAAAACTTTGTGAGAAGCAGGAGAGAGGCTGGAAACAGGAAAGGCATTATTCTCACCTCTAATGCCTCAGATACTCATAGAAACTGAGTCATTTTAGCAAAAAAATTCTGAGGTAACTGCATCCAGTAAATATTTACATTCTCCTGGTACTTGTCTGGAAACAAGATAACAACAAACTTCTATGGAACAGGAATGACTGGGAGAACAAAATCATTTTTTGTCAGTATTAAGTACCATAAATAATTCATCTGGCATCTCCTAGACTGGTCTGGACCTAAATTTTTCCTGGCCTTCAAAAGATTAGCATTTTGGATTTCTTTCTCCCTGCCCTACATTTAAGCTGAGGAGGGGAACTAAAAAATTGCTATTAATTACAGTATGTATTTCCTAATTTTCATATTACAAAATGCTTCTCTTTTTCAGTGGTGATGAAGGTGGTCATATGGCAAAATGTTCAATGCTCATACACATTTGTCATATTAAGAGTAATACATATACCTGGAGTAATTTAGAATCATATAATCATTTAGGTCAGAAAAGACCTTAAGATCATCAAGTCCTATTAATAGACAATGTTTTCATTGACTAATAATAGGAAGTCTTATTTCTTTCAAATAAGGAATCCAGTCAACCTACCTGTGTATGATAGTTGCCAGTTCTTCAACTGGATTTCCATTTAGAAGAATATCCATTTTGATTAGGTCTGCTGATTGGTAACCTGCATCTTCATAATCAAAACTAAAAAAAAAAAAAATAAAAATTCAAAATTCAAAAATTAGTGATGATATTGTATAAATTATATTCTGCATTCTTTGTTCCATAAATTTTACAGACAATTTCTTAATAAAACACTTGAACTTTGTAATAAGATGGGAGGACAGTTTTTAATAGTCTCTCAGGACATCTTCAGGCTAGAAATGTACTGCACATCATGTCCCCTCCAATGCAGAAAGATGTCATCTTGACTTTGAGGATCTCTTTCCAATCTACTGAGCATTTAGGAATCTACATGCTTAATGCAATCTTAAAGAACCCTTCAACACAGCTTTTGAACAGTCAATGTCCTGAATGTCACAGGAATCAAGCACTAACTCAGGACCATCTTCTTTTCATCCTCTCATTAGACAAACTTTTTATGTGGCCCCTATAATCACCGTCTCTGACAACTAAGTTGTTCACATAGTTTCCAAACCAGATTTCTTCTTTGGTAGGTGGGGGACTTACTGTCTGTGTGTTAGTTTGCAAAAATTGTTAAAATGCAAGAGATGCACAGGTGATGTATGAGACAGATAGACAGATCGATCGATTGTTCAATTGATCTTGTGTGTAAGTTTAAATGTGGAGGATCATCAATATCACTGTAGTTGGGTCAAACCTGAAATACCACAAGAGAGGGGGAAAAATCCTTTGAGATTATTTCAAAGTACTTCTATTTTAGTTGGCTTAATAAACCATAGACGTGTAAATAGAGCCACATAACAGAAATATGATTACTGAGCGCACTACATACAAGCTGTATTAAGGAGTCAATTAGGAAATAAAAACAAATAAATAAATAAGATAATGCAACATCATTGGCTATCACCCCTAAATCAAAGGAAACCCAGTGTAGTTCTGCTAATGAGATAGGTTCTTGATAAACAGGTTAGGTTTTATGTAGTGGGGGAGCCAGATCCAGAGAGCCAATTCAAAATTTCCATCCCTCTGTTTCTTCTACCTTGCCTCTCCACTTTTGCCTATGCTTTTACTGCATAGATATATAAATATATATATATATATATTTTATATATCTATGCAGTAAATATATATATACATACATACATATATATATATATACATATACACGTGGGCAAAACATGTCTTACTTACGTTTATAAGACATAATTAAAGAAAACACAAACTCAAAGCAAATTCAGTCCTTCAATAAAATTAATTTTTATGTTAATAAAATAAATAATGTAATTAGGTATACCAGTTCCTATTATATAATGTATCTCACGAACAACATCTCAACATACCAGGTTTGTGAGAGCTATTGAGCCTCCTGGGGCACAAGCTCATCTGCCATGCAACATTTTCTCTTCCATTAAACTCACAAAGGCTCTTCACAAACATCTGAGCACTGTATTAGACTCTGAAATCATAGTAGCCATCCAAAATGGAAAATTCTGTCTCAAAATACAGATGACTTTTTTTTCACATAATAAAGCATGTATGCAAAGTAAGTAGTGTTTGTTTTAAATACCACGTTGTTTTACTAGCTTTAAATAATCAACGTGGTTATTTTCCTCTTTCCACAGAGGAAGAGACAGTTAATCCAGTAAGTAGTACAGTTTCAGTGATTCCTTTTGACAAAAATTGCCCAGTGTCACTTCAGACAAGGACAGACCATCTAGGTCTTATTCATATAGATGAGCCAGTGCTGCTCCAGAGGGTGCCCTTGAAAAATACATGCATTGCCAAAGACAATGATTCTTAGGTAGTGATGCACTTCTCACATTTTTCAGACTTATTTCCATCCATTTTCACATTAATCTAATCCATTCAAGATGAAGAGATTTGCAGCACCATCATAACGGAATATTCTTCATTTGTGCCCTTCCACAGCTGTTCCTCAGGCCTTTTTTCACCCTGCCCACCCCTTTAGGATCCAGGGTGGGGGAAGAAGAAGGGGGAATGGGGTGGGGGGGATAGTTACCTTGCATAGCCAGAAGACAAAGACTTAAGAGCATCATAAAAATCCACCACAATTTCGTTCAGTGGAAAGAGGTATTTTAGCATGACCCTGTTTTCATCAATGTACAACATATCCTTCTGGACTGCCCTACGATCCTAGACAAATAAAAATTGTTTCAGTTTCCCTTGAAATTTTCTACAAAAAAATACAAAGCAAATTAAAATGAACAGCAATCAAGCTACACAAGAGAATTCCTGTACTTAAGCCACAAAGTAACTTTCTTATTGGTAGTTCACTGAAGTCCCAGGACAAATTGAAGCACTGTAACAAATAAAGTGGTTATAACTTAACTAGACATACATTTCAAGCCTTTCCTCTCTAAATGCTGAATTTCTGAAATCCTTAACAGCTTCTGCTTACTGCTGCCACAGTAGGACTTGCAGGCTCATCCTCTTTCCTCCCAGGAGGGTGTTCTTAAAGTTATTTTAGGAATTCTTTTTAATAGATTTTATTCTTCACTGTATTGACATACAAGTACTGTATTGCTTTGTATTATGCATTTTGAAATGTTAAAAGCTAAGAAAAATATTGTGAAGAAATAATATAAACACAATATATGTGGCAGTTAAAGCATTTTCAATTACAAGTATTTCAAACACAGTTAGGCAAACGTGTTTGGCCATCACTATCCTAAAAGAATACATGAACACAAAGTCAAGTGTTGGCAGAAGCTGTATTTCCATTAATACACTTCTAGAAAAACCAATACATCTTACTTGCCTGCTACAGACTCCATTTTTTTAGGAGAATAGAACTAGCTATGAATTAGTCTAGTACAGACCAAGCACTTTGTTGTCACTGAGCTTCATCACCAACTTTAAATATATGGATTCTGTAATTCATAATTTTACAAATAAAAAGTTAATTATTTTTTCTTTGAAAAGTATTCAATAATTACTTCCAAGATATTTAAGTAATAATACCTGTTATCATACTATCTAGTGTCTTCACTTTAGTATAAGGTAAGGATCTTAAAAATGCAAAAGATAAAATTAAAACTATACACCAACCTGACACAAGGTAATTATTTTCCCAATATATTCATGAGGTGTTACAATAGTACCAAGAACAGTTGGCTCCAAATATTCTGATACTGAAAGTTTATCAGGAAACTGAGCAGGGTTGATAATAGTAATCTGGTCTTTTCCATACTCCTGAAAACAAACAAATAAACTAGATACTGTAATTTTAGAAGTAAGTAAAATGAACAGCAAAGGAGACAAATACAGCATTGAAAAAATGCTAAAACTGTTTCAATTGCCTGAAAACGCTAGTGCATTATGCAACCCAAGTTTAAAATAAGGATGATTTTAGAAGAGATTTCTAAGGAAATCACATATAGAAGTCCCTTATCAGCATATCCTTAAATATCATTATACAGAAATAGTACAGGATTAAGTTTTTACTTGGGATAATGCAGAAATACAAAAAGCCTTTCTATCCATCTTTCCAGGTCTCTCTTTCCCCTGTAAATTTAGGATCTTCTTTCTTGCTTCATCCTGATCCTCTAAGTTACTAAGTTACAGCTTCAACAGAAGACATGCTCTGAATACTTTAGAGTTCAGTGGTAGGGACTTTCTTCTCTAAGTAGAACTTTGGGTTCAGGCTCCCTCACATGCTGAAGTGGATTTAGAAATTAAGTTTTTGATTCCTGTGTAAGTGCTTTCATTACCTAATTTTTCCAGTCCAACATCCCAATAAGGGCTGGAGTTACCCTTCCAAAGTAAAAAGAAGGTTATGCTGCTTATCGTGTAAATGCAACTTCCCTCTGCTTATGTGCCAAAGATGCAACTTCCCTCTCCTCCACACACCAAAGCAAGTTGATTGCATCATTTCCACTGACAGGGACCCAACTTCCAGCATTGCTGGGAAAGAATCCCACATCAACAGTCCAGAATCACTTACACACCAAAGGTGTTGACTACTTCATTCATAGCTGCTATACTGCCTAAGAAACCAAAACATCCAGAGAGATAAAAGGTCTATGCCTGACACCTTGCAAGTACAGCAACCTTTCTTATACAAGTTTTTAGTAATTCACAGAATAATCAGCCAGTCAACTTAGAGCACCTGCTGCAGGGGAGGCTGCAAATCCACCTCTTTTTCTCTATAAAACTCAAATGCAGTAATTGTATTTGCACCTAGTTTAATGAAGTTAGCACGTGCCTGTTTAATTGTGATCAAAAAATCACACTTTCTTTCACCAGCCCCTGCCAATCTACAGTAGCATTACAAGCTATTCCTAGAAACATTCATGTTTTCTGACAGATAAAGCCTGGAAGATTATTTCACTTGCTTTTAACACAGTCCAGTCAGGAAGAACTTAAAAGAATACAGCAAGATATGTGTCCTATACTCTCATTTTCAAGGAAAAGTATAAGACATAAAAAGACAGTGCTTGAAGTGAAAGGGGAAAGAACATCCTTAAAAAAGAAATACAAACTATTTAAGAAATATACTGGTGTTTCTGATGCTTACTATAAAATACAGTACTAGCCTAAATTTAAAAAGAGACTCTAGATGTTTATTATCAAGGCTTTTAAACTGCTATTTAAATAATTTTAAAATTAATTTTACATACCTTTATCAACTTTGCTGAGGAAAGAACAGCTTTATATGGAACTGTAGGTGCAGTCAAAATAACAGACATGTTATACTCTTGCTCCAAACGTTGATTAAAGACTTCCATATGTAGAAGACCAAGGAAACCCAACCTGGAAAACAAATACCCTGTTGGTAAAAGTATTTGTGCATCCCCTGGAATTTCACAGTGGTCTTTTTCACCCTCCAGCATGTTTACAGTGCTAATATGGCAACATCAGGCAGAGCAAACAACCTCCAAGGGACCAAATAATCCTACAGTTGAGTAATATGAGTCTTGGAGAACAAAAACTATTGATCACAAAAAATTTCATTCTCTGTGCAAACAGAGAATGTAAGAAAATCAAATGCTTTTGATCTTTATCTATCATTAATTTGAATTACAGCTCCTAGTTTTGAATTAAGTTTAATTCTACATTCAGTTTACTTAAACATGCATTCTCAATTTACGAGCAGTTTCAAAAATGAAAGCAGCACAAAAACCTCACCTCCATCCAGCTCCTAAGGCAAGGCTACTGTCACGATGAACAGTTACACTGGAGTCATTCAATGTCAGCCTTTCCAAAGCACTTTTCAGATTATTATATTCTGTTTGATCTATAGGATACATTCCTGTCAAAATATATTAGATAGAAGTGATGTGACCGCTTTAGCTGCTGTGTACTTAGCTTTCAGATATGCCGCTTACAGTTAACAGAGTAATAAAATCAGGAATAGTTTACTTTTTGCTCCATCTGCTTTTAAATGTGAAAAACAACATGAGGATTCTTTTTGCCTCAAAAAAAATTAGTCAAAACATAAGAAAGTTTTAGATTACCTCAGAATTAACATCTAAACCATAATGGTAGGATCACTGTCCTCATCTAATCCTTCCCATTTGTGGAAGATTCACAGTTGAGTATAACCACTGTTTTGCAGTGTACATGTATATAGCTTAGGCATGCATGAATAAGCAGACGGATGTCACTGAGATGTTCCCTCAAAGCTAAGAGTGAGTGAAAAATAAGAAGTATCATTTCAAAGTTGCAAATATTTCTCTATTTTTTTGAAATTAATAAAAACAGCTGTTTGTGTAACTACTGCCTGAAATAGATACTACTGTATCACTTTTCACATCCTTGCATGTTCAGAAAATGTACATTACATCAAGAAGCAACACACATGCACACAAAAACACTATTTACAAGATTACACTTTTTGAGAGAGTGCCTAGTCTCCATGAGACAGTTCAAGTGAGTTTTTACACACTGCTCCACAAATCTAGAAAATTATTTACAGAATTTCCTTCTAAAGCTACCTTCTGTAGCATTTGTAGTAGTTACTGAAGCTAGTCGCAACAGCTCAACAGAACTATTCTAGCTCAAAAAGTCAAATATTTTACAGGATCATTCTGAGTATTAGCTCTGGCAGTTTACCATGTTTAACGAAAATGAAACAGCTGCAAGATTTAAAAGAAGAAAAACCAACACTATAATTACAGAAACCTGATTACCAAGACGAAGAATTCCCCCAATTTTGTTTTTAAATTTCAACCCTTCTTTTCCAGCTATTAAGAGTTTACTGGCATTAGAAACAATAATCATGGGCAAAAATACATGTTTGTCTTGCATTCATATAAAACCAGTCAGCAATTATTACTAATCCTGTTAAGTCACAGGGAAAACACACAAAGCTACATAAATGATGCACCTCGGCTAAAATTCTAATTCTCTCAACTCTTAATATACACATCTTCTTTTAAAAGCTCTAATAGCTCTTGTTACTGGAAAGAAGTAACTCCACTTTATATTGATTTACTCCTCACCTGCAAAAACCATTGGCTTCGCTGACTTAAAGCCAGGCAAAGGCTCCACTGGCTGTTTATACAAAAACAGTGTGTCTCCTATTTGGGCTTCCGCTACTTCTTTCATTCCAGCAATCAGGTACCCCACCTGTCCTGCATAGCTAAATAAAATTGTTATTATATGGACATGATTCTTGCCATTAGCAGTATTTCTACTGTTTTCCTACCTGATTTAGCCCAGCCAGAAATTCAAATAAATCACCCCTCTAAAAGCCTGTATCCAAAGTCCAGAAGTGAGATTTAAGTTCTGTCACCTCCGAGTTGTGAACTGTCTCAACTAGTTCTATTTCTCTTACAGCTGAACAGTACGTTTATGATCCTGGATTTTGAATACTGTGTTACTCCCAGTTTAAAAGCTGGAGCTAGACCCTTGAGAAGCTCCTTCTAAGACAAAGAAGCCAGAACAGTTCCCAGCTGCCCACACAGCAAGTTTCATATACCAATAGGATGAAACTAGACAAGCACTTTCTATCAGCACATTATGCTAACAGGAGGGGAACACATGGTAAATATTGAGTAAAACACAGTGTACTGGTTTTGGCTGGGATGGAGTAACTTTCTTCAAAGCAGCCCTGTATGAAGCTGTGTTTTGGAACTGTGACTAAAAGTGTTGATAACATACCAATGTTTAGGTATTGCTGAACAGGCCCTCTCGGTTTCTCATTCTGTGCCCCTGCAAGCAAACAGACTGGGGGTGGGCAAGAGACTGGGAGGTGACACAGCCAGGACAGCAGACCCAAACTGGCCAAAAGGGCATTCCACTCCACAGAACATCATGTTTAGCAATAAAAAAGAAGTGTCATCTTTCCAAGGTAGCTGTTACTTGTAGACTAGCAGGACATCAGTCTGCTTGTGGGAGGTGGTGAATAATGGACTGTCTTTGCATCACTTGTTTCTATCTCGTTTTTTTCCTTTTCCAGTTTAATAAAACTGTCTTTATCTCAATCCACAAGTACCTCCTCAATTCTGATCCTCATCCTGCTAGGGGCGTGAGCCAGGGGCTGGCTGGGTTCAACCCCCCAGACACAGTAATGTAATCTGAGAACCCCACCAATAAAGTCATTAACATATATTTGGATGCAAACTGGTAAAACTTCTCCACTAATTCTAAGTACCTGATTTTCTTCCCACTGCTGTCATGAGAAGCCAGTTTCTGGAAGCTGTTGTATTCATGGATTTTAAGTTTTCCACCCTCAAAATATGCTGCAGCAATAACTAATATGAAGCCCCATTCCCTTCCACTCTCAAACAAGGTAGTTCCTAGAAATAAATTGGACAGCTGAGTAAGACTATCGAACACTAGCCTTTAAACACCTAGCTGTCCAGATGTTCCATGTACTATAGAAGATAATGGATTCCTCCCACAGCAATGCCCAAAAAGCACTCCCCAAAATCTTCTGCCTCAGCGTGCCCAAAATAAAAACTGACACAGGGCATTAAATTGCAAATAATAATTATAAAAAACCCCACCACCAAAGAACAAGAACAAAAACCTAGACATCTCCCTAGACATTTTTACCTCTCAAAGCAAAAACCAAACAGAAATGCAGGATTTTGTAGCTTACCCCAATATATGATTTGTTCCACTGTAAGAAGTTTTTACTTACAGCTTATGTATTGGCTGTTCATCTGGAGTCAGAATTCCAACTTCATTAACTTCGTATCTTTTCTTTGTGTGTGCTGACACAATTTTATGTCCTTTTGCAATCTCCCCACCAAAGAGGGCAACGTTAGCTACGACACCTCGGTAGTGGTCAAAGGTAGAGTCAAATACTAAGGCTTTCAATGGATCAGCAGTACTACATTGGGGTCTGTCACCAAAAAAAAAAAATTAATATATTATACAGTGTGTTTCCATTCAATATTGAATGAACAAGTATGCCCACCCCAAACATTTTCATAGAATCATACCAGGTTGGAAGGGATCTCAAGGATCACTTGATCCAACTTTTCTTGGCAAAACAGTTTTAACAAGATGGCCCAGCACCCTGCCCAAACAAATCAGAGAGTGTCCAACACTGGGGAATCCACCACTTTCCTGGAGAGATTATTCCAATGGCTCTCTGTAGCTACTGTTTAAATACCAGACCATGGCAAAAGCTCTCCCTTAAACCTTCTTTTCTCAAGGCTGAACAAGCCCAGTTTTCTCAGCCTTTCCTCACAGGGCAAGCTACCCAGTCTTTTGATCACCTCAGTGGCCCTTCTGTGGCCCCTCTTCAGCCTGTCCACATTTTCTGCATAGCAGGGACCAAAACTGAACACGGTATTCCATGTGTGGACCAACCACCACTGAGCAGTGATAACGACTTCTTCATCTCTGCTGGTGATATCCTTGTTGAGGCAACCCACCATGCTGTTGTCTTTCTTTGCTGCAGCAGCACACTGTTCACTCATACTGACTTTGTTGTCCGTAAGGACCCCTGGGTCCATTTCCCCAGCTAGGTAGATTCCAGCCTGGGCTGCACTCCTGAATTATGTATTCCCAGGTGCATGACCTTTGCCTCTGTTGGTTCCAATTTCATACGGTTCTTGTTAGCCTACTCTTCCAGCCTGTATCTAGGTCTTCCTGCAAAGTGGCTCTCCCTTTTTGAAGTGTCTACTTCCCCTCTCAGTTTGGTATCACTGGCAAACTTCACAAGGGTACAAATCCCAACTTCCAGATCACTTAGGATGATATGAAACAGCATTGATCCCTGGCAGACCCTATTTGTGGCCAGTCCGAAAAGGAGCTATTTACCACCACCCTCTGGGTGCAGCCTGTCAGACACTTCCCCATCCACCACACAGACCACTCTAGACTGTAACACAGTGGTTTCTCCAGGACTCTCTGAGAAACCTCATCAAAAGCCTTAAAGATCCAGGTAGAGAGAAATCCAAGTGGACAGTATCCACCACTCGCACAAATAGCAGGTTACTCTGCTGTAGAAGGTGATCAGGTTTGTCAAGCACAATTTGCCCTTGGTGAATCCCTGCTCACTTTTCCCAATCACGTATTTCATCTGACTTGTGACACCCCCCAGGAGGATTTGTTCCACACCATTCCCAGGGACTGCAGTAAGACTATGGGCCTACAAATTCCCGGATCCTCCTTTAAGCTCCTCTTGTAGATGGGACATTAGCATTCTTCTAGTCTTCTGGGATGTCCCCTGATCTCCATGACTTCTCAAAGATTATGAAGAGCAGCTTTGCAATGACACAGCCATCTCTCCTACAATCCTCAGGTGGATACTATCAGGGCTCATTGATGTGTAGGGGCCAGGCTCCTGTAATAGTTCACATACCAACTCTTTCTTTGCTGACAGTGGGTCTGTGCATCAACCTGCATTTTTGCTCCCCAGGCCTAAAGCCCAACAGTGCTGGTAAAGACAGAGGTGAAGAAAATGTACCTCTGCTTTTCAGCCTCGCTGGTGACTAATTCACCTCTCGTGTTTAAGCACAAGTCACTGTTTTCCTTCTATAAAGTATTTTCTTTAAATCAGATGCGTATTAAGTGTAAAACTACTGCTAATACCATATAAATGCAACTCATGATTACCTTAAAAGGTTAATTAGATACACCGTTAAATACAGACTTACGGTGGGATCTTCTCAATGACCTTTTGAAGAACTTTTTCAACATTTGTTCCTTGTTTAGCAGAAATCTAAAACAAATCCAACAACAATTTTATAAGACACATCTTACATTTGTCATTAAATAGTATCATGTTTACTTAGACAGTTTTGGTGGCCACAGATAGTACTACCCATAAAAACACTCAAAAGGACACTCTAGAATGCTATTACTGAGAAATGTTTCTTTGATTGTAAATTATAGTGTTTTTTCTTTTGTCAGTGGCAATTATTGTTATGATAGAAACAAAAACCATTTATGGACTGACAGAGAAATAATTTAAAATCTCTGATACCATTCCTCAAAAAATACTAGAATTTTTAGCTGAAAGGTATTTTCTCCACTCTTACAGGAGACAAACTTTAAAGAAATTCATGTCAGACAAAAACAGGCAGACAGATAGTAAATTTACTACATGCACATGTCATTCATTAGTTACAAAGTAGATATATTATCAGCCACCTTATAAAACTTAGAGCTCTTACCCTTATACATTCATCTGTAGGGATATCAAACAGCTTCTCAATTTGTTTTTCAACTCTTTCAGGGTCTGCATTTTTCAAGTCAATCTGCAAAACAACAAACTGCTAAATATACAGTCAATCGTGTCTCCCACATCATCCAGTACTGTAGTTTTCAAAAGTACAACAAAGAGTCTTTATGTACTTATGAGGAAATATTGTCTGTCTTTAGGAAAAGATCAGTATTAATTTAATAAAGTCTTCCTTCCTTGATTTCAGGAAGGATCCCATCTGTAACTAGTCTAGTTTTGGCTTGTTTCACTAGGGAAAACACCTTTGTCCCAGAGTTGTCCAAGGTAAAAATCTTTAGTTAACAAAGTAATTTGAAATCATTAAGTGCTACCTGTACTGTTTATATGTTCAAATATTAAGTACAATATAAATCTACAAAAAGCAATTAACATAGGCTGAGCAGTAATTAATCTTGTGATTCCAATAACACAGCCCTCAGAACTGTATAGAAAATAACACTTGAATTTCATTTAAAACTAAGACTAGGCTTTTTAAATATTGAGCTCCTACTCATGTCATTTCCTCAGTATCAATGAACTTTCAACATCATCAATTCCAACTGTAAACCCAGCACTGCAAAGTCCACCACTAAGCCATGTCCTTACGTGCCATGTTTTTTAAATACCTAAATGTATTTCATGAAATTAAACATTTCATAGCAGTTACTGTAAAATTTTATACAGACAGCAAATATAGAAAATTCCTTTTACATTCTAGCAATGCTATATATAAATCCAATAAATATTATAATAAATAGTATTTTTTGTTATATACTTCTACTTGAGGTTACATTTCTGATCAGTCTTACACACATTTAAACAACCCAACTATTTAATAGAAAACACTAGAAACTTTATTACCTTATTTATGACAGGAATTATTGAAAGCTGTGCTTCAAAGGCAAGATAGAAGTTTGCCACTGTCTGAGCCTGAATACCCTAAAAAATAACATTATAAGGTTTAACACAGAAACCTCCTCAGTTTTGGTGTGGTTTTGGGGAGTATTTTTAGGCATACTATACAGTTTAAGATTACTCTGCTATTCTATCAATTCTTTCATTTAGGAGATAGATAAGTAAAAGGTGTTTGATAATAGGCAATTGCTGAGAAAGAAAACAACTTTCCTAATTGTAATTTCTTGTAATCTGAACATTAAGAAACAAACCAATAATATTGTATCTGTGACCACTTCCATGGAATTATTTATAGGTAACACAGTATTATGCAAACATTATGCACCAAGTACATATTTTTCTGCATGCTAGGATTTTGGCTATTCAGAAGTAAGTAACAGGTACCTCAAAGAATAGACTTCTTAGTTCTCAACAGACTATTTACAAATGGACTCTGACAAAGAAAAAGAGATTTTTATGATGGTGGTAAGACTATAGTTACTCCACAGAGCAGGAACATACCTTCAACTTACCATGCTAATGAACAAGACTATAAAGCAATAATATCACAACTGGATCAGAGAGGGCAGAAGTTGACATGGGGAGCAAGAGAAGGGGGAAAACAGAAGCTACTTGTTGTCTTTTCTTTGCTCAGAACAGATCAAGTGGAAGATTAATTATATGGGGTTATCCACTGTAACTATAAGGGATATCAGCCTAACATTTTAGGCAGTATACAGAAACAACAAAGAATACTTATTAAAAAAATTATAATGAAAAAGTTGAGTTTGTAAGCATTCTGACTGAAAGACAAATACAGAACACCAAGTAATCACATAATATTTAGAAGTGACATCAAAAAAAATTAAATATAAAAACATCAGCACAGTTAGGGAACATATTTATTACTGAAGCTTACTTAAGGCGGCCACTTGCCCATCAAGCTAAGAAGGAGCATGTGTTCATAATCACTGAAAGTGAGCTGGGTTTGGGGTTTTTAGATATAACAAGGGAAACAGTAGCATTTATTTGACCCTTGTACAATACAATCATAAATACATGATAGAAAAAATTCTCACAAAGTATTTTGATGATAATGTGCTCATATTAAAAATCCTGATTTCATAATTCTCATATTGTAGTCTGTTAACTGAAGGTACTCAAATGGGTGTTAGTACAATAGCTAGAAGTTCTCCAGACTGCCATTTGCAAAATTCATACTCTCTACAAAATAGGATCTGATTCTTCACTAATCGATTCTGTGCTATTATTGCTATGTCATGGAACTGTGGTATCTGTCAATACAAGTATCTATCTCCAGATAATTTTTAAACTCCCATTACTCTTTTTCTGCAACCTAATACTTTCATGGACATAGTCTAGGGGCAAAAATACTAGCAGAAAAACTACAAAAACCCACCACCTAGTTTACCTCTACTTTAAGGAAATACTAAATAGAAAACAAGAATTAAGAACTACACCTCATTTGCATCCACTACAAGTATGACACCTTGACAGGCAGATAGTGACCGTGATACTTCATAGCTGAAATCTACGTGGCCCTGTGGAAAAAACAAAAATTTACAATTTTAGGTATTTCTAGAATCTTTTGCAAAGATTTCTGTACTATGTTGTTTTCATTTGTATATGTGTTCACATTCTTATAAAAGAAGAATTGAATAACCACAAGAAGCCAGAAATCTCCTGCTTTTAAATATAAAGACATTTAGATTTGTGTGATTTCAACACTGTTTATATTAAACTTACTGGCGTGTCAATAAGATTCAAGAGGTAGTTTATGCCTTCATGATTGTAAAACAGAGATGCAGATTGGGCTTTAACTGTAATTCCTCTTTCACGTTCCACTTGCAGTTTATCCAGCACTTGTTTATTACGGTCAGTTTTAGAAATTGTTCCTACAAAAAAGAAAAAAAAAAAACCTTTATTACCTAATTTACTACATAAATCTTGAAAATGCCATTAACCAAGAGTTAACCAAGAGCAAATGAAGCTTTCCCATATGATTAAATTAAACTAAAATTTCCAATCAAAAACAAAACTGTGCATCAACTCTTTACATTGTCAAATAAAGTTTACACATTAAGTTATATAAAATACTATCCTGAATAAGCAGAATAAGAAACATCATCTAAGAAACTAAGAAGAAGCAAAAATTTCTTTGAATTGTAAGTAATTTTGATATTTAAGGAAACTTCACCTCCTGTCACTGGAGAGGAGTGGCCCACAGCTCTAAGACCAACCTCAAGTGCAAGATGAGCATTAGCATAAGAGTGACAGACCTGAATTCAAAATCCCATTCTATCACAGGCATCAAACAAAAATGCTCACAGTGATACATGGGAGGCAATCATAAAAAACAACTTTGATCAAAAGCTTGTCTCCCTGGTTTTGTTTCGTTCACCCTTAAATGAAAGTCCAGAATTCCCAGGTCTTGACACTTCCACCCCCCTTCTGTCCACCCCAACCACTGGCAGTAAACATCATAAACCTGCCATGTACTGATCTAATGGATGACTGGTTGGAATGACAGAAGTAACATCTTGAACAAAGAAGTAAACTCCTTTTCAGTCTCTTTCCAAAATATGTACTTCTTTAAATGAATTATACACTTCCTTATGCCTACATGTAGGCAGATCTCAACCACAAAGTCCATATATCTGTAACACTACACAAATCAGAGCCTAAAAGCACAAAAGCAACACTAGAAGAGCAAAAATATTAGAAATTTTAATAATAACCAAAGGTACCGAAACTTAAGATGTCACCTTCCATGTCAAAAAAGGTAGTATAAAATAAGAATACTTACCTGTAATTTCCAGCAATCTGTCTGCTAGTGTACTTTTGCCATGATCTACGTGAGCTATAATACTGAAGTTCCTAATGTTTTCAACAGGGTATGTCGACATATCTAATTTTTCCTGAAAAACAGAAATTTCTTTTCATAAATCAAGGTCACAGTCACTACATACAATATGACCTGGCCTTTAAAAAAAAACCAAATTAATTCTTTAAACTAATTTTTCTCTAGAAGAAGCACAGGTTAAACAGAGATACAAAAACCTAAATTGTCTCCAATGTTTAAAATGCCAGCATTTCCCTTTAGTCATACAGACATATACTTTTTTTATCACTAAATAATCATGAAGTATGGTGGAAAGTGTGTGAAAGGTACTATGTTCTTAGGTACATAGGGAGCTGGAAAACTTCGTTTTACAGTGTTACATTTGTGAAACTACTAAACTTAAGGATTAAGAAAACGGGTTTCAGGGGGCCATTAAGGACATCATTCCTCACAAGCGTGATATGAATACAGAGCCATTACCTAGAGACTCAAGGAGCAGAAACCTTATCATAAGGAGCAAGCAGACTGTGGAAAAGGATGCCATGGTTAACACTTAACTTGGCTAAATTTTAAAAAATGCAGAAAACCAGCCTGACAGAGAAAGGCCCAACACTAACTCTTATTTGTGTTATTCATGCTCATTCCTAGTAATAACACATTTTGAAGAAAAGTGGCTTCCTTGATTTTCAAAGCTTTGAGCTTCAGGAACCAGGAGACCCCTGAGAGCAATCAGCCAAACTTCACTGAAAAACGCTGGCCACCAATTTTAGGGACACACAGAGCTCATCTCTGTAATTCAGGCTCTGGACACAGCTCTGGGGCCAGCAGGGAATTAGTGAGCCTGGTTTTGTTTGCTAGCATCAGTACACAGCATTCAGCAGCATTTTCTGCCATGTCCTTCACAGGGGTCTTGGCTTGAAAAGGCAAGGTCTGCTATTGCCACAGGGACAAAAAGCCCCCGCAGCAGGAAATTCCTACTGCAGGATGACACTGCTGTTCCAACACAGGTTCTTTCACACAGTGTGCAAGGGGCCAATCCACACACAAAGTCAAAGTATTTTATTTATTTACACTTCTGTGCAGAAAGGGGCACTGGGTGGAAAATCCACAAAGCCAGCAAAAAACTATCAGAACTTTATATTATTTATACATTTTAGCAAACAAAGGCATTAATATTCACTGCCTAGAAGTTACATAGTTGTCTTATTAATCAGTATTCTATCAGTCACATGATTCTCTCTCTTCTTATGCTAGTTAGCTGGCATGGTCTCTTTATCTTGAGTCAGCGGGTTTGTTGGGTCGGTGGTGATGATCTCCCCCTGTCAGAATTACCATTTTACTCAGCCAGAGCCGATTTCATCACTGTTGCTGAGTTGGCTTTGTAAGTTTCTTCCTTTATCCTGGGAATTCTGGCCAATGTCCTCCTGGCCCGTGAATTCTGCATTCCTTGTGTCCGCTACCAGCAGTACACCCCTCTCCCCAAGCTCCGTTAACCTGCCCCTAGAAGTGACATCACTGAAACACGCCAAGCACTAAACCTTAGCAAGGCACTTCTGCCAACAAGTAATGTGTCTTTCTCACACCTGGACGGCAACGTGGCCTGCCTGGAAAGGCCGCCTGCCCCACGCAGGCCGGCAGCAGGCCGGCCTCGGGCAGGCGNTGGGCAGCCGCGTCCCCCAGCGCAGCGCCGCCCTGCCGGCGAGGGCCATGGCTCTGGGCAGCCGCAGCGCTCAACCCGCCATGGGCCGTTGGCCTCAGGCCGCGCCCGGCGCGCCGCAAAGCGGGCACGGCGCCCCGGAAAGGACGCGGCGGCCGCGCTGTGACGCGGCGGAAGCGCAGCCGGGGGGCGGTCGGAACGTGGGACACCGCTGCCGCGAAATACTGCAGTTCTGGCATTACAGACGCATTATTGCCTGGCGTGCCTGCCGCTCTGCTGGCATGTGGCTCTTGTGGCCGTCAAGGCTGTGCTTTGGTAAATTCTGGGAGCGGAAGAATGCTGCCGTATTCTCAGATCCGGTTTCGTCGTGTAACTCTTCATCACAGTCTTTACGGGTTTTCCAGATATTTTTTCTAGCTTATATCTTTCCTAGCTTAGCTTTTTTTTTAGTGACCGCGTGTTCCTCTGTTTTTTTCTTGAAATTTTTCCGTTAAGGTTTCACAGACCTAGGAGAACATGCAGGCGAGGCTCATTGCTCTGGTTACATCTATTGGCTCCGCCTTTCTCTCCTCAATCTAATTAAGATTTCAGCTGTAGCTATGTAAATATTTCAGAAATGCCAGCAGACCACTTGGCTAAGAAAACTGCAAATATTTAATCTGTATTTACAGTCTAGAGATGTGCCAAATAAAGCAAGACACTCTATTTTGAGGGTAAAATCATTTAAAGGAGATTTAATTTCAGGACATCAGTATGAAGTTCATACTCCTTTTTAAGTTACAAGGATTTGGTCTCAAAACGCTGCATAAAAGTTACAGGTAGTGCAGCCAGCATGAGTCCCACGTAAAATGACTAGGGATTGTACAGTAGTGAATTTGCTAACATAGTTCTCTGCTGGGCTGATCCCATGGAATTAGGGTAGTAACGTGCAAAGAGAATCCTTCGGCAAGTTCAGGAAAATGTATAGGGAAGGAGAAGTATGTGCTTCAATGGCGAATGAACGCATCAGGAACCAAGAATCCAAAGTCATGATTCAGAGCAGCTGTATTTGGAGGAAAACGTCGTCCCTGCTACACACAGATTAACTTTGATGTGCTATAGGTATTGGTTTACCTGTGTGCAACAGCAGAAAACACAAATACTTAGCAATCCTTTCATTTTTAAAGGGATAATTGTCTTCACTGTGCTAAGGTACATCAATATCAAAAAATCTTAAGAAAGTGCTCCATTAGCAGGAATTAAACTTACATGCTTTTCATACTGTATTAAAGAGAGAGCACTCCCTTGAACTGAGTGAGCAATTTATATAGATAGCAGATTTCAGCCATTCCAGAAGAACAGCTAAACCACACATTCACGCTGCCAGGATGTGTAGGGATGTGCAAAATCACATAGTCTCAAAAATACCTGAAAAAGCATAATTCAAACCAAATAGGTTGCACTTGCACTCCATATCTATACCGTAGAGAACAAAGACTTCTGTTTGCACCACATGCACGCTAAGCTGGCTGGATTCAGGGAGCTATGCTGGAGTAACTGAATGAGCTCATGTGCTGCATCTTCATCCTGGAACTTGTCCTATTGTCATTGAGTGAACACCTATGGAGTGAGTGCTGGTCCATGCAGAGAGACAGCTGTCCTTAATGTAAAGCTCTTTGCAGGTCCATGTATTTTAGAGTTCTGAGATAAATGAAAAAAAAGCAGGAATGGAACTACATTTCAAGCATGACTCCTAATCATATAAACAAAATATATTAAATAGAAGTTCCAACTGGAGGTCCATCATAAGCCAGGATAGAGCACAGTAAAAATTACAGTCCTCTGTCTTTATTTTCACTTTTCAGTTCAGATAAATATATGAAGAAAATATTAATATTTTTGATCAATTCGATTTGAGCTCTATATGCAATGGAACACATTCACTGGAACTATTACAGAAAGATGTACAGTTCAGCAGAACAATAAATATTAAAGTATTTATGGGACAGCAAGCCAGAAGCAAGAAACATTAATTTTCAAGTGATCATTTACATGTCAAAATATGATGGATGGATGCACACATTTCCTGAACTTCAAAAGCCATTTGTTGTAGTGAGGGTAAATTAAAGGTACCTGTCACTAGCTGCATTTATTAATGCTGAAGCCAACCATATAAACGGTAAATTCAAATATTTACAGATTCATGACTGAAAAGGTGAAAACAAAATAAAAGCATGAATTTCTGGTCTGATTCCCAAGTATCTTGTTTCAGCTACACTTAAATGCAGTGTTGAATGTCCTATCAGTAATCATTGAAGACATAATGTGATTGTCATAAATGCAAACCAGTCAGTGTTATGTGTTATTTCCTGGCAGTCGTGTTCAACAAAAACAAATGTGCTCCTTAATTGACATGCTGTCATAGCCTGAGTTTTAACAGGACTTGTGTTTTCCCATAAAGTGAAAAGATTGTGAAATTAAGCATTTACCCAGTCAGGGATCGCAGTCACCTGCTAAACTTCTGTTAGGTGTGACAGTCACCCAGGGTGAAATAGCACACCCTAATACAGTGAATGATAGAAAAGGTAAAGAAGCATTTCCCTGATAGTGAGACATGAACTGATACAATGCAACTAGGGTTTCATAGTGTAAGATATGTATGCGTGCAGAAGGCCAAACAGATCTATTATCAGTGGTATCTGTGAAACATAGCAGAGAGTGCACCACTTGCTACTCAATCATCAGTGCACCTCATCTGCAAAAAATCTTTGGTAGCATTGTGAGGTTGTGGAAATGCAGAAATAGGAACAAAGCAATACTCAATAGCTGTAGGAAAAAAACAAAAAGGGATTATTTCTTTATTTCATTGGTGAGGATTTCTGTCACAAAACAGATTTCTATTCTCTGTAAGTAGTTACTGTGCAAATGAGATAGCTGGGACAAAAACCTTTCTTGTCACTGGGAAGCTCTGCTGCCAGCAGATGCTAAAAGAGAATTACTACCTAAAAGATAAGGTTGGCAGAAATTTTCCCATCTGTAAAATACATTCTCCAAGCCAAATTCAAAGGCTTTATATTACACAGTAATGACCTGAATTAAAAGGACACAGTTTACCCTGAAAAAAACCTAAACTAAGCATGTTATGAGACAGGTCACTAACATTCGTCTTCTAAATAAATGTCTATGTGGCAGAGTGAGCTGCTTGAACAGACACCTGAATTAACTAACCTGGTCTGACAGTTTTGGAACTGGAGTAGTCATCCAGTTTTCCTCAGGCTATTTGAGTTTGACAGGCCCTTGTTGTTCTTGGGAGGACACAAATTAGCAAATCCTTTTCCTTCCTTCCTTCCTTCCTTCCTTCCTTCCTTCCTTCCTTCCTTCCTTCCTTCCTCTCTTTCTTTCTCTCTCTCTTTCTTTTTCTTCCTTCCGTCCTTTTTTTTTGCCATCAAAAAATGTTATGTGCAACGTCCACGCTTGCCGTTGTATCTGCTCTACACCTTTTTTAACCAAAGTTATGATGGACAAAGGGGCAGCAGTCACTGGAGTTAATATTTTGCCTCTCAGGACAAATTTCCATTTTGGAGCCTTTCCTTGACACTGACTAGTCAGGTTGCTGCAATATATCAAGTTCTAATCCAATTGTGCTTGAAAACGCATTTTAATCTTTTATTTCTTGGTACTTCATGATGCTGATGGCCAGATATTTCGGTTGTAGCCAAGCTGACAAAAGCAGCAGACACATATATACTTCTTGCCTTAATAATAAAGCAGAAACAGTAGTTAGCATCTTCCTGTCTAATCTTCAAAAGTCACAGCAGAAACTGAGTGAAACAGCAGTGTTTTAGTCTGTGAAAGAAGGCATCTGAGATTATTGATGTATGTCTAATAAAAGGAAAATTTGAATTTTTCCTTGTTTCTATAAATAATGACAAACTGCATGTTTCTAGGCCATAGCCTACAGAGGAAGAAGAGTATATAGTGAAATACATAACAGAGTAATTATTATTTTTCTTTATATTGGAAACTTTTTTCATTTAAGACATGTATCTTCTGTATTCTACTTACTAGAAAGACAATATTTTAGAATTATATTCTGTTTACTTCCTTGGGCTCATAATTTGAACGTATTTTTAATAAGCAGTGATTAAGAAAGTGTCTTCCCCTTCTTATCCCCTATATTCTTAGTATACAGAGCTTTGCATGTGTTTACCAGTCTAATGGAAATTTCCTATTTTAAGATTTTCTTGGAAGGCTTAATGAATATTAGATGGGTTCCTATTAGCTTGATTTGTGTTTACAAAATAGTTTGAACATATATAATAGGTTCATCCATGTTGATACAAGATTGGGGATGAACAGATGGAGAGCAGCCCTGCTGAGAAGGACTTGGGGGTGCTGGTGGGTGAGAGGCTGGACATGACCCAGCCATGGGCACTCCCAGCCCAGAAAGCCAAATGTGTCCTGGGCTGCATCCAGAGCACCATGGGCAGCAGGGCCAGGGAGGGGATTCTGCCCCTCTGCTCTGCTCTGGTGAGACCCCACCTGGAACCCTGCATCCAGCTCTGGGGTCCCAGCACAGGAAGGACATGGACCTGCTGGAACTGGTCCAGAGAAAGGCCATGAGGATGATCAGAGGGCTGGAGCATCTTTCCTGAGAGGAAAGGCTGAGAGAGCTGGGATTGTTCAGCCTGGAGAAGAGAAGGCTCTGGGGAGACCTCAGTGTGGCCTTTCAGTACTTGAATGGCATCTTAAACAAAGATGGGGAAAAACTTTTTATCAGGGTAATGACGTTAAATTCAAAGAGGGCCAACATAGATGGGAAGTTTTTAACAGTGAAGGTGGTGAAACATTGGAACAGCTCAGCCAGAGAGATGGTAGATGTCCCATCCTTGGAAACATTCAAGATCAGGTTCAACAAGGCTCTGAGCAACCAGATCTAGTTGAAGATGTCACTGCTCATTGTAGGAGGGTTCGAGTAGATGACCTCTAAAGGTCCCTTCCAACCCAAACTATTCTATGATTTCATTACTTTAACAAACTACATGTTGAGAAAAATGTTTTTTTATTTCTAATGAAATAGCTTTTTCATAGAAATGCAGCATTTTAAAATGTGTTTTCACCCTTCTATTATCCAGTTAGTTTTATTGAGAATGTTCTAAATCTTAGAGGATACTGCATAAGGAATATATTATAGCATTCTGAATAGAAAAAGCATAAAGTTAATGAAGTAAATTGAACTCATCCAAAGTTCATTCTAGGCATTTCAACATATTCGAGAAGCATCATGTGTATCTGGACAGAAGGAAAAAAAGTCCTTCATGTTTCACCTGCACATATTAAGAGTTTCTAGTACTTTCCGGATTTAATTCTTTTTTGCACTATGATACAATTCTTAATAAAAAATAAAGAGTCTTGATTTAGAAGGCTGTTAGTGATGCAGAATACTTTACATTGGATGATTAGTCTAACAGCTGCCTAGTTTTAAATCTTTAAAAAAGTGGAATTATATCTATTCTGAATTACTCTACTGCCTGTTGCCAGGACTAAAAAGACCATCAGGAAAGATTCTCTCTTATATAAGTTCTTACCTGATTAGTAGCCTTCCCTTAAGGTCTTCTTTGTAAGTCAGTCTAAGTTCCCTAAGGTTTTGATTAAAGGAATTACATTTCTTTTATTGTTTTCCTTTATTTCCCGGTTAATCGATTTTCCTATCACATTTGCATTGTCCCCTACTAATGGTTTTTTAATGAGAAAAGGCTAGTAGCATAGCTTTCCCTTTGTCATTATTGAACTATTTATGTGTTCAAGGGTAATTGTGTTGCCACAAAATTTCTGAAGCTGATGCTGCTGCCATAGAAGCAGAAACCACTTTTTTTGTACCTAGATGGGTAACTACATTTGGCCCCATCACAAATGCCAGGTTTGATAATGCCCACCCTACAGTGCAATTCAGATTGCTTTGTATCAGTGACTTGTGTTTCTTGTTATCTAAGTAATCCTCAATCTTTGTGGTTTTTTAAATTGTATTAGAAATTACTTTCCTAGAGATAATAAACAGAATTGTTAAAATTTTTATAAGCAAGGAAGAGCTCTCCTAGACTTCGACTAGACACACAAGTACATGATGATCATTTCCTGTCACCAAAACTTTGAGACCTAGTAAGTACACCAATCCATTTGATGTTCAAAGTTTTATTGCAATTTTTAAATAAAAAATAGCATGCTATTAAAGTCACATACCAAATAGAAATCGACATATTTTGTATTGTGTTATTTACCGCCATCAACTTAACTTGTAACCTTATTTTAAATAAGAAATCAAATTATTTTGATGCAGTGTATTTTTCACAAATCCAAGTTGACTGGCATTAATTATGTTATCCTTCTTTAATTTTTAATTAAATCCCGTAGCATCCGTTCCATTATTTTGCATATGATTGGCATCTAGCTGACAGGTCTGTAATTGCCCTCTTTAAAAACTGAAACACATTTCCTCTCTGTCACTGTTCTTGAACTGACAGTGTTTCAGGAATTGCTGGAAAGCCATGTTAATGGTTCACAGAGCTTGTCAGGCAGCAGTATTAAAAGTTTTGTATGCAAATTAATAGGATACAGCTATCTTAAAATCAAACCTCACAATATTTTCTGGTAGTGCTATTAGAATGTAACAAATTTAGCCCTCCTTATTTTGTGACATACATATATAAAGGTTGCTGGATAGGATTTTGACAGAAAGGAAGTGTTCTCTGTAACAAATATTATTTTTAATCTAAAAAGTGAATCAACTGATGCATAAATATGATGGAGGTTTTTTTCTCCTGAGGAATGGATTTTGTTCCCTGAAAATATTTGAGTCAACAATAAATCATCTTCAAATTTCCTAAAGAACTCTTACCAAGAATCTGTAGTTCTCATCTCCTTATTTACAGTAATTACATCTTCTTTCATTTCTTGATTATTTTTTTCTTCTACCTCTTCTTCCCTTCTACGATTAATGGTTTGTTGGACCAGTGTGGCCTCTGTCTTTGCTGACTGCCCTGTGGCTCTTTGGGCACTAGCTTTTGCCAGTGTTCTGGACTGCAGTTGGAGCTCTGTATCTTAGGCCCATACTTTTGTCCTTTTCAAGAGGTGTTAAAGGCATAGTACCCTGTAAGTTGCCTTGTTTTAAAATGTTAACAGTTGTCTTATTCTCTCAAAAACAAATCAAATTTGTGAAATTGCCATGTCAAGGCAGCCCAGCCTTAGCTGTTTTTCAAGGAATCCCAGTTGTAGGATGCTACTCTGCATTTTTTTGTTCATTTCCCCATCCTTTCCAAAAAGATATAACAATACTTTTTGTTTCCCCAAAAGCCTTATTGTTTTTCCTCCAGCAAAACATAAGTGTTATTGACAGAGACAGAATTAATGAACCCAGATTCACCATGTGGACCACTAGTAATTGAGTCATGCTGAAGAATATATAGTTTGAAGAATATATAGTTTGATCTAGTTTGAAGAAGATACAGTTTGATTAACTTTGTAGTTCTGTTAGTGTAAGTAGATGAAGGTCAGCAAAGTACTTTTCAAGAACATCTTAAAATGCTTCATGAAAACGTGTCTCTACACCTTGTTTTGTTTTTAAAAAGCCATTAATAGTTGTAAGGCCATGATTTACATAAACTGCAGGTATGGTGAAAGAAAATTAGTTAAAAATCCTAGCAGGCAGATGAGTAATTGTGAGATTGTTATGGTTTAGGAGGTCTTGACTAGGTAAATGACAAAACAATTAATTGAATATTATTAACCTTGTATTTTCTTCCTTCTGTATGATACTGACCAAAGTTTTGTAGCTTATTTAGTATAGGACCATTTCTGCTCTTTCCCTTTGTAAAATCTGTTCTGTTTCAGTTAATGTTGTGCTCTTTCTATAGTTCAGCCATTATTTATCTGAATTCATATTTAATAGGAATACTGCAAGAGACATTCTGTAATTAGGCAGGAGTAAACAGAATTAGGAAAGGCAACAGATTGGCTTGTTACTATAAAAGATTGACTTTCTGTGCATGGATACCTGGTTTGTAGAACACCAAAATGTACCTTGGTCTATCACAAGTGGTTTTTTAAACCATTTAATAAATATGCTGCTTGAACTTTTAAAAAATAATAACAACCTTTTTAAGAATGGGGCTCATAAACATTAAAAAATGCTCTCTAACTTTTTCATAGTTCACATATTTTACTTACTGTCCACCAAGGTGGAGAAAGTGTATAACTTTTTTAGACTACTTGCAATGGACCTCACTTTTCCTGAATTAGTGGCTCTGATTCTGCTTTTTCATGGGGACTTTCAACAAACTTAAGCCAGTGTGAGCTAACTTGAACAAAATTCAGTTCTTTGTATGAAACCTGTTTTACATCTATATCATCACAACAGACGTCTGGAAATCAAGTGATTCAATGATTAATAGAAAGCAGCAAAAAAAAATTATTTAAGCAAACAATCAAAACAATGCTGTATGTATGGAAAGACAAATAAAGAATTCTGTTAAAAAATACAGCTTCAGTCAGACAGAGAGGATAAGTCACTGAAGCAGCAATATCCTTCAGCAACCAGCAGTACATGAGAATGAGTACCTACTAGTTATAGATGTTTTGAGCAGTACAGCACCTGCAGCATCAAAGTGAACATTATTTCCACATTTTTGTCTTATTTCATTCTAAATCTGGAGAGGGGAGGGGTGTGGGATATGTGTGTCCCAAGTTTGCCTTTGATATAAAATTGCAAGTGCCTCTGTAGATGTGATGGTTTTAATTACCTCTGCTTCAGTGAGAATAAAGATTGCTGCTGAACTGTATTATGCTGTATGCCATGTCTATTATATGCAGGGCCTGGAGATGCATTTTCAGGGTTCCAGAGGTCTGCTCAGTGATGTGTTGATCAATCCATTTTACCTATTCCTAAAGCTCCTTTTCCATGGCACTAAAAGAATAAGGTTATGAAGGGTGAGAGTCTATGGAGAAGATAACTCATTTGCAGTATTATTTGTCCTTGAGATGTCATAGGAGACAGGCAGTTCTCCTTAGAGAAGGACGGACCTAACAGCAAGAAGAGGAAGACCTAGTAATCACTCACTTTGATAGTCAGAAAAATATTTAGTGCTAACTATTAATTTATAATGTCCATTAAAAAAAAAAAAAAAAAAGAAAAAGTAAGATGGGATGGATTAATGGAGAAAATTATGTCAAGTTAGAAAGCTGTCTTTTCACAGGCTATTTGACCTGATGAATACAGAAGAAAAAAACAAAGGGTGCTGCTCACTTTCAACTTCAGCAAGGTTTTTAACAATCGCAGCTTCTTATAAGAAGCTGCAGCTATATTATCAAAAGCAGTGATTCCCAAGCTCAGGTTTGAAGGCAGGTGGGGAATTACTCCCCCTGTTTCCATGAGCTTGTGTATTTAGAGTTAATATCAACAGCAATCCTGTGAAATGTTCCTGGTCCAGCTCCACCTTCAAAAGACAATTTCTGAACTACTCCAGCTTGTTGAGCATTTGGCATCTTTTTGTTTTAAGACCAAGGCCTTTTGGCCTGATTTGTTTGAAGCCTGAGCAAGTCCTGCTTCTAAGCTCTTTAAGGAAATAGGTATTTCCTTTGTTGTTGCTGTAAGTCAGTCAGTCGCTGTCTGCTGCAGTATCTAGTCCATTGGGCTTCCTTCCAAGGCAGATGTCTGCTAGCTGTCCCCATTTCAGGAGTTCCCTGTGTGCTGTAACAAAATGTCTCCTGTGCCACATGAAGTGTGGCGCGCTATGGCATAATGTCACAATGTCACATCCCCCTTTTTCCCCACAGAAAGAGGTCTTTCCTCTTCTGTGGTTGAATCCATTCCATCCTCCTGCCCATCTTCTACCGGAGGTTAACCCTTTCTTTGCATTTAGTAGTTATAAAACAACTGCATTTACTGGGAATATTTGTGGGAATGCGATACTGCAGCTGTTCTGCTTCCCTCTGTAAGGATGTCTCAGGGACTCAGTACTTTCCCATGACAGCCTAGCAAAGAAATAACATTTTCTTAAAACTAGTGTTCGGTGTGGTGCAGCCAGCTTCAAAAAGTTTCTGACTAAATATAGGAACTCCAGAGTATAGGAACAATAAAACTAAGAGATTTAGAAAATAAATTTTCCAAAATATTAAAAGAATGAGTTTAAAAGTTTCTAGTTTTCTAGAAAAAGGAAAGCTAGCCAGCCTGTGACTGCGTGGCCTGTGTACTTAGCAATGTAGTTGCCCATACAGAACCCGTATCAATAGGCTTGCATAGGGCAAAAGCCACATATCATCATCAACTCCCCACCAACTCAGCTGCCCTCACAACTATATCATACTTCTCAGCACTTTAGTGGACTGGGAACTGCTAGGTTTTTCTCTCAAGAAAGCATTGGTCACATCTGGCCACCCAATGCATACTTTGTAGTACATTGTGAAGGGGTAGCAGGAAGTGGAGATTTATGGGAACACCAGTCTTTCTTAAAGTTGAAAAAATCAAAGAGGGTACAGCTTAATATGGCTAATTTCATTATTCATAAAAAAAAAATGGCCTCACTTTAATTTCTACATACATATAATAGAAAAAGACCTTAAAAAACTCAGCAGACCTGACTGACCTCTATCTTCCCATTGATTAAATGTATACTTCAGGATAACTTACAACTGTAGCTGAAAACAGTAAGAACATAAGAAATACCTTTTTGGGTGAGATGAATGCTTTGCCCAGGACAGTATTTTTCCTTCAGCAGCCGTAGCAGGAGGTGCTACTTACTGGGAACATGCAGGCTTGGCCAAGGCCTCCAGTGCACTCCTCTTGCCCTCAATCATATCTCTCCTTTCCTTTTTTCCAGCATGAAGAATTCCAGCCTCCATCCTTTTCATCATTTTTCTTGACATTCGTTATATCCTCTTTAACTCCACTGGTTTGCCATTTCTTCTTAATATCTTAGTTTTGGAAACAGAAAAGATAATTTAGCACTTTACTGCTTAAAAATGAGGTCGCAATGACCGGAACAGTCATCGACAACAGAATTCATTTAGGCATGGGAACCATGTTTGGAGGAACACAATCCACGTACCTTGCTGTGATTCAGTTCCCTCCAGACATAGATCAGGCCAAGGCCATTAATCCCAATTTTAATTGCTTTTCTCTCTCATTAAGTTGACTGTATTAGAAAGCTAGATCCATCCAGCTGTAGAGAAGGGACAATTAAAATCTTCTTGATGGTTATTGCCTAAAAAGAGTTGCAAGTAAAGAAAATATTTCTCAGCAGAAGAGAAAGCATTGTTCATATTGCACATATGTATTAAAGGTATTCCAAAAGGAAAGCTTTGAGGATTTGTTTTTGAAAACACGGTATCTTGTGAATGATAACTATATTCCTGTTTTTTATTTTCAATGACAATAGAAGGATACACGGCTTCTGAACCATTGTCCTCAACTTTTTGGTCTTTTTAAGTTTCCTGTGAGCTAGCAGTATCTATATTCTATGACTTGTCCAGCCCAATAAATTAATGTCTCTGTTTGAAAATTACATTATATGTTTCTGGGTATTTTTTCATTCTGTATCAATAAATAAGAATTTCTTAATAGTATAATGTATGAGAGACTTTTCCTTTTTATCTTTCAGAAAGGAGTTTTAAAAGGAGTAAATTGGAAAGCAGCAAACAGTTTAGTAAATCTTGTCAGCCAACTTTTACGTTTTTTCCTTTCTTAGTTATCTCAGCAGAACTGTTTTTAAATTTATTTTCTCTTTATTTATCTTAATGTTAAAATAAAGGTAACAGTAGAGGGCGATCATTTTAATAAGCATTTTCAAAAACAATTCACCTTTTTGAATTTTGACTCTCATGTTTCTACACCTATAGTTGTAGTGTTTACTTTCTTTTATGTATTCACTGACAATCTTTTCTATGTTGAGAGGAAAAATATTACCTTGGCTCCTTGTAGTGGAATGTTTGCTGTTGGCTTTTAGCCAGTAAATTTCTTCTTGTTTCTCTATCTGTATCTTACAATGGCTGCTGTGATATAGAGTAACAACACATAAAACCTGGGCTAAGGAAATGCTATCTATGAAGTCTGAAAAGTTTGAAAACATTGGGAGTGATATCCTATTTACAAATATAATTTGACTTATGCTGCTCATTCATTTTCATTCTTGATCAAATACTTTTAATTCTAAAAATAGTATTTTTTTATTTATTAGAAAACAGTGAGCATTTTTTTCACTGAATTTGGTTCACCTTGAAAATAAAACATATGGAGAGTCTCATCCCAGATGCTTAAGACTTTGCAAATTTATAAGCAGCAAGGTCTTTATATAAGGTCTTTAATCACAGTGTGGACTGTGGCACTAATCCGTTGCTTGGATTACAACTGAGTGTACACTCTGTGTCATAACAAGCCTGCACCCTGGATGACCTTGGCTGGGATGAATCCTCGGTTCACAGATCTCTGTCGCTCCATTTTGGCATCCAGCATTCCAAGAGTGTGTGGAATTTGCTTCTAAACAAATATGGCTCATATATCTTTCTCCTATTCAAATTGGGCTGGGCCCAAGAAGGGCCCTCCCGCAACAACGGATTTTGTTGCTCAAGGAAATAGACCCTGCACTTCTATCCCCTTCCTTCCTATTAGTAGCCTGTGGGATATGTGTGGCATCTGTCTGATGCTGGGCAAGGTCAAAATATATCCAGCTAAATAGAAATTCATCTGGATGCCCAGTTTAACTAATAGTAAATGTTTCTCTGGTGATTTAGGTTTATTTCCAAGATTTGGGTTTGTTTCCTCTTCCCTTTCCTCCCCTTCTGTCAGAGCAAAATAGAAACAGACAACAAAGTCTTTTACTCTATGGTTTTCTCTTTGTTTAACATTTCTGTCCTATGAGACAATTACATATGTAAAATCGTACAAAGCAGCAAATATATCCAGAGGTCTACTGCAAATTTTACAAATCACCAACACCTTTTTTCTGCTCTTCATCTGGCTCCAAGCCTGGCTACATTGCTATGTACATAATTACTCTGGGCACAGACAGGAAGCTGAAATTTTGCCTGAGAAGCCCTATAAGGATGCCAAATTTATTTATGTGTTTTTCCAAAGAAAGTAAAACTCACTTTCTGGAGTTAACATTCCCTTTCAGCAATTTGCGATCCATAGATTATTGACACAAAGTGCTGTAACTGCACTTTTGAAACCTTTATAACTTACACAGTCTGTATCTGCTTATTCTAAAGAAATAATTACAGTTGCCCTTAGGAGCTTTGTGACCTCCACAGAGAAAAAGCATTTTTCTTAGATGTTGCCATATCTCCTGTTCCCAGTTCAGTTTTGGAATAATCGTTATGCTTATGCAGAATACAGTGTTGCAGTTTTGTTACTTCAAGAGGCCCATGAAAAGCAGATATTATGCAACCATTTCTCAAATGTTGACTATCTTTATTGTGATGTTTAAATAAATAGTTAAGTTAGTAAGGTTGTCTAAACTCCCTTTTCAGTTGTATACCAGTGATGATACTACTTCCTTCATGAAACCCTTCACATTCTATTGAGCAAAAGCCCTACAACAACAACAACAAATTAAAAAATTGCATTTTCTATACATTGACTCATGGTTCAGTATTCCTGAAAATTTATTTAATGCAAGGATAAGCCAATATAATTAGATACCTACACTTCAAACAAGTGTACCTCAAGAAACAAGTTTTCTATTCTTCATCCTTAATTGTAATTTTTTTCAAATTGAGGTTTCTTGGAGTGTAAATAAATACAGTACTTTATGTGCCTCTACATTTTGATTCTCCACAGGAAAATAAAGATTTGAAAGAAACTTCACTAGTGTGACACAACAAAAAGGATACAAGAAAACAACCAAAAAAAAAAAAAAAATATTTACTTATTGCTATCTTTTCTATTACATACAAACTATTATTTCTTAAATACAAAATACTGCTGCACTGTGCTCCTTATCTACCTATTTTGGCATTTTCCACAACAATTTTGAATTTGTTGGGTAATTTTGAATATGTTGAACAGAGAAGCAGAGCTGTTAATACTAATTAAGTTTCTACAAATTTCATGAAAACAGACAACTACTAGGAGGTAAGAAATTGTGCTACACTCAGCAAAAAATGAAAATATCACTCATGGTTATTAGACACCAAAGAATCAACCTGAGAACCAGCTATTACGTGTGATTCATACATGAAAAAAAGCTTCAGCAGAAGGGGGGGGTTTTGTTTGTTTTTTTCTGGTTTCATTGATTGGTTGGTTTAGTTTGGTTTTTGTTTTTTGGTTTTTTGCGCTTCCAACAGAAAAAAGTCTGGATGGGGAAGATATATGTTATGAATCAGAAGATGAAAGTCAGCTAATTCACAACAGAAGCAGGAGAATAAGAACTCCTATCAGAAGTAAAAGCTGACTGGCAGGAAAGGTATCACTGAAGTCATACAAAGCAGTGTTTT
The DNA here is from genome assembly GCA_013399195.1 of Dicrurus megarhynchus. Classification (NCBI taxonomy): domain Eukaryota; kingdom Metazoa; phylum Chordata; class Aves; order Passeriformes; family Dicruridae; genus Dicrurus; species Dicrurus megarhynchus. The sequence goes on along the minus strand of VXAD01006275.1, from coordinate 378,246 downwards.
GGTGACTGTTGGAAATCAACAGATCCAACCCATGTAGAACTAAGGATGTTATGGTCTTGTGCAGTGAGTTTCTTCCCTTTTCTTAGATTTGAATCTATAATCATTTGTGTTGCTTTCCTCCTTCACAAATATATATGATTTGAATGGTCATATAAGTCAAAACAGGACCTCTGTTTAGCAATGACAATGAGTGAACATACGAGGATGATCATGACTCCTTCCCATGAATATTTTTCTAGTCTTCCACCAATTGCAGTTCATGGGCTTCTTGAGCTGCATACTGTTCGTATGCATTTAGTAATTCTTGGTTGTTTTAACTTTTATGGACTTGTTCCAGATCCATATAAACATTTAACATGCATAAATTCCTTTGACATGGAGTTCCACCAGTCTGTCACACATGAACCTTTTTTTCCGAGTTTTGAACACCTCATGAATTTTGTCTGTCTTATGGAAGGAAGAGGCAACAGTTTTTCCCTACCCACCAGCCCCTGCCACTTGGTTTCATAAACCCCTACTGATCATTGCTTCTCCAGCCCAAGGACCTGACCTGGTTGTTGTTACACGGAGCCCATTCCACACACACCTCCCCTGCTCTTCTCTCAGCATGTCACCATCCTCCTAAATACTTTCTGAGGGAGCAGAGATAGAACTGCCTACAATATTCGACTTGTCAGTGAACCGCAGATACATGCAGTGATATAATGATGCTCTCTGGTTTACCGTCTTTTCCTAATAATGCCTAGCTGCAGAATTGTGTGTTTGACTTCTAATGAGTATTGATAAGTACAACCATTCATGCAGGAACCCATAACTTCTCACTTGTTTGTTCAAGTCTAACAAACTCGTTTACCATAAAAAAGAAAACACTAATAAGCTCTGAATTTCACTCTTTTTTTCCATTTTTATTTGCATCTTATCCACCCACCCTCTGAAGACTGGTTACAGAAGAGAGTTCGGGTCTTACAATAGATGTGTCTGAGACACAAAATTCATTTAGCGGCCACTTTATATCATGTAAGTAATTAATTTGGTAAAAGAAAACCCTATTTCATAGTAAATGGTATATTTCTTTGCAATTAAATTTTCCTGTCTTCTTTAGGGGCACATTTTAATAATGTCCACTTACAAAATTATTAATTGGGCCTGTAAATGTAAGTAATTAAGCTTAAAGCTTGCTGAATTAATCCTTAATTTGATCAATTTTTACATTTCAAAAAACTATAGAATAATTGACTAATTATTATAATGGATTTGCCATACTCGTCAGTTTGAGTAATAATTGTAGGGTTACATAGCTGAATCTAAAGCCAGAGTTCTATAGTCTTTTCTATCTTTTCCCATTTAATCTCATTTAGTGCTATTTTTTTTCAAGAGGATGATCACCTGGAAGTTTAAAAAGGTTTAATTATCATCCCATTTCATAAAAAAAGTAGCTGAAAATGAAAATGTAATCTTATGAAAACTGATGACATTTCACTTTTCCCTGCATCTATTTTCCTTTTCAGGAATGATGGAAAAAAAGTAGGTAAACGAAAGCCTAGGAATTATCTTTAAGGAAAAGTTTAGAATTTCTTGTAGAAATTCTCACATTTTTTGTTAACTCTCTTCATCTTTTTTGTATTCACCAGCTTCAATTTTCATTTTCATCTCTGAGGATTAGATCTCATCCCAACTATCTTCCCCATATATTATTAGCATCCTCTGTACCCGCCATTCAAAGAAAGTAAGGTTATATTCAAACTCTGTTCTGAAGCCTTCAAGTGCAATAATTTCTTTTTCCTTTAAGTTAATGCATCTGTGACAGCCTTGTCTCGGTGGTCTCTCAGTGATGGACTGAACATCAGGTACCTGTAACGTACCTGTAGTGTCTGCTAGATTGCAAAGCTTCTGTCCTGTAAGGTGTCAATGGAAATCCTCCCCTCTTTCACAATTACATTCCAGACACACCAGATAGCACTTCTTTAATCAGTACAATGGTTGTCACATTAAGCAGTGATGGTTATATATTTATTGAACCAAAATAAAGTAAAAGGCCTTTTATAAATATGGGTCATCGGCAGTTACCTTTCCCACCTACAAATCTTGTTAGGAAATAAATTAGTTTGAAATGAGCTAGTTTCCAAAAGCCCATGTTGATTGGATTCATCAATGCAGTTAGTTATTATTTGAGCCCATAATTTGCTAGCATCAATCTCATGGGAACAGGCCAATAATTACTCAAGGCATCTTACTTAACCTTTTACAAGATAGCATTTTTACTTCATTTTGGTCTTCCCAAACTTTTCTGTTGTTTGGTTACTCATACAACATAGAAAGTTTTTAACCATTTCTTCTAAAACTTTTAGATGCAGAATTTTAAAGTGGTGATTTTAGCATTTATAATTAAATGCATCTGTCTTTTTGTTTTATTGATACTTTTATTTTTTACCTCTGATAGGAGCATGGCAGTAGTAGTAAGATTTTGTCTGCTTTTAATGCACTTAGGAAGTCCATATTTCTATCAGTCACTTTCCTATCAACTACTTAAACTTACCCTCTTTTTATTTTGTAATAATCTACTTCTCATTTCCAACTAATAACATTTTCCATTTTTGTATATTATTAGTACATTTATATTTGTATATACACAGGGATATATTAATGTAATATATACGTATAATTTATGTATAATATGTATCATAAGGTAGAAAATAATTTTATATAAGGAGGAAAATATATATGGCTCAATTTTAAGTTCCATTTTTTTCTCTTCTTAATTTACAGGTGGCTTTCTTGTCTAGCCATTGTATATTAAGTGTCTATTAAAGTATTATTCAACCATGTTCCACTACTATTCATTGTAGTTTTTTCTATTTAAATTCCTTCTCTGAAGTGCTTTGTCTGATAGTTATTCCCAGTTTTTGTTTAGATGTATATATATTTGTAGGCAGTGATTTTATATATATATATGTATATGTATAAAAAACTTTTTCTAACAGAAAGTAGCAAAAGCAATCACATCACTTTCATGATTTAAATAAACAGGTGAAACCCTAGCAAATCAGGATCTTTCTGTTCCTAAAAAGAAATGTTTTAATTACCTTCCTGAGGGACAGAAGTTAATCCTGTATCAGTGCCCCCACTCATTTGATACAAACAAGATGAAACCTTATTATCTAAACTGAGACGATAAGACATTATAGAGTTTAGCAGTTTGCTAAGAGTTGAAAATGAAAATTCACCATGGTGAATGTAGCAGCATGAACTGTTACTCTAGAAATAGCAGGATGTGAGGGAGACTTAGCAACAGCTGTGATAAATACCATAGTTAGATTACCCGTAATGTGCAGAATCAAATGTTGCACTTTTTGCTTCTCACCATTCTTTACTTCTGGACTATTTCTTGGACATACTTACTTGGCAAAAACTTGGTAAACTTCATTTTAAGTTATTTGGAAATGCACCTATATTATAACTCTTCCATAGCATTGTAGGTCATGTGCTAACAGTGCATCATTATTCTGCTAGTGAAATGGAATTATTTGGCCTTCAACATCACAGGATTGAATATGCACCTGAGGCATAGATTTATTACCTGATAATACACATCATTTAATGTCACATTCCTTAAATTTAACAGCCCAAGTGCTTATTGGGAAACTGGTCCAGCAGTGCCTCCCTCCCTCCCGCTGCTGCAGTGTTCCCAGGGATCATCCCACAGCAGTTCTAGGGCTCTGTGTGCTGGAAATACGCCCTCACATAAGTGTGTTCACCCCACTAATTTCACACGTTTTATTACACATTGTTAAAACTTTTTAATGTCTAACAGCTCAGCTAATGAGGGCTCCTCCAACATCTTCATAAATACCTGCTTAAGAAGAAATCTAGATTATTGGGTTGAAATATATGGAACAATATTTGTTCATTTCGTTCATTTTTCCTCGAAGGTTCCTACCCTTCTCTGCCCATTGTTGTTAGCTCTTGTTAAATGCTGGCCCTGATATTGACAGGTTGTGAGGTTTTTTTCCTTCATGTGCATCTGTTCAGATATCAAATTTAGAATCTTATAAATAGCACTAAGCTCATCCCTGTTGAAGCAAGAGGATATTTTAGGTCTTCTCCAACATGTAAGTTCAACAGACTGGAGTTTTCATCCAATATCTTAAAAAGTAAGTAACCTTAACTCCAAAGTCTTTTGGAAAATAAATTTATCTCTTCTGAACTCTGTCATACAGAGTTAACCATACCTGGTTAAGCAATTATTTCATTCTATATAGTGACAGCAAAGGATGTTAAATACTTACTGGAATTGAACTATTGAGGTAGAGCTACCTACTAAAGTTTATTAAAATATACTCCATGTGAAATCTTCATTAAGCCTAAGTGGTGTGCAATTCCAAACAAAGCCACAGTAAATAGCTTGGTGCAATTAATTTATATTACTTCATATTTAACATTTAAAAATTACTTCTCTTCTAAATTTGGAAAACCTGAATAATTGATCAGCAGTTAAGAAAATAATATAAGAATGATTTCTACTTTGAACTCTAGGTAGAATAAGGAAATAGGTCCGCAAAGATTAGTCTGATAATGGGAAAAAAAATCAGGAACTCTACTATGCAGCATTTCAAGGTCCCTGATGAAATACTAATCTTGATCACTTTTATCTTACAAAGAGATTTGCAAAGATATTTCCCATAAGCAGAATGTGCTTGATAAATATTGAGATAACTCTGAGAGTAACTGTGAGGTCCAAAGCATATTTTGCCAATGGCATTTGGAAAGTTGGAAATGAGGACAAAAGTGAAAAAAATGGGAAATGTTAGGAGAGATGAATATTTCACATGAAAATCTAAGTAAATTGGATGTGGATGTGGTTATCAGCCAGGTTATGCAACTTCTCTGTGGGTTTTAAGGGTTTAACTACCTACGGGCTAGCCAAGTGATGAAACACATGCAGTAGGAAGGAAAGATATGCTTTAACATGTTTTCTTTCACCAAGAAATCATCCAATCATCAATCCAATTCAATCATTCAGTATGCTGTCTTTTACCAGTCATGTTGCTAGCCAGTGAGAATGTTTCTCTGGTACTACTGATGTGCCAAATCTAGCTGTGTCCTCAAACAGAAATCACAAATTTTGTGAACAAATTTGTTTTTTTCTATTGTTTTATGAGAGTCATATATAATATTGCAAAACATAAATAAAGTAAACAGTAGTTGGTTTTGATATGCAAAATACTTCCTAAAACCTTAATTTCTAAACATTGAGATATGGTCACAACTTTTTATTAATTGAAAGTAGGATTATGAACTGTTTAAAACAGTATTTTATGTATATATATGTATATATATATATATATATTCTTTCAAATTAAATCATTTTTGGTAACAGTAACAAGACAGGAAGTCTCGTATACCACTTGTAAATTAATATACTGTAATTTACAGTAAGAGCAGATTAATTCCTTGTGTTGCAGCTAAAGAAAGTAAAAGGTCTTTTTTTTTCACTTGCAAATTATCATGACCTTCTACAAAAAGATTCTTTTAAGATTCTTTTAAGTTCGTGGCTTTACAGTTTGCTATTTTAATTTAAGTTTAGGACAGTTTAAAACATAGATTTTGGCTTGTCACAAAGGCTATTTATTGATATTTCCAATCATTTTTCCAACCAGAATGTCAAATTTTGAGCAGTTTCACTTCGACTTTTACCAGTCTAATTATACCATAGACGACCAGGAAGAAGGTTGCAACAGCTATGGCTCAGACAAAAACCTCTGTGAAAGCAGAAAGTAAGTACGGGTGTTGTTTCAGCTTCCCTCTTCAGCAGATGAAGGAAGCTTCCCTCTTCAGCCCCAAAGCCAGCCCTGGAGCTTGCAGGAGCAGGAAGGAGGTTCAAGACATCATCTAGACCTTCCGAAAGGCAGAATGATTATTATTGAACTTTTGTTTTTAAAAGGATTTGATTTCGTGCTACTTTTATTGGTATAGGTGTTACAGGTTGTTTACCTAACTGAGCTTCGAGTTATTAATGTGAAATTTAGGATGCATATTGCAAGAAATTCTTTAGGATCCTTCTCAGATTCAAGGGAAAAAATATCTAAACATGTCGTTCTTTCATTAGCAGTATGGACGTATCTGAGGAGTGCCACCAGTCTGCTGGGCAAAAAGTCCGAGGTGCCTGAATCAGTCTGTGCTGGGTGGGCATGGAGGTGGGTGCGCTGGGCTGCAGGGTGCCGCAGGGAGCTCTGCCCGGGTGCGCAGGGAGTTACGGGGAAGGACAGCAAAGGCACTCATCTCAGCAGCTCAGCACTCATCACCCACAGCGAGGACCGCGCCCGGAAAATTTCCGGTTTCCCCAAACTGAAAATAGGTGAAAAGTAGGTGGGATGTTGTGAGTAGCTCGAAGATGTTTCTCACTGTAGTTATGAGTTTTGCTGTGCTTGGCTTCTTGTCCTAGGAGCCAGACAGAAAAGCAACCTCCAGCCGGAGCTTTTGTCCCATCAGACATGCTTCTGTCCCTCCAGAGCTATACGGGTCAGATTTTGCAGCCAACGCACAGTCCCCACACTCTTTCTCAGCTTGGTTATGCTGACGGATTTGACGAGGAACCTCCTTTGCTAGAAGGTAAGAGTAATCCCACAGACGACGTGCGCCATTCCTGGGGGTGCCTCTAACTTTTCTTTGCCAGCTGGTGGAACTCGCCAGAGAAACTGCAGCGGAGCTGCAGAGCTCTGTGAGCTTCAGCCAGCAGCCCCTGGCCCCCAAACCTACATTTTCTCCTTGGAATTCGCCGTGGATTGATCCAGCCTGATGGCGTAGAGCAGATACACTGTGCCACCACGAGATGGCAGCAATACAATAGGTTTTGCATTCGCGTTTCCAAAATTTTTCCCACTCCGTGTTTCTCCTCCATACATATTGGAAAATCTATCTATAATTAATAAAGACGGGTAATCATCTTTTCCGCATACATAGTAATAAATTTAGTAGTTTGCAGATGTTAAGTTGCTTGTTTCACTGGGAAAGGAATTGAGAAAGCTAGCTTCAGTTTCAAGTAGTTGATCATTTAACCATATGAGCAATCTTTTTGTTCATGATGATTGACCATTCTAATGCTAGTGGCTGATTTTTTCGCTTGCAAAATACATATGCTACATTAGAAAAAAAATGGAGAATTTGTCTGTAATTATTTCAGCATAATGTAAAAGGAGCATTTTTGCTCCATATGCTAGTTTGGCATACTGGAAGGCAACTGGAGTTTTTACTACTTAAAAGGTACTATTACTGCCTTAAAGCCAGCAAGATCACTCTGTTTGCTATAGATGACTGCTAGATCTCTGCCTCTAAGACCTCCAACCATTTAACTCCCCATGCAGTTCACCCCGGGGAAAGGATGTTGTAATACGACTGCTTGTGGTCTGCAAGGCTTCAGAGATACTCCTATCTGTGTACCACATAAATCTGACCAAAACCACACGTTTTAATGCAGAATAGCTTTATACATACAATGTTTTGGCTGAGCTCAAGATGATGGAGAGGTGGAACAAGGTAAAGACTTGGCTTTCCAAATGGAACTAACACATTGTCAGTCTCAGTCACTCTGGCAGCAAATCGGAACCTAACTTTTTCCCTTACTGGAGAATCTCAGGGAAGATGATTACTCATGCAAGCTTAAGTGTTTCTCCAGAAGTTATAAGGTAAAGCTTTGCACTAGCAAAGTTAATGGCAGAATTCCCATCAACTTTAATGGGAAAGAATTTTGTTCTGTTTCCATGGGTCTCACTAATTACTTTTTAAATGCAAAAAAACCCCTCCCAAAACCCCAAGCTTATAAAGCACTGTACAAAGTAGTATTAACTTGCCTTGAAGGGACAAATGTAATTTTTAAGTGCTTTTGGCAGTTTGGATTTAAGACACATTTCTTGTCAGATTTGCCACAATTAAAGTATATACCTCTGTCCTCAGTGTTCTAGAGTATCTTAAATTCTGCAGTTACTGTTAATTAACATATTTTTCAACATCTAAGTTAGTGTGGCATTAGATATATGTGTTTTAAATATAGGAAAAACAAATATTAACTCAAAAGTGCTGAGGGCATTTTTTTGGTTCACTGCCTAAAATTGGAGTTAATAAATTAATATTCCAATTTAGAATCAAAGCTGACTCTCAAATATACTGGGTATATAGCAGGGACATTATGTTCCTATTACAGAATATGTCATCCTACAGTATTATCTTCATTGAAGCATTTGTTTGTAGTTTTGTGGTGTCTAATGGGTTTTTGTAAAAGTGTTGTTTTCTTGGGAGCAATTAATAAAATCCTGAAATTTCTTGTTGCAGAACTTGGGATCAATTTTGAGCATATATGGCAAAAAACATTAACAGTTCTAAATCCAATGAAGCCTGCAGATGGCAGCATTATGAATGAGACAGACCTCACTGGACCCATGGTTTTCTGTTTGGCCCTTGGAGCAACATTGCTGATGGTAGGATGGGGTAGAAATCTTCAGGGATTTCTTTTCTAACAAGCTGATGCCTAGGTGATAATGAGTGTGAAGTTGCAGAAGATGTAGTACTGGCATAAAATGAGTCATTTGCTGCCAGTTGTTCTGGGATTATGTATTAAAAATTCTCCCTACTTTGAAAGTACCTGCATAAAGTTTAAATGCAATGCAAAGGTGACACAGGTAAAGTGATGTAGTACTTTCAGTGGAAAGAAGAGACCACACCATTTTTGGGGTGGGATTTACTATGAACAAAGGACAGATCTGTGCCGTATATAATCTGAAGAGGCTCTGAACAGGAGGGAGTAAAAAGGAATAGCAGGCCAGCCCTGTTTTTCTAACACTCTTGCTACTATTTTGAAATTATCTTCTTCCAATGTTATTTTAGATATACATAAACATATACATATACATATACATATACATATACATATACATATACATATGCATATACATATACATATACATAAAAAAAAAACCCTCCATACAGCTAGAATAATTGGAAAAAAAAGAAATGGAAACAGTCTTCCCTCCCCATTAAATTTGCAATACCTTCCTATAAATTTTGCTAGTACTTTCTTATTTTGTATTCTTTGTTCTATATTGTCTCCTTAACAAAATATAGTAGCCTGTATTTGACCTTCTTCTTCTTTATGAATATGGCTTTCCTACAGGAGGAAAGTTTAACAGGGTTGTAAGAACTGCAGATTCATCTATATATCACTGGCAACAGGGGCTCTCCAGTGTTGCTGAAGTACAGCTCTGATTGCTGGCAGCAATTCATCAGACAGGGATAAGGTGGGACCATTCTGGGAAGGGCTTTACTGCTCTGCAACTGAGGTGAGAGGAAAGGGGCTCTAATTCTCCATTTCCTCTGTGATAAATAGTGCTGAATCAGAAGATTCTTGAAAGTTCTTACTCAATTTGTAATGTCAGTGCAGTACCTTGAATGTGCAAACTGCAATATAAATGGCAGGTAGTATTATTATTTATGTACCTATAAAAATAAAAATCTTTTAAAAGGGTGGAAGAGGCAGGAGGAAAGGGAATAAAAGGAAAAGAAGGTGGGAAGCTAGAGAAGACAGGCTATTTTCCACCTGGAGAAATAAATGTATGAGGGTAGTAAAAGGAGAAAGTTGAATTAATTATAATCAAGAAAATGGAAGGGAAAGCAAGCCAAAAGAAAGAATGGAAAAAATGTTTCCTGTTGATTTTTTTCCCTGAATAGCCAACGATTATAATGAATATAAAACTGTTATTATTGAAATAAATTACCTTAATTATCATACTTTTTCTGGGATATTACGCATTTTAGGTGTCATTAGAAAACCAAGTATTTTCAATGCCCCACTTTTAGGGCAGCAGAACACCCCTGATACAATCTAATGTTTTTGTTCCATAACTTCACAGCAGTAAGTCTATGGGTTTATCTTAGCAATTCAGGCTACCATTTTATCTCAGATGTACTTGAATGCTAACGTGTCTCTTCAGCTGTGTAAGCTATGATACCCTTCTGTACTTAAATAAGTATCTTCTGATAGCACCAGGAACATAATTTGGTTGAGAGCTTGTTTCTGAAAATAATGTATACATTTTCTTTAGTTTCAGCTTTTTAACTGTGGAAAATTATGCAAAGATATTCTTCAAAGGGTAGCAGTTCTTTCAGAGAAAAAGAGGAAAAGGCTGCTAGTCTGGCAGCAGGACTTGTTCTTCCTCATGTTAGTGTAAAATCAGGCAGCTCCATTTTAGACAGAGAAACAACGGCAGCACAAAATTTAGCAGAAGCCCAAGTCTCAGCTGCTTTGCATTTTACACTGTCATTTGTACGAAATCATACTTCCCCATCTGCTTCAGCTAAAGGTAGTAGTACCCACTGCAGGCAGATGCAAACAAGCACACAAAGTCTTTCTCCTAACCTTGCTCCTTCTGCAGGACAGATTTAGCTCTTTCCATTCATCAAAGCCTGTCAGACTAATCAAGCTTGATTCTGTTTTTGCTTACATCACTGTGAACTGGGAGTATTCCCGTGTGTGTGAGTCAATATATTTACATATGTTAAGTAAGACTAAAATCGGAACCAACATGTTCAGATGCCTTTTTTTTTTTCTTCTCTCATATCCTTGCGCCACAAATCCAACATTTCACCAAGTGGAGATCTCAGCTAGGTGCTTGTGCTAGTGCTCCCTTCGTCTCTGGCTGAGGAATTTCTTAGTCTTAAACTAAGCTAATATATAGTGCCATGTAGAATAGTTAAATACACTGAAACAGTCTAAAATATAGCTTGTAGGTGATGCATCTCTTTTGAGACCGAACTTTACTTAGTTGGTCTATAGCAAAGGCTGCCCCAAACCACTGTGGGTGTTAAACTTACTACATATCTTTAATGACTGAAATTCTAGTTGATAATCATCTGTGGGAAAGCTAGTATTGCTTTCCCACACTATTTCTAGCTATCATTAATTTTATTTATTCAAGCAATTTTTCCTGATTATTTTATACCACTAGTATGCAAATGCCATCAAAGGAGTCTGTACCTAAATAGGAAGATTTCTTAGGTTGTTATTTTAGGAATAGATTATTCCTTATGGAAGAAGACAGTAATGGGGAAAAAGCCAGGATGCTGGAAGGATATAGGCAGCCTGGCTGTACCTGACTTAACCTTGAGGACTGGGACCAGGGGAGAGCTCAGCAGAGAGCCAGGTCAATCTGCAGACAGGATAGTGTTGCTGATGTAAAGTCAGGTCTTACTAACTCAGGTTGCCTTTCAGGTTCATGTGCTGCTCTCCAACGAGAGCTGGTGAGCTGCCACCAACCTGCAGCATCAGGACTTTGAAGCTGTGTCATCACTAGGCGAGGCCTTCTCCACAGTGTTCCTTCACGTCTGTCCAGCTCAAACACTGCTGCCATCCAGCGATCAGTTTCCACACACATGGATACAGGAAGAGAGGGCAGAGAAGGGTCCTCAAAGTTGATTTCCCCCAGATTTCACTAAAATGTATGGATAAGTAAAGTCGGAGGTCTTCTCAATCCTCCTTAGCCATCATGGGAGATAAACTAGCAAATATCACAAAACATGATAAAAGCTTCAACAAGGTTTCCACCTAATCCATCACAACAGAATCCAACCATAAGCCACAGCATTATTAGGAAACTGAGACCATCTATTAGTTTTGAGTCTAACATGGTTTATGATATGCAATATATAATATAGTATGTGCAACATATAGTGTTGTATATGTGTGTGTGTGTGTGTATGAACAAACACACTTGTGTTTTATGTCTGTACATATATTCCTTGTTATGTGTCAGGAGGCAATGCATAGTGGCCCTTCATTTGAGATGTTTACTCCATGGTTCTGAGTTAATGGTTAAGTTCCAGGTCTGAACTTTGTCCTTCACTGGTGCATTCTATCGTTAGGAAACAAAGTTCCAAGAAAAAAACAGATACCTGATTTAGGAATGTTTTTCTGATGCACAGATGTGAAAATGACAGTATTGCATAGCCAGCATTCAGTATTTAATTTGTTAGAAACTTGAAGAGAGAGAAAAAAATATTTAACAGTCTTTTGTGACTGTTTATTTTGGGGAGTGAACAATGCCCTTATGCCTGGAGGTGATCCTTCAAAATGATGGCAGGAGATGAAGGAATTGGTGGTGCTGTGGCCACAGGTGCCTGTTTTACTAGCTTTGTGTATAAATTAGAAAACATCAAGCTCCAGGCTGCCAGGCTGGTACCTTTCATAGGCAATAAATTCAAACAAAGGAATAAAACCTGGAAGGAAAAAAACCTGGGATTTTTTAATTTCATTAGAACAAAAAAAGAACACAAGCTGACAGTTACTACTGAGTTTTATGTTGAAATGAATGTGTTGTATTGGTCTAAGCACAGATATGTGTCTTTGTCATGGTAGTCAAGGGGAAGAATGGTCACATTTGCCCTGAAAACCAAGAATAGTTTAAGCAAAATTTTACTAATTTTTTGCAGACCTGCTTAAAGCTGAAGGTTTGTAATAAAATGTGAAGCATATCAGGTAACCTGGTAATCATATTACTTAGAACACTTTTGCACAGCCCCATAAAAACTGACTGAAAAGATGGTCCTGAGACTAAATTGATTTTTAATGACTAAAATGTGCTTTCCATAATTTCTTCTTAGCTTGTTGCCAGTTAAACTTTCCCAAGTCTCCCAACCAATTCCAGTTGTGTTCAGAGCCCAATGACAGTAAGACTGAGAATCAGCCTTGTAACTTTGAGACAAACACATTTTCTCAATTGCGCCTTGGAATTAATTTTATGCAAAGATCACCCAAAAGTATCACTGTGGTTCACAACTGAACTGATGCAGGTGAAGCAGAGAGACAGTGTCAACAGGAAGAAGTAACAAACCTAAACCTAATTCTGTCTTCTGCTAGCTCTTTGTGATCCCTGCTCACTTCTGGCACCTCATGCTTACTCATTCCAGGCAGGAAAAGTTCATTTTGGCTACGTGTACGGGATGAGCGCCATCGGGTGCCTGGCCATGCACGCCCTGCTGAACCTGATGAGCGTCTCGGGAGTCTCGCATGGCTGCGTTGCAAGTGTCCTGGGCTACTGCCTGCTGCCCATGGTGATCCTGTCCTCTTCTGCAGTTGTCTTCTCACTGCAGTAAGTACCAGTCCGTGGCAACAGGAATCCTACGAAGGACAGTAAGTCAGGTGGCTGGTGTTGTGCAAAACATTTTATAAATGGTCATGTAGTGAATTTTGGCTTCTGAAAGTCTAATACCATTTTGTTGGCATGCATAGGTGGAAACAGACAAAACTGGACTGTATTTGAGAGGGCTGGTATACATTAATTTTGATATGAGTCTTTAATTCCACTGCTTTCCACTTGGACTGAGAGTGCTCTTGATTTTTGCAGCAGCCTCAGATGTGATTTTAGTTTTGCAGAGCCAACAGTGGCCAAACTTATGTATCAATTTTAAAAGCAACTGCTGAACTTTGCGTTTATATAGCTGGTTCTCCTGTTTCTTTTTTTTTCATAGCATCAGGCCTCCCATCTTTGTTTCCTTTCCTACTGACTTCTGTGGGACAGAATGAAATAGCCAAGTAACCTTTAATATGTGGAGAATTAGAACAAGTGTTTAAGATATAGTAGAGTTGTATATTCTGAGGTATAGTTGCAGTGCAATTGCAAACCTGAAAAGAACTGAATACTTTGAAAACCCAAATGTGTAGCAGTGTATGTGTCTGTGCACATGTGGGGGGTTGTTCAGTCATATTCTATGAATAGGAAACTTTTTGGCAAGCCTCTCATTCCCCTTTATTTGGTAAGCCCTTTGAGACACAGTGTTTATCTCCCTGTTCACACACAGCAAAGTACAAGCAAGTCCTAGATCTTGCCTGAAGACCTTGAGCAGTGCTTTTACATATTGCTAACATGTTATTAATGATGGTTTCCCTCCTTAGTCTTTTTTGTTCTCTCATATTTTTAACTCTCCAATCCGTAACATATGGAACTTAGCAGCTGATGAACGAGAAAATGCCCTTGTTTGTTTTCTTTGGAAAAGCAGCATTCTTACATAAGTGTATATATGTATTTTTTGTTCGAAGGAAATTATGTGGTGGAATGAAGTTTTGGCAGAATTCTTGTTGTGTGTTTCTGTGGAGCTATGACGGCTTAAGCTGACCATATTCCATGTATTAAAGTGTTTCTGAGCTGTCCTTGATAAGATGGATGATAGTGACACTGAAGAAGCTGTTTATTCTCTGTTCTCCTACACTTCCCATATTTTCTTGATTAACCTGTTTAATAAACCAGCCTAATAAAATGTGCAGATACATAATCGTAAGACAGATGGGGTGAATTCCAAACCAGCTGTTACAACTGTGCAGGGTACTGTTGTCTGTACAAGGAGTCCCCAAGCACACACCACACATTTGTAAAATGCTGTGAATTTACAGAAAGCACATCTTTTGAAAATCTATAAATACTAAAGTCTGATAGCCTTTAAAAAATTAAACTGTTATTTCTAAAATAAATTGATAACATTAAGTACCTATTGACAGGATTCTGCAGTCCTTTCTCGTATGCTATATGAAACTGCTTGAACACAGCAAGTACCAAGGTTAACTATTGCAAACATGCTGTTAAAATTAAGTGGCAGCTTTTAAATCCAACATACATTTCATTATTTTTAATTTAAAAAGTTATTTTAAATTGTAAAAGAAAGAGCAATACATTCATGATTTTTAAAAAATATTTATAAAAACATTATTTCTATTTCAAAGTTCAAAGAAATAATCTGAATTTTTTTTTTGCCAAAAATATACATAAGATAATGCACTCATCTATGGCAAAGATACATAGTAATCAAATAATTTTCAATTTTCATGATTAACTATTTCCCTGTAACTAAATAAAGCAAAATATGGAACATTTCGGGTACCAAATAGTACCGAGGAGAAAACCACTTCTCTTACTCAAACCTGCATGGAACTAGATTTGTGTGTGCCCATCTATGCTGTTACCATGGGTGAGCCCAAATTTATTCGGCCGTCTTTCTAGGAGAAACATCAATAGACTTTTTTCCTGCAGAAAGCAACAACAGTTCTTTAATATCAAATCCCCAAACAGGGTAGTAAAGCTACTTCCTTAACTAAACAGTGAAGGAAATGAATGTAAGGATGGAGAAAGAAATTATTAGACTCATCAGATGTAAAGGACCCATTTGGTGACAGCATCTGCAGGATGTGAGAGAGAGAGTAGAGGAAAGGGTCCACTCACGTGTGTCCCTCCATCTCAATCTCACACCAGTACAGCCCCAGTCCTCTTGGTCACTGTAAGCATGAAATCTGCTTTCTGCCTTTCTCCCATGCTAGAGGATTTGACCGTCATGGATGTGCCAGACACAAGCTCTCTGCCAAACCATTCCTTTTGGCAGTAACACATTGTTAGATCGAGGACTGAATTTGTAAGTGCACAGCATTACCTCTTAATTCCAATATGATTTTTATGTCACCTTTCCATCCTGCTCTCTGCCAGTCCTGGAACAAACCATGAGAGGCCATTGGACTTCAGTGCAAGGCAGAGCAGCCACAGCTCTAAATTGTGATAGCCTGCTAAAGAGTCACTACGCTAGCTGAAAATTGTCATTGCACAGTATGTTCCTATTGCATCCCATCCCTCTGCCAGCATGGGTACCTGCTCAAAGAGCCATCCATACCAGCTCTGAATTTCTGGCTCACTGTTTAGGTGA
Organism: Dicrurus megarhynchus; assembly: GCA_013399195.1. NCBI lineage: Eukaryota > Metazoa > Chordata > Aves > Passeriformes > Dicruridae > Dicrurus > Dicrurus megarhynchus. The sequence continues at coordinate 362,520 of VXAD01006275.1, read as the reverse complement.
GCAACTTAGCATCTCTACTTGGAGAAGAGGCCAGGAACTTGCTTTACAAAGCCCAGTGGAATTTCCCTGAATGCTGCTATATAGGTTTAAAGAACACTTAAACTGAGGATATTAAATCACATGGTCTTTAAGGTTTTATTTTTAACTTGTTGAAGTTGCAAAGATGTGCGGAGTCTCTGTAAAATCGATTCTTTCCTTCCTCCCTCAACGGCCCAAGAGCTGACAACACCAAGTACCTTATTGGCCTGGTGACTGGATTGCTAAGAGATGAACTATTTTATGTGATGTGATTGCATTAAGTAAACTAAGTAAATTACATAAGGACAGCTTTATTCTTCATGGTTTAGTTGCAATAATGGTATTTGTGGAGATGATTTCTGATAAAAGGACCTCCCTACGTATATGCATGTTTTTCCCTTCTGGTTCTGTTACGCTGATGCTTTGGAAGAGTGGGGCACCAGGAAGGTCTTTAGGAGTGGCAGAGGTTTATTCTTTCTCAAAGTCCTTGAGACTGACACAGAAAAAGTGTGTAAAGCAGCTATCTCATTATGTACTTCAGCAGTGTATTATGCACATGATCTCATGCATTTTACAGAAGCAGGCTGCAAATAGAGTGCAAATAAAGCATATGTGAAACTTTATTTATTGGCAAGATTTTGTTCCCACAGGGTTTAATAGTGAGCCCTCTGTAATCTGCAGGAGTATTTCAGCGGGCTTTTAACCATAGTCCCATAGTCATCAGTTCTCCAGGCCTCCCTGCTCTTGAAAGGTGGCACAATGTAACTTCAAAAGGGCCCAGCTGTCACCAAGAGGTAGGGCAGAAAGTCACGGTCCTTTCAGTGTGCAGAGAAGGATGCCAAGACGAGCAAAATATTTTTCCTTGGTGGTTCTTATCCCACTCCTTACTTTGTGCTCAATGTGCTCCCTTTTTTAAAAGGCCAGTCAAGCTTTTTCCTGGGAGACCTTTCTGCCCATCCCACTGGTGTGAATCTTTCAGAGCCTCTCCTCAGTCTAAAGCACACTTAAAATCTGTTCTTGTTGTTACAAAAATGCAACCCCTCCAGATCATCCGGCTTTCTGATGGAAGAGTAGGTCTGTAGTGTCATTTTAGGACCTAACAATTTCTATAAGATGATTTTGGCTGAAATAGGAACTTGGCTAAATTTAATATTAAACTTCAGTGGCTGCATCTGCTGGAGGCCCAGAAGATTTATGTGGAAATGTAGAGTCCTTTTAGCAGTACTTCTGATGAAGTTTTTATCCATGCTGAACAAATTACTTTTTTGTTTATGGTTACAATTTTAATTTGCTCTCATGCTTGACTTTCATTATGTCAGTTAGTTCTTGGTTCTTCCAGTGGCTGTTACCTTATCAACAACATGCTGGTAGACATGAACTTGAGTTTGGTAAGATTTGATGCTACATTTGATAATATGTGGACTCTGTCATGTTTCTTTTGTGGTTTTTTTTTCTCCTAGGGGGATCCCAGGAACTGTGTTAGCTCTGTTTATTATTGGATGGTGCAGTTTGTCAGCCTCCAAAATTTTTACCTCTGCATTGGCTATGGAAGGACAGCAGCTCCTGATTGCATACCCATGTGCTTTACTTTATGGACTTTTTGCACTTCTAACAGTTTTCTGAGATGTATTTTCTGGTAGTCTTCTTACAGTCTGTTCATGGTTGTTGGAGGGGTAAGGGGCTATTTACTTATTTTCAGATTGCCTAGAGTTGCATTATGTTCCATTAACAAAATTAGATTCTATGACTTACTAGTTTTTTCCTAATGGCTGATAATGAAATAAAAAATCAAGCTAACAGGTAGATGGCCTCAAAATAATGGTGTTTTGACAGTCTTACAGCTTAAAGAAAAAAAATTGTATTGAGAAGGTAGTAAAAGTGAAAAAAAGGAAATAAATAATAATTAAAATAAAATTCTGTTCTGAGTATTTATAATATAATATATATGCTAGAGAGTAACTGGAATGCAATTATGTAAATATTTAATGGACATAGTAAATCAAGCTAAAATGCATATTTATTTGTTTTTAAAAAAACAGCTTGCCATCTTATGTAATTACTAATTAATATCCAGAATTTATATGTTGAAGTTTGGGAGTTTTTTTGTGACAGAAGAATGAGTGACCCTGCTTTGCAACGTTGAAGAATTAGCCAGGAACAGGCTGATACAACAGAGGGAACCGAGGAATGTCATCTTGTTTTTTCTTTTTTTTTTTTTAAGAGGTGTTGCTGTCCAAAACACCATTGTACTGTTTTTAATGCATAGTAACGTTATATTTTAAAACTGCCACTAGACCACTGCCTGCTGTAACTGCAGGAAAACACCACACAAAGTAAAAGCAACCCCTAAAAATGTCTCCTGAAAGGCAGAACTGTATATGAATGGGCAAAATACAAACCTGCGTAATTCTATCTGCCCCTCAAAAATCTATTTGCTGTTTTTAGTTTTAGGGGAATCAAACATTTTTATAATGGCAATAAAGTAGAGAATGCACAAGATGATATTTTAAAATATAATATTAGAAATATCTAGCCATCAAAAGAAGTTGGAGATGTGTGCAGTAACAACATGAAAAAAATCTAAGTATGAAGTGGAAGAGAAAATGAAGGTATGTGTAGAAAGAGCTAGGAAAAGTAAATAGATTAAATAAACAGAAATGTGAAGGAAATAAATGGCAGCAGATTATTTCTTCAGTGTTTTAGGGTGTCTTTCTTCTTGATGCATATTCTTATGATCTTGACTATCCTCAATTTATTGATTGTTTTGAACTCTTTGGTGAATTGTTTACAAAGTATTTCTCTCCCTAGACAGAGGGCCAGTGATTCTGGGACAGAGGGTCCTGATACTGCAAGCACTTATGCAGAAGCTTAGTATGGCAAAACTGCTCAAGAATACACAAAAGTAATTCTATTCCTGATCCTTCTCAGGTCAGAGGTAAATTAGATGATCAGTTTGTCCTCAAGCTAGTGACTCTCTTTCTGACTTGAAAGTGCCTTTGGTAAAAATATTTCCCATTGCTGTAATATTTGGGTTTATTTTTTTCTTTAGGAACTCTTATGCAAGCCATTCTGGAATTAATTTTACTGAATTCCAGTGGAACTAGTTCAGAGTAGAGGTCATGAGAAGTAAACAAAAGGTAATGTATACTTAGCCAATTCCTAAAAAAAATCACAACTCATTTATGGAAAAAATGCTGTTTATCCATTTCTTTACTGCAAGGCTGCAAAAACAGGAACAGAGAGGCCAAATGGGAGGCATGACCCTGGAGCAAATTGTGGCTATAACTAGGCAGGATCTAGTTGCATGTAAGTGGGAATTGTGTGAATTTGGAAGATCAGCAATTGTAAACATGACAGATTTGGCCCTGCTGTATCAGGGAGTAAATCTGACAGTAATAAGGCACAGATAAACATGTCAAGTGACTGCAGGGTATGGATATAAAAATCAGGCACTTTGATTTACCAGGCATTAATGGCATTCTCATGTTGGAATGGGGACAGATGCATATGGCTGCACTAGTTGTAAAGTTCAGAAAAGATGGTTTAGAAACATTTAGATCCATTTTTGTCCTACACTTCCTATTATCATTCATACTGTCTAAAACAAGTATAAAATGGCTCTATTCTGCAGCACTTTATGCTCATTCTCATCCTGATCTGCATGATATGAATGGCAGGGGAAGTAGTGAATCCAGCCATCAATTTTTCTTTTGATGTCATAGACAAGTCAAATTATTATGGGGAAAATTAACACCTTGAAATTTTGCCACAACCTTTACAAAGCAAATGGTAGTCTAATTATAGTTTTATGTTTATTCTCTTAGAATTTGTAACTTCTTCCTTTTCTTCACTGACACATCTTCATAATTTTGAATGCTAAATTCTTAATTCCAGTAACTTCCCTTGATTTACTGTTCCTTTTACCTGTTCCCAAGGGATTTCCAGTAAGTGGTATGTGCTGGTGCTGTGCTCCCAGTATGGTGTCCTTCAGGAGTCTCTATGCTGACTGAGAGGGTTTAACTGTCTTACATGTCCTTCTACTTCTTTGAAACAAGATTCCTCATTATTACCCAGCTCTCCTTTCTGAAGGTCAGCATAGCCATGGTGATGCTTTTGACCATGTTATTCTTGTGTGTACTTCCTAAATCTAAAAATATTATGGTCACTATCACAAACTGTTAGTTCATCAAAAATAAATGTTATTTTGATCTAAGATCAGTTTAAAACATGTATATTTGGGAATAAAGTCCTGTTCTGACTCTCTGGACAGGCTTTCCTGACGCCATCTAGCTCTCCTGTATTTTCTCTTGCCTGGGCCATCATATTTAGCTCCCCCATATCTTTTTTAAATACAAGCCTGGCAAACTGTTACTTTCAACTTGCAAAAGAGAGGATTATAAAATAGTAATGGGTCACATACTGATTTTTAATTAATGCTTCACATGCCAAAGAGTTAAAAAAATTCATGAGACTTACAAATAAGCTTCAGAACATAAAGGAAAAAATAATTATGATTTTGGAGAGTGACGTTTTCTAATCTGTCTTTGGTTTCTTGTTCTTCATAGCATGCACATGAAATGTTCTGAATGTGCATTCACACACAAAAATTGGCGCTTACATAGGTCCTTTCTTTTAATTCAGAGGGTGATATAAGTGTTGGACACAGGCAGTATGGCAGAGGTGTAGGAGGCAAAGTGTTTGCCCGCCTTCCACTGCACTTCTTGTGTGCCACCCTCAGAAACAAGCATGCAGCATTCTGCTGTAACATAAACATTTTGCTGTTCTATTGCAACTAAATGCAGGAGGGTATGGAAGTGAAGATATTCTGAGTGAGAGGAAACTATAGTATGTGGCTGACTGTGCGAGGGCAATAAAATGGTTTTATATCTGACTAGCAGCTGCTGACAAAATGTCAGGTTGCATCCGGAGACCTCGTCTCCCTGGCCACTTCTGTAGCACCAAAGTTCCACTCTTTATCAAAAATCATCTTGTCACATGTCATCTCTAATAGGTTATAATACAGACCTTGAATGGTTTAACTGTTGGTAAGCTGAATTGAGGGCAGAAAGCTGCTGACACATTGAACTGGACACATGCTGTGCTTCCTGGTGAAAAAGCTCCATTAGGAAAGCATGATATTTTTCTAGGTTTTTTTAGCTTAAAAGCCACAGAGGGCTTAAATACAAAACAGTGACCTCATTTCATGACTGTGCTGTTTATGTCATTTGAGAATGAGAAAAGACAGCTCTGTGTCTTGACTTAGACCTCTCTTGCCACCACTTTATTTCAGTGCCTTGCTAAACAGCCATCTTCACATATTGGCATTTTCTATTCACTGAATGATCTTAAGTGAATTTTACAGTAAGGCTGAACTACTAATCTTTATTCCTATCAATAATGGGTATAAATGAAGCAAGAATTCATTGTGCCTCTTTTAAATTTCCTTTTTCTCCCTTATTGTCAAGAGCATATTAAGTAGTCAGGCTACTGTGGGCTTCTTCATCCCTGACAGATAAGAATACATGATGTACATAAGAATATATGATATACATATGTAAAAATAGAGATATGCATATATATGATAGGTTGCAAGACACTAGAGCTGCAACAAGTTCTCAACACTAGATTGCCGCTTTTTCAGGGCATAATATCAACAATCTGTTGACCTAGCCTGAGACATGATGTATATCCTTCCAAAGAAACAGCAATTGCAGCATCTGATAAGCTCTGTGGGGAATCACTGCACATAGTGACAAAGTTCACAGTGACACAATGCTGGTTAATGTATTTCCTGAAAGATAACAAAAGGCTACTGGATCAGCACGTAATGGGTTACTGCAGCAGAATGGCTAGAAAAATCAACTGCATAATTAATGTCAACCTACCTAGATCATTGTAATAAGAAATTGATCTCTACCTGTGCTGGTATCACTCATGGATATGTTCCTTTCCAAAATCTACTCTGCATCAAAATTTCACTGATTCCTGTTCAGTTAGCCTCTTGCCTGTTTATTCTAAGCAAACTGCAGGAGAGCTATGAGGAGTACCAACTCTGTAGCTATAGGTCATGACTTGTCTTCTTAAACAATCTCATCTCCTCAATGTTCCTGATGGTGCATTCTTAGGAGAGGTCAAAGCAAATGCAAGGGCTGTGTTTTAGTTGTTTGCCAAGTGCTTTTGAAAGAATAACATCTGCGACAATGACAATATGTTTGCTGTGATTACCAAGCACATTTATTAGACTTATGATCGCATCATTAGCTTAAAACTGCCCAGTGACCTTGGTGCTGCATCACTGAACTAGATGGACGATGCAATTCACAGTGATCTGCATACAGTTGCATAATAAACACCTTGGCCAACACTTACCCTCTGCTCTGGTAGCATTTTAGTTACAATTGCAAAAAAAGAGTCATTACCCTTCTTTTGCCATGACATTGAGTGAGGAGAGCTCACAAAACACCAAACACTCATAGTTGTAAACAAAACAGACCACATGGGAAGCCACCACTTTGCAGAGAACAAGGGGTGGATTTTCAAAAGCACAAAGGTCAGTCAATCCCATCAAAAGTCACTGAGATCTGAGCTCAAGTGTCTACTTTGGTGGGTTTCCTGACAGCTTCTTGACAACCACTTCTGAGCAAAGTGCAAAAAGCCACCAGGCTACCACAGGCAGTGTCCAGAAGGCTGGTGACCCACATAAAATTCTGGGTAGACAGAGCTGTAGCAATCAGGCATAAGAAGCTCTCTCAATGTGTGGTTGCATAATGTAATCCCTGGCTAAAACTTTATTCCTTTGGTTATTTTCTAGTTTATTTAACCCTCATCTCTGGACATTGAGTGGCCATAGTTAGTCTAGCTCAAGCACTAGCAGCATCTCAGCTCTAAATATATGATACGGAGTTTTACTGGGCTCTGGCTTTGTTCTTCGGCTTCATAAATTGCTGGTTGTTCTCAGTTCTGACCCTTGGCACTCCTTCTCACTTTTTTTCTTAGCCAAAATTCTTCTTTCTGATATTTTATTTCCTGGTTTCTGGTTCCAAGTTCATGGTTTTAGTCATAATCTTACCATTTAACAGTCTGCACCCTTCTATTTCTTTGATACTCCACCTACCTTCTAGAAAATACACACAGAAGAAGAAAGAGTGCTAGTGAATAATGTGAAAATATTTTGGAAGTAAAATCCTATCAGCACTCGGCCATCATTAGTCCTTTTTGTCTACACTCGACTGTGAAATTAACTGTGCAGTTAGGATATGTCATATAATCAGTAGTGTTGAGAGAGAAACCGCTAATATGCTTTTTGAGTAAACATAGTAATTTTAATGCAAATACCTTGTTGACACCTGAAATATGATCAAGGCCTTAGAGGTGATATACAAGTGCATATCTTGATGAAAAAACTCCAGAAACAAATACCCTAACATTTAAAGAGGTATAAAGTGAGCACTAGATTTTATCTCTCCATGTAGAACAATGAGATCGACATGCATTACTGTTCCATCACTCTTCTGAACTGCAAACTGAGTGGAGGAAGAGCACTGTTGATGCACTGCAGAATGTGAAACAGTTTAGGCAGTTATTCCTTGTGAAAAGTAGTAATGACACTTGGCTCTTCAGAAGAAGTAGGCGTGATAATGTGATCTGCTTTAAAGTGCACTTGTGCATTTTGCTTGGTGAGTCAATTTGCTGGAGGAAGATGATACTAAGTGACACTAATAACCACAAAAAGGATGAGTGCAGCATAAATTTCCTTATATTTCAGACATTGTGCACATGGTGCATAGAGATCTGCAGAGTGTTGCAGAGTAGCAGTGCTGTGATGTAGCTCACCTGCATAATGAGTACTGCTGAATAACTGTTGGCACTGCGTAGGAAACTCTTTGACTGAGATATGAGCACACCTAATGCTTCCTGCCTTATAAAAAGGGCCACTTCTCAAAGGAGAAGATCACCCTGGAGACATCAGTTTCTGAGGGCAGACATTGAGGTGATACGTTTAATGGAGCACTTTGCAGTTTGCTTCACCACCATCCCTGCCTATATACTTACATTCTCTCCTTCCAGCACACCCATCTGATTTATTGCTTGGGTCCTGCTGCAAAGGAGGAAGCTCAGATCAGTTGCTAAGGTCAGTTGCTAAGAATACCCCGAAGTGCAGAAAGAATCTCCACAAAAGTGTCCAGTGGACCCACAACCTTTTTTCGGTGAATAACGTAGAGATGTTTTTGCTAAGATAAATCATGCCTCTCTGTGCTGCTCTTGGCCAGAAGATATATGTATGGCTGTTCAGCTCCTATGCTATGGCTGGGGCTTATTGAAGAGCTATGGTCCATACATGACCACAGCTTTTACAGGTCTCCATCTGGTTCCACCAGATGAAATATTGTGTGTCTTACATTTTCAAGCTGAATGAAAGACATTTTCCTCTTTCAGACTAATTAAAACTGAACTTTCTAGCTGTTATAGCAGCTGAATAATCATAGATTCATGAAAAAAATCAGTGCAGGAAAGAACACTAAGAAGGACATTTAGTCCACCCTCGGTCACAAAGAAGAGTTGATATGGTTTACAACACCATGATAGTCACACAGTGACCTTCCTTTAAAACTTTAACCTTTCTCTCAGTAGATGTTTCAAATCACTATACTGAAGACCTGCACCTTCTTTTAGTGGCAGGTGGCACATACAGGACACTTACGTACATACACTGTACACTTACAGTTGTTTTTTCTGTGTGTGTGCATATACGCATATATGTATGTACTGGCAGGGATGGTGAAGGCAGGTACACTGGCAAGAGACAATTGGTTATCTGGTTTTGAGTCATTAAGTTACAACAGACACCACGATGCAAATCAAACCACTAGAGGATCCCCACGGAGCCTAGTTCCAGTTTTCACATCCTTACTACTGATTGCTGGAAACTCAGAAGGCCATACCAGGGAAAGAGTCACTCTATACGTGCCTGTTTTCTCATGGTTTTTGCTTAAAATATATTTCTGATTTCTAGCAGAAAAGGGATACAGAGATATCTATGGGGATTTGATCTGACTAAAGACCATAATTCTTATCCTTAGAATTATTATCCTCATCTCATGACTATGATGCAGTGCCTAATGGCTAATCAAGAATGATACCTAGGCAAGGTACAAGCAGAGAATAGTGCCTCTTTCCTAGAGCAGCTTATGCTGGTGAAATATGACTACTGTGGCAGCACACAATTGCATTAAAAATATCATTACATTAAAACACTGCGAAGCTTTCCCTCTGTACAGCCTGACTGCTGCACCTCAGAAGGCACTTTGCTCTGTAATCACTGCAGTATGGTACTAATGAGCTTGTTGGGCTTTGTGTGCTTTATTGCACAGTTTGCATTCTTTGTGTACTTGGGCACTTGAATGTTTTCTAGCTGTGCCAGTGGTATTTGCATTCTGATTGCTTAACAAAACAATGCTGCACATTTAGGGAAAATCATGCAAATACAATGCATGGCAACAGTAATAATATCCTTTGTGCCTACAAATCCCTTTGTGTGCAATGTCATGTGTTCAGATGTGAATGAACTGGGCGATGTGAAGCTACAGCAGCAGTTGTTACATAAATTGTTTACGTATGTTTACCAAAATTTTTCAAGCAGTTCAAAGAATTAAGGGGATAAGGGTTTTTTCTGCTAAAAAAAGGAATTGTGGCTAATACACAGGATTGAGACTTAGTCCACATCAGTTCACCTTGGGCACTCTTGGATTTCCTATCAGACCCTGGGCAGTCATTTGGGCTTTGAATCCTAAAGGTGCTTAGTGACATATCCCACTGATTTCCTTTACATACTGGCATCTCTCAGCATCTGGCCCAGAGACTTCTCAGCTAGGATAACGATACTTTCATTTTTCATAAACATGCTGTGAGGAGACTTTAGTTTCTTAAAAATTTTCTTTAAAATTCAGGCACTCAGATGATGGAGCCTAAAGTGAATTCTCACAAAATAGTCAGGTGAAATCTCCTTTCCTAAATTAGCAAGTTTTCTTTTCACTGGGACACAAGCTCCCCACATGCATGTTCCCCAATTTTTAAACACAGTGGACTTTGTATCAGGTGAGGTGGCCCTAATGACAAAAGATGGAACATGACAGAATCTGGTGGAGATACATGAGCAGCCTCCAGCCAGCAAGATGCTCTCCTGCTCACCATGTTCTCCTCCTCTGCCTTCTCCGTGTCATTGTACAACACCTCACATCTTCCCAGTGAGCACATCTCCCTAGCGTGGGGAGGGCAAAAAAACGACCTCAGGCAGAGTGTCTGTCTTCCTTTGATGATCCTCATTAAAACCTCCAGGGAGCAACCAGAGGAGTGGAAAACACAGATGTCCTAAGGCCAAGATGGGTATGAACAAATGTGACAGCTCCCATTCCTTGCTTAGGAGTGTCAGTTTTGAAACACAAGAGACATAAACTACAGCAGGACCGGGAAAGAGTTACACTGTTTATTGACATGAGGGATGCATCCCATGTGAGGCAGCTCAGAGCAGTAGAGGTACTTAAGCCACATCTAAAACCTGCACTCACACCTGTGTACATTGGCCAGTGTACTGTCAGCTAGGATGAATTTCAGGAACATTTAGCTCCTCTGTCCCACAAAAAACTGTTAGGAAAAGCACTCTGCCAAAAATCAATACCGCTGAAATCCAGACTCCCAGTCTGGGCTACAGAGTGACTCTTACCCATTCAGTATCCTCAATATGTGATGGGTCCTAGTTTCTTGCAAAAAAATCATTATGTTCTGCATGTTTTCTGACTTTTCAATTCACAACCACTGTCCACAGCAATGGGTGACAGCTATGCAGAATCAGCCTGGCTGGCAGAACTAGATTAAGCACACTATTCCCTGTTAAATGGAGCTCAGTAAATTGCTTATTTGACCTCAACAAGGTATTAGTCCATTAGTTGTGGGCTAACTCAATGAAAGGCTTTATTTATAAGTAGCCTGTGATATTTAAATAATCAAATATCTCTAACTCTGTTGGTCCATCTGTTACTGCAGTGCAATGCATTCCAGAAATGTTTTTTGCAGTAAACTCCACTAACACTATATTCTGCAGTCCAGTGTTGACAAGACAATGTGTATGTCAGCAGTAAGGTTTTACAATCCATCGTATCCTCTTGATATTCTGTTTATTACTGACTATCTATAGTAACTTCTTTGTCCTTGATAGGCCATACTCCATTTTAGCAAATAGGTGCACAAGTGATTTTTTTTTTCATAGATCTGGTGTAAGGTTTTCATCCAAGATAACTTTTTTTTTTACAAGTCTGCATATTTGTTCAAAACAGAAATACAAATTCCCATTCCATCTGAATGAACAGCAATGCAACTCTAGTGCTGGAAATTTGAGGGAGAATTAGATCTGAACAGTCATAAAACTTTTGAGGAAGTAGAAATTGTTTTGCTGTTTTACCTTAATATGTCCTAGGATGTGCTTAACTGGACCGTGTTTACAAACAAATAACTGGTGGAATGCAAATTTGGTGCAGGCACAGGCACAAGTGGATAAGATATCCAGAAAGAATCAAATGACAAAGGTGGGCTATTTTAAATTTCAGGAAAACAAAGCTGACTTAAGCTGCTATGTCTCAGATTTCAGTTAACTTGGATCACTGAAAGAGCATTGCGTAGCTTACTGTTAGTTAGAACTACAGAGAAGAGGAAAATGCACTATTCTCTATATTTTCGAATACAAACACAGAGAACTCAGTCAATGCCCTAATCTCAGAGGTGCTTGTACTGTTTTGCTTATCCCTTTTCTTGTGCAGTGGGCATTTTCTAAAGTTACATTCCATTATTAAGGAACGTGAACTGAAATTTAATAGCAAGGAAAAGGAAAGAAGATTTTCAGTCAGTCCAAAATATTTCTTTCACTCTAATTAGTCAGATCCTAGATGAATATTTCTATATCATCAGAGCAATTAGACTGAATGAACTATTTTCATTATTTTCTTTTAAAGCTGACTGTTCTTCAGATTAATTTCTAATAAACAGCAAACAAAGAAAATAATTTTCTGTCTCATTTGAATACTGCTCCATCCTCATCCAAGTCAATAGAAATCCTTTCACTAGATTCACTAGCATTAGGGTAGAGCTTTTATTGTTCGCTATGAAAACTGAGAATGTGTAAGTTCCTGATAGTGATGGTGGATACCATTTCAACTGTTCATAAATTGTACATCAAATAGAGTATAACAGATATCAGCACATATCCTGATATTACTGAAACTTTTAGAAAAGCACACAAGGGACAAAGGGAGATTTGTCTCTCCTTTTGTCTCTCACTTGCTAATCAGTCTGGTTGGCAGATAGGCTGGGACCAGTCCTTAGGATTTTTATACTGGTGATGATTCATGATGCTCTCGTAACTCTGTCATACTGTTCAGGCACAATTAGGCATGCATAAAGAGATACTGTGGTCAAAATACATCTGGTTTCAAAGTATAAAGCAGTCCTTTATTGCCTAACAGATATAAGAGGCATCTAAGGGCTTCAGTGAGCTTCTGGGCTATGTCAAGGAGGCACACGAGTTCCTGCTGGGCACTCTTTGTCAGTCTCCAGCTGCTGTCCTCCAACTCCTTGTGTTTCCTTCAGGATTTTATATGTTTCTATGTTTTTCCTTATGACTCAGCTATAGGCTTCCTCACAGATTTCTCTCAATGTTGAATTTCTACAACCATCTAAACTGAAGCTGGCTTCACCTTGGCATTGTTTCTGGTAAACTAATGGGGAGGTGGGCATGCTAGAGTTGAAAACACCAGATTCTGCTGAATGCAAAGGAAAGTAAATATTTGTTTTACATTTTAGAGTAATAAGTACCATTGATCAAGTAGGCTGCCCTACAAGTTGATGCAGAATGTACAATTTAGTCCACAAGTTCTTGCAGTAAGGGAAATTACTCTTCCCTACAAATCCAAGGATGATCATTCTAGTGCTCAGGATGGGAAACTATTGCAAAAAAAGGATAGGCTTTTACTCTGAGTTGCACCACAGTAAACTTGGAGTAAGATCATTAGCAAATAACAATTGGCAGACTGTATTTATATGAAGACCTGAAATGTCTGGCCAACATCATACCGATGGTCAACAGCAGGGGTTAGGTTTAAGGACAGAAAAATAGACAGTTTGCTACTTTCTGTGGACTGTAAAATAGCTGTGATATGGCTGAGAAAGAAAAGTTTGTATTAGCAGAATTGCTTTCACATTTTTAATGACAAAAAACCTGAAAGCAGCTTCCTTCTGGCTCAGACAAATATTAATCAGTAGAAGCAGGTACTTGTAAATAAATTAACTTATGCCATAGCCTCCTCTATACCTTTTTTTGCTTCAGAAGCTGAGAAATCACAAAATACCTTAGGAAAAATGGTCTTACTTGTTGATAGAATCTAAAAAGGTCCTTGGGAAAAAATAAATACGAATCAGAAGTAAAATAAAATGCTTGTCTCTAATGAAAAGGAGGAGACTGATTAGTTTGTGATTCTTAGCATGTACAAAATTGAGGTCACTATTGTGAAGGGGATCAGTCAGTTTCTAATCTATTTCTTTAGTGCAGCATTACCAATTCATCAGAAATTTATAGGGGGAAGTCCAACAAAGCTTGAGGCTTGGGCAGAATTCATTATTCAGTACCCAACTTTCTCTTCATGAGATGCATATTTAGCACAGCAGACTTATACACTGAAAAACTTGACTGGGATCCAAAAGCTTTTCCTTGCTAAAGCTCTGAAAGGTCTCTTAGAGATGTTCACCCTATCACAAGTCCACACATATTCTTAAGGGAATCATGAAGTATACCCTTACTTACTATCAAAGCTATTTTTGTAAACTATCAATGCAATGCAAAGATTGACAAGCATCTGTTCACTGATCCCATAAATCATGTCTGTAAAATCACACTCCCAAGCAATGTTTAATGCACAAACTACACAGATTTATTCCAATGAAAAATTAATTATTCAACCTGATAATTTTTGCTATATTGGTAAATGCTATACTCGATTTCTTCCCATAGGTTTTATTTCATTTTTCACATGAATCTTAAAAATAATGCATCATACGCTCACCTTCTCTGTACAACACAGACAGCAGCAAACATACACTGCTCCCATCAATGTGGGCTCAGAGACTGGCCATTAAGTGCTAGGACACACCTGGCTGCATTGTTGCAGGTAGCTCTTCTATGCCAACAATCAAATATTACATTATAAGGCTGAAGGAAGTGGATGCAAGAAAGGAGGGAGAAGATATTAGCATGGCAGTGTTCTGTCTGCTGCGGTAGTTTTTATTGGATGTGAATGTGCACAAAAGGATTTCATTGAATGCTCCTCTACTGGTATTGTCTCTCTTCACTCTTTAATAGGGGGCATAAAGATTTCAGTTTTAGATAGGAAAGGAATTATAATCATTGGCAAATAATTCAGTCATGCTCCTTGAATAATGGAAGGATAAGAAGCAAAAGAGGTTTTTGGGTAGGGAATAAAACATCTCTCATAAATCTCTAAGACGTTAAGAGTTGCGGTCCATATCCCCTCCAGAACCTAAGGCTCCATGTAGATAATTTAAAGTCTCTGCCTTTCCATCATCACCATGTTTTTCACTGGAAAAAGGAAGGAATTGATTGAAGCTTTACCATACTATGAGGCCCTGTTGCTCTTCATGTATGTGCTTATTTTCTGTACAAAAAAAATGCAGTTCTGTTAAACTATTTTAGCATATTCATCCATTTTTACAAAAAAAATCCACAAAGCTTTTCCACATGCATTTCTACTAAATTAGGAAGGGAGAATTGTTAAAATCTCTACCAGCCAGGCTGCTCCCAGCCTGGCTTGCAGGTTAACGGGGTCCGAGCCCGCGTGAGCTAGCGACTGGAAGATGGTAACTGAGGTTTGCGTGCCTCAGTTTACCAGTACAGCCCAACGCCTCCTCACAGCATGTAGGCATGCTGTAGCCAGCAGCGGAAGGTACGGAGAAAAGAGTGGAAACTCTGTCAGCTGCATTCCAAGTTTATTTTCTCCTGCCCCCGAGAGGGCAGGGGCCAGTTAGATTGAAGGGGAGCTAAAGCAGAGAGACCCCGTTTGTTCTCTCGCAGAGAGTTTTAAAGTGTTACATCATCAGGTAGAGATAACAGAATGAACCAATCATGAAAGAAGGTACATGATAGTAAACCAATAATGAACCTCCTCAGGGGAAGAACAATACAAAACTAACAAATAACAAAACAGCTGGAGGGTATTTCAAACCACGCTAGCCTGTTACTGGATTTTTAACTTCTGTGAGTGACAAGCAAGGGGTATGTTGCTATGCTATAGGACAGCAACAGAGAATGACGGAATTACATCACAGAGTTAGAGAAATGTTGTTTGGAAGGAACATCAGAGGGGCACGTTGTGCAGCCTCCCCATCAAATCATTACTATCCCCAGCATTGAGCTATGTCAACCAATGGTTTGTCTACTCAGGTCTTGAAAACTCCCTAGAATGTCCACATCATCCACGGGCAACCTGTTCCAGTGTTGCACCAAGCTCCTTGTGAAGTTTCTCCCAATGTCCAACCTGGCTTTTGCTGCTTGTGCCATTTGCCACAAATGAGGGGAGATTGTCTCTGAATTTTTTTATCTGTTCTTCAGAAAGCTGTAAGCTACTATTAGGTTGCTCCTTAACCTTCTCTTTGTGAGACTATTCTGACTCAACTTCTCTTCATGATACATTTACTGTAGGCCTGCAAATACATCTTCTGTTTTCTAACGTCAGGATAATTCTCAACATTTTGTTGTGAAATTTTTTTTATTGGCAAAATTGCCAATTACTTGAGTAAAGCAAATATCTGAGATGAGACATAAGAGTTTAACATCAAGGCCTGTACAGTACACTGAAATATCTGAAGAAGTCTAATTTAATGAGTCTAGCATTACCACATTTTAGTGAACACTTAAAATTAGATTGTCTGCTTTTCTTATGGGAAGTGGTCATGCAGCACAGAAGATTGTTGGTAGAATAAAAAGCAAGAGAGAAATTATAGCAGATATAGAAAATGTTCAGATCAACACAAAACCCAAGCCTCTGTCCCAGCAGGACATTATGAGAAGATTTCAGTTTTATCAGCTTGTAGACAGCAACATGGAAGCCACTGGGAACATTATAGTAATTCTACAACTGTTTAATTTAGTAGACAATAAATGAAGTGTTATTTGGTTCCTTTTACAAGTGGAAGGGGGAAAACTTAAAATGGAACTAGCTACAAAGTATGCTGTTTCTGTAATTTCACAGCAGGACCACTTAAAACCATGAAGTTGTAGAAATTCTCAGTGCTTCTGAAGCACATATCAGTTGCTGGAACCTTATGATACTGAAGGTAATGTAAAACTGTAAACAGCATATGCTGAGCTTCTGCATTCTACAGCAAATTCTGTGTTGTATATTATCTTCTGTTTCAGAAAATGACTGTAAGACATTCAGCTGTAATCAGTAAAGTATAAAATTACTACAAAATTCCTGCAGATTCCAAAAAATTATGAACCCAACCCAAAAGTTAGCTGTACTCAAGACAAGGTACCTGGGGTCTTTGACATTACAACTGGAACACGTGTAAAACCCACACATGTGCTTGAGGTTTGACAGTGGTGCTTGCACATTCAGATCTTATGAACTCCAGATTTCCTTATAACCCTGGTGAGGCTATCTAAGCCTCTAGGCATGAATAGAAGACTTGTAAACATCAATTCTGATCCAGTAATTTTAGAAGTATTTTGTAGAAAATATCCCAAAAGAGACCAGGAGACTTCCATGTGATATAACTTCTTACTATGCTGGGGAAGATGTGCGTCTAAGTCAGGTAAGGAACAGAACTGAATCTGAGTCTCCCCATCCCATATAACCATTACAGGATTTGGTAAATATGTGCCTTCACTACTTCCATGCTAATAGAGGGAAGTGGCAAGAAGTTTTGGTAGCTAACTGTCATTCTGAATACTGAATTTAGCTTAGCATAAGGGACTGAGTGTTTCTCAGCATTTAGAAATGCATCTTTTGCCTTGCTGGCCTTTGTAAGTCTATTTATTGTGAGATTAAATGCCTAAGTCTAAATATGGAGTCTGCCAAAAGTTCAATACCACAGCTACCAGGATTAGTCCATCCCCTTCATGTATTCCCTCACCAGTTTTACAGAAGACTCCTCAAGTACCCCCACTCACCACAGAAAAAAGTCAGACACATATTATCAGAATAATAACTGATTTATTTGCCTTCTCCAAGTGGGATCAACAGAAGACTACCCAACAGATACTGCTAAACTGCTAGTTAAATGACACACTTCTGCTTACATTCCCCTTCTCTCCCTTTTCAACTTCTCGATTTTTTCCCTTTACCACTCTCATCCATTCCCAAATAAACAGGCTTTTTGTATTTACTCTTTCCTGTTGTCCCTAATTTTATACCTCTTCAGCATTTCTGATATGTTTGCACTGGTAATTTCTACTTAATTCCTTTAAGTTAGTGACCCCCTTCTGTTATCAATCATAGTTCTCATTTCTACTACTTCTTATGTTGCTATCTTGTTAATGTAGCCTTGTCAGGATCAGATGTCTACATAGGCATTACCCCCCTTTTGCTCTTTGTAGAACTCTTGTAATTTCTTGTTGTTTTGTTAGTGTAGCTGCATGGCAGGGCTGCCCACCTGTGTGCATACGCTTACAAGTGCTGGGCTGGTCTGCATGATGAATCTTGTACAATTTAGATGCATTCCTTACTGCAGTGCAAAATTAATCCCTACTGCATGAAGAGAGTTGTTATCTCTCAGTCTTGGTCAGCACACCAGGAATATTGACTCCATACCAGCTCACAGACAGGAGATGTCAGTGCACACATTATCAGGAAGCTTCTGATGGAGACAAGAAGTTAACACTAAGTTGATTTTCCATATGGAGGCAGAGTACTAAATCATATATAGCAGATCATGTTCAAAGGCTCATTGACTTTGCTTCTTGATCTCCTCCAGTTTCCCCCAGATTGACAAAAAACTCTTAGGTTAGTTTGGGGAATTAAAAAAAATTAACTAGAATCTGTGTTTGGTTGCAAATAATGAGTTTCTTGTTTCCTTGGGGTTTTTTCTTGTTTTGTTGTTTGTTTGTTTGTTTTGTTGGTTGGTATTTTGGGGTTTTTTTGTTTCTTTCTTTTTTTGGGGGAAGTGGTTTTGGGTTTTGGGGTTTTTTTTGTTGTTGTTGCTGTTGTTTTGGTTTTGGGGTTTTTTGGGGTTTTTTTTTTTTGGTTTTTTGGGGTTTTTAAAAATAAATAAATAAACAAATAAATAATAGAAAAATACTAGCAGCTGTCTCCGTCCTCATTGAACTCTCTCAGCTTGAGAAATTACTGCTGCTGGCTATGGCTCCTCACCATTTTATCCTTGCATTCATTCAAGCCTTGAGACTCTATCACCCTAAAACATATTCCCTGAATGCTGGAATTCCCTTCAGAAGTCAGTCCTGATGCCTAGCTCCACTGGTAGAATATATATACATACATATATTTCTGTCATACATACATGTATATTTTCCTGTAGCAGATCACTAATGTAAATGGTTTGAATTATTCCAGCTAATTCTGCCCAGATGGTGAATTCTTAAGATTCTTGTCTTCAAGGACAGAGAGTTTCTGAACAGACTGTTCATGACAATAGAAACAAATTCATTTCCAAATAGCTTTTGTTATTTGCCAAAAGAAACTATATCAAACATGTCATGTCAGCTTTTTATTGTCCTGCCACAAAAGGGTTGACTGAATGATCTACCCAGTTATTTCAAGCAAACTCTACCAGTGGTGAAGCTCTCCTGAGGCCACTTGTACTACCTTGTGGTTTGACCACTAATATATGTAACTGCCAAGTGACAACTCATATGCTTAAATGTTGACATACTTTTGCTGAACTGCAGCTTTGTGTAACTACGTTATTCATGATGAGTGCAAGAATCATAAGAATAAAATCATGAATGAATAAGTAAATGAACAGATGAATGAATAAATGTTCAAATAAAAGAACAATCTACAGTGCCTCTCATAATGTCTACATGGCCATTTCATGAGCTCTTGAAGGACAGCTACTTTTATAAATAAAAGTAGAGTTTACTGATTATAAGTTATGAATTGAAGTACCTGTATTTATGATAGTTCCAGTATTATATATTGCATCATTTATACTAAAACCAGAAAGGAACCATCTTAGCCCTAAGGCATCAAACTACTTTAATTAACAGTAAAGAGAACCACGGTCTTATATATGATATAATTCTATCAAACACTCAAAAGCTCTATCCAGCTGTACCTCTACACCATCACTAAAACAGTATATTGAGAGGCATAAAGTCATGATGCACTCCTCTGCAAAGGCCTCTTCTCCATGCTGGTTCTCCCTGCAGTGGGAGGGCATGCTGTAATGAGCTTGCTGTGGTACTCTAAATATCAGATTAACTTCCATAAGGATTATTTTACTTCTCATCACTTTTTATCATTAAATACATGCTTTTATTGTGTAACAAGACCCAGCCCGTGGTTGAAAAGAGAAGTTCAGAAGAAGGAAGACTCGAGTAGATGCCTCAGGCTATAGCTGCCCAGCCCTCTGCTGTCAGAGGTGACCTCCAGGATTTCTGACTCCATGCCAGGATGAGACCTGAGCACACGTTCCCTGCATTTGAATACCATGATTTCTGCAGGGCCTGGCCAGGAGGGAGCTGCCAATTGCCCTGGTGAGTACCTGACCCAAACCATCAGGGATCTCAGTGGAGCATCAGGATCATCTGACCTGAAGGCTGACCAGACATTTCCCTCCCATTTCTGTGCTCCCCTGCAGCAAGGAATTTAGGTACATAAATGACTCCTCTCTATTCTGGAAAGCCTATAGGTATCAAATAGTTGATAGAAACTGGTTTTTCTGTACAAACATTCCCTCATCCCTTTGTCAGCTGGCACAATGTAAGGGACTGCTGGGATGCAAAAGGAAGGAAGATACTGTGTCATGCAGGTGGAAGGAACTAAAGAATGTTACTTGGCTCACAGTAGAAAATTTATAACATGACTTTTATTTGTTTGATTATAAATTGTCAAAAGATTTGATTAAATTTTTGTTTCTCTTTGTTTTCTTGATTTAAACAATTTGTTTTCTTGGTTTTTATCATAGGTTAAGTAACCACTGATTTCTGTAGACAAAAAACACTTGTAAAAACTTCATTATTTTAGGGAAAAGTTGAGAAAAGAAAAAAACCAAGCATAGTATTTAATAAAAATACAGTATTTAATAACATTCTTTTAAAGAAAAAGGAATCCAAACAACTAATCACACCTCTACTGAGGTGTGATTCTTGGTGAGAAGATGAAATTCTTTTTTTTAAATAAGCATATTTATACTGATAATATTGGATCATGGCTCATTTCATAAAAGCAAACATAGAAACTAATCATTAAAATTCAGTCTCTCTCACCCATGCCTGGGAAATTATAATCTAGTGTAGGATAATTTTGTAGACAGTATATAATGTAAGGAAGGAATGTCATTATTGTAACAATAACTCTTTACAGAAGAATTTTAAAGATCAGTAGTGACTATGTCCCTGCCAGATAAAAAATTCAGGTTCAGAAATATAAAAAATGGCATATATACCTAATTATTCATCTTGAAGTTTCAAAAGAAGTGGTACATAGCAGCTGTTTTTACTCTTTTGTAGTGGAAATTGATGGAAAGTACATTTAATGTAGAAAGTTAGATTGATTTTTCATTTTAAATTTCTTGACTGATTTTTTTAATCTTCGCAGTAAGTATATGAACTAAATAACAAACTGATAAAAAAAATAATGCTTAAGGCGGAACTAAAGAAACAATTAAATCTAGTTCAAGGAGTGAAAATTTGTTTACGAAACATAACTGTTTTCTAATTCAGAATGATTTTGCTATCTATTCTCCCCTTCAGCAAAGAGGTACTGGGCATTGAATCTGGGTATTGAATTCTGTTCTGTTTCTGTTGCTTTTGCAATTGTTTCTTAATGCAAAGCCTATGAAAGTACACACTTATCTTGCATGGGATTAACAAAAAAATATAACAGAAGGCAAAACCCAGTAATTTGTGTAGCCATTTTGTTTTGCTGAGCAGCACAGAATGGATTTGCTCCAAAATCCTTTATAATTTGTGGTGTGTTTCACAAGAGTAGTATTGTATCACCGTAACTACACAAAGGGTAATGCTGTTGTATTGTGATGTTGGAACTGTCAGCTTCTACATAACACCCAGTTTGTTGAGCATGTTGCTCCAAGTCATAAATTATTGGTGCTAAAAATAATTAACAAATTAATTTTTGAATATTAGCAGAGCAGAACACATACCAAAAATGTTTTTTCCTTCTTCTTTTTGTTTTTTCCTTCTTCTGAGGAAAAGGCATAGCAGGAACCAATCTAATACTTATGCAGAACAGTATCTATTTTTAGTAAAGCAGTATTCACTAGATATAATTTGGGCATTCTGAATAGAATGTTTGAACCATTGCAAATTTAACTCCTCCAGGTTATGGAATAAAGCCCATAGCGTATGTGACCAAGGTGAATTTCTAACTTTAGGATATGATCTTGGTTTGGATCTGTTGTTGCAATGTCACAAATTATAAGTGACTTCTGAATAAGTAAACAAACAGGATATTCATTTCTGCATCCTACACAAAAGAATACACAAAGATAAATCAAGTGACCCAAATGAATGCAGATTCATGTAACTTGCTTCATTTAGGGTAAAGTGGCCCCAAATATCTATGCATGGAGGAGGCATCCCAGCAAAGCATAGGTATTTTCATTTTGCACTGTGTTAGTGTTCTATGTATTCCACACCTGTTTCTCCCATATTCAAATATAGTACAACAGAAGTGATTAATGTTTGTCCATTGCGGGTTCAGCCTATTAACTTATCTGTTTATTTGCTTGCATACACAGCTTTTTCATATGAAGCCTGTGAAAGTAGTATCTAAGCAACAGACTGAACACTTCAGCTTTGTCCTGAGGACTCCATTCAGCATTTAGAATGGGGCATAAATGGAGGCAAGTTGTAACAGCTATGGGGAATTTAACAACTATGTTATCTTGCCTGGGTTTGTGCTAAGCAGATGTAAGCAGTGTATTATTTAAATGGCTACTATTTCCACCTTGGAACAGCACTCTCCCTGTTGTTACCACTTCAAGAAATTCTAGGAGAAAGATAATACTAGAAGCAAAATAACTCAGGGAAAAAAAAAATTGAAAAATCAGTGTTATACGTTGTTATAGTCTCTGCATGTAGTTGTAGGCATATGTGAGATTTAGCAGGATTTACTTTTCAGATATTCAAAGAAGGCTAATAAGTTTTGAGAGCTTAGGATGTATTTGAATTACTTTATATATTTCAAAGATTTGCTGTATTTTTTCACCTGTAGGTCAGTGTTTCTTGGAAGTCTTCTCAGAATTTCTGTTTATTTGTGCCCATTCCCCACCAAAACCTGAGACAGTGTGGTCCTCAGTACCATGGCAGATTGGACTTTCTCAAATAGAAGGGTTATGTAGGAAAAAATGAGCACTATCAGCAAGCCATCTATTGTGAGAAAGTTATTTGGATGACCCATCTTGAAGTTTTACCAATTTTGATAAATAAAACAGGAAAAATTGTTGAAGGAAGCCTTGAAAAGTACTATCAGCCTGATATGTGAGACTGTTTCTGTTGTTGAATTCAGTTGCCACTGTTTTTGAAGAGAATAAAAACCCTGCAGCAATTAAGCAAGCAGCAATAAAAATTCCCCATTTGTAGATCTCATCTGTATTAGAAAAGTCATACTGATTGTATTCCAACTTTGATAGTACTTCCACAATTTTTGCTAAAAAATGCGGGGACATCAGATGTGACTATTACCAGTTTAGAGAAGGACTGGAATATCATATTCAAAACCTGGCCTTAGGCTAAAGCAAACCTGAAAATTTACAATATTAAAGGTGAGAGCATGAACTTAGTTTCTTAAAGCAAGAATTTCTTCTACAAACAGGTGGGCTTTTCTGTTGAAAATGAAAAAGGAGTAGTAGTAGTAATTGCTTTCATATTAAATAACTCATTGCATGCCACCAGGTAAGATCACAATGTATTGTTGCTATGAAAAAGAAATGGAAGATTTATCTATGAGACGACTCTAAAAAACTTGATGTGATGTGTTTGTCTGTATCAGCAAGCAACTGTAATTGATGTCCTGGAAACTTTCACCTGATAAATTCCAAGTCACTATATGGCTCTGGGACACTGGTAATTCTCTGGATTCTGTTTTAACCTTTAAGATACAAACTCTTAGTTTCTACATATACTGTGAAGGACAGTACAGATGTACACACACACTTCTGAATATAATGTAGTTTCTTCAAAGTTTTCTGAGAGAAAAAGAATGACCAAAATTTTCGTGGCCTCAGTGTCACTCTTGTGTATAGGATTATACATAGAAATATATTTATACAAAGCAGAGAGTACTTAAAGACAGCTAAGAGAAATAAGATTTGGAAATTTAATCTTGAATATCTTGGCAAAGGTCCACATATTTACTGTTCCTAGTAATGTCTTTGTATATACTGACAAAGTTGGATTACAGCTATACTCTCCTGCAATAATTAATACTTTTATAGAAAAGGTTTGATTCAGAATTATTGCTCATCCATGGCTGGCCTCATATTCCCAGGTTAATGAAAACTGTGTTATAGTTTCAGATATGCAAAAGTAAGTGTGTTACTAGTACTTCTCATTTCATTTGAAATGCAGATTGCAATTGTTTTTGTATTTTGAGTCTCTGATATTATTTTCCATCTATTTGATAAGGAAAAAGAAATCACTTAAAAGAGATATATTAAAACTGATGATCTTAGTAGATAGCCAGAGACTGTGGCCATTGTATTATGAATAAAACCCTGCACTGATGCATAGTGAAGGTTGATGCAACACAGCAAAAAAGCAGAAATGAGAGGATGCCCCAATAATCTAGAAAAATAATGCTTAAGATACTTGGCTAAAAAGTAAAAAAATAAGTTATTCAAGGGGGAAAAAAGAGTATGACAAAAAATTTAATTGGTACAGGGCAAGAAAATACCAAGAATTTTGGTTTTGGATATTTGCTATAGTCCCTGCTAATTTTCTGTTTGCTTCTTAATATCTTATTTATTCTCCTGTACTGTTGCTGTATTTCTTTCCTTCTTTTCTATTTCATTATTTTCTCCATTGTCCTTCTTCTCCATTTCTTTCTCTTACTCCAATCTTTTTTTTGTTTTTGTTTTCTGGCTGGCCTCCACAGAAAATACTGCAGTATTTTTTTTCATACTATTCTTGCCAGTAAAACACTATCCTTGACTAAGAGAAAAAACAAGCTGCTGCTCTGGAGGTGGCTAGAAAACTGGCATAATACCAGTGAACATAATCCTGTCATGGGACAGACTAGACTACCTATAAACTTTTCCTGATATTGAACATCAAGGTTTTTCTGGAAGTTGTAAGAGAAAGGGAGAGAGTCTAAAATACTAAAATCTGTCATGATATTTTAATTGTGAAGGGCTTAAGGGACTCCAGAGACATTCTATTTTAAACCAAATGCTTCACTCTCTGTTCATTTTGCTTTTCATCTTGTTTTAAATTAAATAAGATGACTGCTTTAACTACTTCAGCTTAACCCTTCAATTTTTCTAAGCGGATGAGAAGAGTTTCTGTGCAAGGGGCAAAGGCAGCCTCTCTTAAGTAGGCTTTCCTCTGGAAAAAAGCAATGTGAGTCCTGGATCAGCACTATAGTGCAGTGCACAAGGGTAAGCCTTCTGGCAGTACAGGTAAGGTGGAGGAAGGGCAGAGCAGTTAATACCTTGGGGATTGGAGCATGTCCATATATTTTCTTTCATTTCTTGCTTTCCTGTCAACCTTAGCTGCCTTTTCTAAGTACTGACTTCAAGACTGTTGACCTGCGTAGAGGAGTCTGAGGGTTTTCTTCTTGCTCTTGTGTCATGGATCCATGGTTTGTTTAGCCTTCAAGAAAAAGTATCTATGTATTTTTGGGTATGAGTATTTAATTACTTCAATTATTGTTTCCAATATTTTGAAACAGATATTTCTGAAAGACTGCAGATATATCCTATATTTAATAGAAAACAAAATATCCCCTCTTATCCAAGGTCATACTGTGTCAATCCCTCAGGAGACATCAAGCTCATTTATTAGTACAGGAGCCAGAAGAATACATGCTAGAAGCCAGCACTGGCACTGGCAAATTAAACAGTTTTAAAAAAAGTTCAACAAAATTTCAGACACAGTAATTTGACACCTTAGTTTTCTTCCTCCTTGGTCAGCTATCTATTCCTACGTAATTTAAATATAAACCAGCCATTTGATTAACACTTATTAATAAGTATTCAAGACTAGGAACTGTGGAAAAAACCACAACCAACCAACAAGCTAACAGCACTTGAAAAAGTGAAGCATTCATTCCAGATATGGAACTAGTTTGCACTGCTATTTCTAACAAATAGTACTGAGCCTTTTATTTTCATATCTTGCTGTAAGTCTTTGCCAGCCTGCTTCTATTTCCCAAATAGCTTCTGCTTCACTACATTTCCATCTGTACAGAAAGGGCATGGACATAAACACTGATAACAGTGAATGAAATCTTCCCTACCTCCCAGCTAAGGCAGGATACTGGCAGGCTGTATGTTTCTTTTCAGAAAGTATTATGCTAGGGATTTAGTCTTTTATTGTGATTTAAAAGGGATTTTTACCAGGAAACTGGCAGCATCAAGCTTTTTTTTTGCTAGATGTGGCACTGCTCTATGATATATAGGTGTGTGTGTTTTGGCTGCTGTAACAACCTTCCTCAAAACCAACAAAGTACCAATAACTATAACTTCACCTTTTAATCACTGCAGTAGTGATTAAATAGATAATTAGTCTTGCATTTTTTTGCCTGAATTTTTCTCTGATGAAGAACAAGATGGAAGATTGCCATACATGTGCCTGTATAAAAGAGGGAATGTAAGAGCTGTACTTTCCTCCATGGACCAGAGAAATATCATCTGGAAGTGGGTACAAAATTAATTTCATGAGGATGTTATTTCCTGCATTAAATAAGAAAGAAACACTTGGATGGTTAGGATTTGGTGCAATCCTGAGTTCCCCTATACCATTACTCTGCTGGTAACAACAGGTAGAAATTTATCTGAGCCCGCTGCACAATTAACACAGTTATCCCTCTACAGCAGAAATGAAGATTCTAAATCAGCAGAACTTTAGGACAATACAAGGTGTGGTTGAGGAATTAGAACTCCAGATAATAACAAATGGAAAGTTTTAGAAATCAGTAGCAATAGATGAGTCACTGAAGAAAACCACTTTGCATCTGTAGTTCTGCTTTCTATAGGAGGAAATTTTCAATATGAGAACATTTCAATGAGGTACAGGTGTATCACATAATCAGAATTAAGTTGTTCCACGTGATGAAAATACTAAGGACAAAAGGATTGTCCATGTTGAAATAAATACTATATTGCATTTAGCTAGTGTTCCTGTAAACCACAAGCACATCTAGTGATGAGAAAGGGTACATGCATGTGCTAGAAAACTACAGTTAGATTACTTGGAACAATGTTTTTCTATAACTAAATTAATGTCATCTCAACTACATTTACATAATTCTCATTAATATCAATAGGAAGCTGATGCCTAGAGAGCAGACAATAGAATCCTTACACACTTATAAAAAACAGATTTGCAGCTGATTAATTAATAAAAAAGATTAAACTTGCTTTTATCCTCTGATCCTATGCAACACACTTGCAAATGCATATACAGTCTGTGCCTTGCATTCTCACAGGTCAGCATCTGTTCCTGAGTCCTGAACCTTTTTGTAATGTAATATGATTGCAGAAATCTAGGAAGAAGGGTAAATAATGTTCTCCTCCATTTAACTGTTTCCCTTTCAGGCTGTTCATCAGAGCTACTCAAGTCTGGAGGTGCTTCCCCACATGTTCTTCAGCCATGCTCAGCCTCCAGAAGTCCCATGTTGAGCAGTGGAGGCAGCTGCAGGAATGCAGGGGGTATCTGCAAGAACAGGAAGATGGGGCAAAACTGAAGTTAAAACAGTGTTTAAGAATATTACATTCCTAGTAACTGTAATAAAGAAAAAACACACTGGGAAGCACACTGCAAGAAAAAAATTGTATCCTTTAATGAGAGCTGCACAAACTAAAACAAGTACCCAGACTTCAACTCTGATTTGAAATGAAAACAAAATTGTGATTGGAAAGGCTAGAAGTAACAGTTATAGCAAAGGGTTTAAACTGTCTGAAAGACAGATGCCTGAGCTTTTGCTGCTGTCTGCCATGACCTTATGATATAACATGAAGGAAAACAACATAAGCACTTTAGACATACCATCTTAGCACTGTCCATTTTTCAAAACCACGGTGACTTTAAATCCCCATACCAAAAATCCATGTGGATCAAGCTATCCTTTGGATTGGTTTGTAGTTATTGGGGGTATATGAATCTCATTTAAACAGAGCTCTAGCATGCAAATATTACCTTAGTTTGTCTGAATGTGACATTCTTCTGCAGCTGCACAAGAGCAGAATGCATGAAAAGCACACTACAACACGTAATGTGAAAGTTTGACAGTGTGGGCAATGGCACTTCATGAATTCCTACCAGACTTCTGTCTTGTAGTTCTGAACCATCTGACTGTTGAAGTCAAAGAACTCAGAAATTATCAAAATGCTCCAAGGGACAAAGAAAGAAGAAAACTCCCCACTCCTTCCATGAAATTTTGCATGCCTCACTCTTTGGTGAAATACCAGACAAAGTAATCCCTAGGAGCGTTAAAAGGTATCTGAAAAGGATTTTGGCTTTTCAGACTTCTTGAGCACATGTCATGAAGTTATCAATCTGTGCTAAGAAAAGAGAAACTTATTTTCTTCTCCTGGGACAATTGTCCTTTCCATGCAGCTGCAAAAGGAAGTGAAGAAACAGAGGAAGGATTTGCCCCTCTTACAACTTGCTCCAATTTTTTAAGCAAAGAAGCAAGACAAAGCATTTTCACCTCCTGCTTCTAAATGTCTCCTGACACTTCCACAGAAAAGTGGGAGGTCCCTGAAACTTAAGGAAGACAGGGGGAAGACAGGGAGTGACAGCAGAGTTGCAGAATGGGAGAACAGGTAAGGCAGATACCAGAGGAAACACGAAAGAATCTCCTTGCGCATTATTTCACACATCCTCCTGTTGTGTTAGCATCTTACACCATTCATTCATCACTTGATTGATGAATTTTATATTTGAACTTGATTGAAAAATTGATATTTACTTTACCAATATATTAAGAATGCATGCAGGATCTGCTCTTTGGACAAAATATATTCAGTTCATATTATTATCTCTAAGTGACATATTTGGATTTTAATTGGTTTGCCCACTCTTTTATACAGTACAACATATGTACAATAATCAAACTTTTAATTTTTAAGTACTTATGGAAAACGGTATTCTACACTAGGAAAAATGAAAAAAAAAAAGAAATGGTCAGAAAGAGAAAACATAAAATGAAGTGATTTAATCAGCAAATCTGGAAGACAAATTTTATCTAAAATACAGATTTATTACCAGATATTAAGCCCCATGCTGAAATATTATGATGCACACAAAGCAAAGGAAATCTTTTGCAGACTTCTACAGTAGCAGTCCTCCCATTGGAATAGCTGGTCTGTGATTGTTGGCAACTCACTAGACAATAATTAAATTCAGTTTTTAATTTTTATGAAATCCTTTTCCTGTACTATCTGAAGATCTTCCAAAATGCAGGAAATTGTGGTGAAATTACAATAGTATCTAAATATAGTGAAGACAGTTTTGCTTCCTAGTTCACCATAACATTGGTTTATATAACAAGAATAAGGAAGATGGACCCATGTAATGTATTTTTCTATCTGATTTTCTAGATCTTCATTTAATGAGATGTGTTAAATAAGTTGGACTGAAACAGGCAATTTTTCTGTTTGTGTGTTGCACTTCCACTTTGAAGAAGCACCTGTGGATTGACTTGGTGTGCTTTTTCTTCTTTTTTATTTTAATATTTTTCCAAATGGTGTTGTAAAAGGAGATCAAGAAAACTGGGTCAGTTGGGACTTTGAAGTTAAGTACCCCAGGAGGTACAGCACTTTATTTTCATTTAATAGCCCTTTGGACCTGTATATAACATCCCCACTTCTTAGTGACATGACGTTGTCTTAGATGTCTTATCTTGCCAGTATTCCAGACCAAGCTTAAATTAATCCTGACCCTATATTTGTAGTTCTGAAAGCCAGGCTAGTTGGGTTTTGTAATTAGACCCTCCAAGGTAGCAGGAAGCTAGAGCTTTGGCTCCTTAGTTAGCAGCTGTGCTTCCAGCTGGGCGTGTTTATTATAAATGAGGACAATTCCTCAAATTTCCATTCTCGGCATGATCATGCTTGGCTTCAGTCTCTGTTTCTGGACGTCAATGAAGATAAACATTAAAGGCAGTCTCAATGTTGCCTCATAAAGACTTGGTTGACATAATGTACCATAATGATATATTTCTAATCAGGCTATTTAGCATTATCAAACGATCTTTTAAAATATGAATCATAACTTGTCATTTGAATATAAATGTAACCTCAGACAACTCTCTGTATAATGAGTCTGTGCAGTAGAGCAACTGAATATGAAATTAAATATTTGCCTAAAGCATGCAGGTGATAACAAAACAATGGGATATTGTTGACCCATGGAGAAAGCATTTCACTGCTCATTGGAAGAAAAAAATTGCTTGTATTTCAATCTCATTATAAAAACTGGAAAATGTGCTCTATGGCCTTATTCACAAAAATGCACAGCATTTTATTGTCTCACACCTAATTTGGAAGGTTTAAGTGAGATTTAACAAATACACAGGTCCAGTACTGCTTCTTAATATGGGAGGATTTCATCATCAATAGCTAGGGATCAGATATAAACCTCTAGTAAAAAAAAAAAACAAACAAAAAAACAACAAAAAAACTTCATGAAAAAAACTACATATAAAACTAGTTTTTCCTAAAGTCTCTGGAGTACATTTTTGTAGAACTGGAGGTTTTTGTTTCAGGTGATATTTTCACATGTTCAAAAAAATGATTCCTTTCCACTCTGCTTCCTATTTAATTCTCTAACAGGAAATCTTTCCCTCTGCACCTCCTAGCACTTTCACTGCTTTTTTGCATGATTCATTGAGCTTTTTGTCTCACATATTTCATCCAAGTGTAACAAATCCCCTCAAGCCAGCATTGGTCTAGAAAAGGCTGAGCATGGGAAAGCAAGTTATTTCATATCAGGGTAGAGACTTAAGGTTATTGTTCTGCATTATAATAACAATGAATTTGTCTACTTAGATTTATTTTCTTTTCAATTAGAGTTCTAGTTGAGATAACCTCTAGATTTCTCAGGCAAAATCCCATCAGGGTAAATGAGAATTTTGCAGCTGATTTCAGGAAGGCTAGATTTTCACTCAATTTCTTTGCTTTTTAAGTTTCTAAGATACAAATTTCTGTTCTCTTGATCTAATTTGCTGCATTCTCCTTTTCTGTTTCTACACAGTTATTCGTATACATCAGTGCAATACAAAGGTGCTTTCTTCCAAGGTGACTTCCATGCTATTGAAAGCAATCACTTTCTTCCCTAGAAATACTCCTCCCAATGCTCAGGTAGTCTCAATCAACTATTTAGGAAGTTTTACTCCCCATCAGTATGAAAATATATTGGTATATTGCTCTGTTAGGAATATATCTGGTCTAACACATAATTTATTACCTCTCCTCAACAGTAAGCTCTGGCTAATGTCCATTCAGTTGTATGTCCTGAGCCCATTATCATCACTGAACTAATACAGGTAACACTAAACACAACCATAAGGAAACTAAACTGGAAAGCTTTCAAGGGGAAAAAAGGTATTTTGTTTCTACCTCTTTCCAAATAAAAGAGTTTAAAGGTGTTGATCCTTTGGATATAATTGTTAAAATGTTGTGTTATGTGCTCCTAGGTAGGATGCTCTCAACTACAGATAATATGAATTTAGCACTATCATCAAATTTTCTTTCAATGCAGTAAAAATTATTGGATGGCAGCCAGCCTCTTTACCTCATGTGAAACCAGCCTCTATGATTACCTATGTAGTAGAAATCTAATTATATGTTACAACATAGTGCCTAAAAGATGAGTAAACTGGCTGAGAATGCACCCTCCACACATGCAAAGTTTGGTCCCACTCATTGCTTGTTTGACATAACTGAAGAAAATGTGCTTTTTCTCCTAGAAATAAACATGGTCCCATTGGCCAAATTCTCCTATGATTTATGTGCAATGCAGACTCTCTGGGCTAAATAGTTAGAATATGCTCCTTTACCATATTGTGCCTTAGAAAAAATTCCCTTTTTCTATCATACATCTTAGAAATAAGATGTATTTACTTTGGAAAGGTGACGTTGCTCTTGTGTGTGCCAACAAAACCTGTCATCAGCTAGGCAGATACAAATTAAACCAAGAAAAAGCATGTAAGTATTCATGTAGGTCACTATTCATGTAGGTCACAGCCTGAAAAAATAATCCACAAAATTGTACTGAAGTTTTTTCCTGCTTCCATCCCCAATTCAGTTACTGCAACAGAACTGAGGGCCTTACTTGATAATTTTTCATTACAAAAAGCTCTGAGATTATAAAAGTAGGTGACTGTTGTGAGGAAGATAGATCTTATATTCAGCTAAGGTGGTGGTTTCAAGCTTTTTTCATTAGCATAGGTCTTATATTTAGCTAAGGTGGTGATTTCAACTTCTTTTGGTTAGCATCACCTGCAAGGGGTTATGCTCTAATATTTAGTAAACTTCAACCTCATAGCAGTAATTCTGCTGTGTTGACTGCAGGAGCTGACAGAACGCAGGCTGCCAATGACAGGTCTAAGATGCATTTGCAACACACAAAAAGAATAAATAAATAAATAAAGTATATATAAAAAAAGGTAAGGCTTCAGAAATATTATCCTTCAAATCCCAGTTTCCAGCAGATGGAAAAATGAGCCACACCTATGTTTCATGATTTATAACACAAAGTGCACTTCATAAAACTGGAACCAATGTTAAGACAACATTTATCAGTCAAATCCAAAATTAGTTGGCCATGTTCTTAATTCTGTGTTAATCCTTTATTAGTGTTGGTATTTATATTACATTTATTACCTGCTTGAAGCACTAAGTACCTTTAATATGTTCAATAATTGAAATATCTTTGTATTCCCTTGTACCTCAAGCCATTGGATTTTAATTATTAGTTCCTGAAACACATTGGTTTGATGCTTAATAGGACTCATCTCGGTTTCACCTCAGTTTTTTCTTTTAATTTCATGTTTATGCTTGACATCTTCCATGCTTACTTTCTCCATATTTGTGGGATTTTTCACTCTCAGCAGTATTTGTGCTAGAAGTATTTTGAAACTTATGATGTAGAAAAGTAGTGGCTGTGTTTTATCTCCACATATATACTACCAGCTTCATTACTTCCACTTGAGTCTCTCAAATCTATGACTAGGTTAAGAAAATCTCTCATTACTCCTACAGCTCTCTTGACCTTTCCATATGCCTTTTAATTTACTCAGTCATTTCACACTTGAGCTCTTGTTTTGGGAGAAGGCAAAACACAGTGTATTGGTGTAACTACTTTATTCTCTGAGACCAATTCAGATTCAACACTGAATGACACTGCAGCCTTAGGAATGACCAGGTCACAACTGTTTTCCACTCAAGTAACAAGCAAGTTAGTGACTGCATGAAAACCGGCTATGGGAGAGCATGCATAAGGGAATGTTTTGACTCCTCTCTGCATTTTCTCATAGTGTGGATTGGACCAGCTGGAAGGAAACCCCAAACTTTTCCTTTCCATATTGAATTTTCTGGCTCATTTAAGTTTGTATTACAACATTTTTTTACCCTTCTCCTTTGCCCCAAAGTAAAAAGGGATGAAGTAGTCTCATCCTTGATGGCTGCTGCTCATAAGGAAGGCACAGGTTTCCCATTTCACAGACTTTTCATTTCACATTTCTGCTGGTTTCATCTAATCTGTGTCTGTTATTTTTAATAGCCCAGTTAATGTAATCTTCAAGCCAGATTTAAGTTAGGCCCATAATATTCTACTTCTCCTCATATGACTAGCTCTTTCACTCTCCTATCTACTTGGTTAAACATCTTTCTGTTTTTTATATATTCATTTTAACATCCTTTTATTACTGAGATTATATTATTGTGTATTAATGTCTATAAATTCCCCATTAATCTGTCACACAGCACATTTCCATCACAAAAAACCCACCCAAACCCTTGTTAACTTTTACTCTTTCTGTTTTCATCCTCTCTATGTACGTATTTGTTAGAGAGGCCACATTAAGGTAATACTTCAGTTTGCTTGAATAGGGTCAGCTGACTATAAGATGTTCTTCTTACATTACAGTACCCAAAAAATTGAGTTACTGATGCACTCAGATAATTTCTAGAAGTCTTTCCTCCCCATTCAATATATTAAATCAGAAGGGGTCAGCAGCTATTGAAAGAGTATCACAAGAGACAGGGAAGTTGCATCACATAGAATTGTTTGGGCTGGAAGAGACGTCAAAGATCATCTAGTTCCTCATAAGTTTGTCAAGGGCCCTTCCCTCCAGTGTGTCAGCTGCACCACTCATCTTGGTGCTGTCAGCAAACTTGTTGAGAGTGCACTCAATCCCACTGTCCAAGTCTCCAACAAAGCTGTTAGGCAGTGCTAGTCCCAATGCTGACTCCTGAGGAACACCACACATCACTGTTTTCCACTTGGACTTTGAGCCTTTTACTGCAACCCCTTGAGCGCAACCATCCAACCAATTCCTAATCAGTCAAGTGGTCCATCCATCAAATCCACATATCTCCAGTTTAAAGACCGGAATGTCGTGCAGGACAGTGTCAAATGCTTTGCAAGAGTCCAGGCAGACGATGCCATTTGCTCTTTCCTTACGCACCAACACTGGTACCCTGTTGTAGGAGGCCATCAGATTTGTCAGGAACAATTTTCCCTTTTGCCCATATTGGCTGTGACCAATCACCTCACTATTTTCACTGTGCCTTAGCACACTTTCCAGGAGGATATGCTCCATGATGTTGCTGGGCAAGAGGGGGTGTCACACTCTCTGCCAATAACCAGCTGGAGTGCACAGAGCTCCACCTGGGGGTGGATGAGGAGCCAGACAAAAGCTTATGGGTCAGGATGAAATAAAGGGTAGGGACAGGTGACTTCATAGTGGGAGTCTGCTACAGGCTGCCTGGGCCAAGATAGCTGCACAGGCAAAGGGAGGAAACAAGGACAGGTAGCCTTGGAGGGATACAGAGAGACTGTCCTACTAGCCAGTGATGAGGTCAGGAAAGATAATGCCCTGACAGAATTAAATGTGACCAGGGACATCAAGGGCAACAAGAAAAGTTTCTATATGTATGTCAGTGATAAAAGTAAGACTAGAGACCCATCACTACAATGATGCTGTCTTAGTCTCTGCTCCAGCCCTGACAGTTATTCCTTGTTCTTACATCCAGGACAGCATCACCCCAGGCTGGTCCTTCTAGCACCTCTGTCATCCCTGACACCCTTCAGGAAACTCCCCAATGCCCTTTCCTTTGCAGCAGGTGCCAGGAGAACCAGTGCCAGTGACCAGAAACTCGGCTGTGCCAGGAACACTATAGTTCTGTATTCACATATGGTGCTCTAGTTCAAACAGAGAAACCAAGAATATGAGACAGGATGAGCAGATCAAATATATTATTTCATTATTTCCTAGAAACATCTTGAAACAAATTAGGGCTGCTTTGTTGAGGCTGTTGTTTGGTTCAGGTTTTTCTCTTCTTTTGTCCTTTTGACTCTAGCAACAAAGCAGGAGGGTCAGAAATCCCCTCTTCTGAAACTGACCTCCTTCCTGTCTCCAGCATAAATGTATCTGGGATCAGTTTCAACTTATTTGGCATTGGGCCAGCCTGGCCATTCAGGATTTCAAAACTCATACCATAGTCATGTACAGTAATTGTACTCCTCTCAGCTTTCATTTTGTGAGACCAAGTATGCCAAGCTTCTGTAGGTTTGACTTCTTTCATTTTAAGATATAGGTATATCTTTAAAAAAGTCTGCCAATTACAACACAGAACAGTTACAAACTACCAACATGACAGTAAGGGAAAATAATGAGGTACAGCATTTGAACCAAAATGTCTTTAACTGTGTTATGTGTCTGGTTTCTGTCTATTTTCCTGACTTTATTTTATTGTCTTCCAAAGTGCGGGAGCCAGACACCTCTAAATCCTTTTAGGCAGCTACCACTATGAATTTTACTTTATTATTTTTTTCCTTATGGCTTAATATTATTTTGATAGTGATAACAATTTGATTGGCTGCAAAATCAAATGCACATTGTTATTAGTACTACTGACTTTTTCATTCTCATGTGTTAATTTAGTGTGCTATTATTTGCAGCTTTGTCACTTCCATACCTTTTTCTTTTAAAGCTATCATTAATTTATCATTATAACACTTTCTGCAGCTTTCTTTTGTGAATGCAGTCCCCTGCTTGACAAAGAAATTCTATCTTTGTATTCTGATTTGGTTTTACAAGGGAATATCAGGAAGAAAACATCAAGTACACAAAGAAAGAATAAAAATACATGGAAATTACAAACAAATAATCGTATTTCATTATGCTATTTTGTCTCTTGCAAATGACATGAGTAGACAGTAAGGTCTAAAGCATTATGAATTATTGTTTTATGCTTTATAGAAACATTATCTTATACTAAAGAAACATCAGTATAAATGACACAGAAGCAAAGACTTAGTATAATCT
Organism: Dicrurus megarhynchus; assembly: GCA_013399195.1. Taxonomy (NCBI): domain Eukaryota; kingdom Metazoa; phylum Chordata; class Aves; order Passeriformes; family Dicruridae; genus Dicrurus; species Dicrurus megarhynchus. The sequence continues at coordinate 326,527 of VXAD01006275.1, read as the reverse complement.
CTGATCCTGCATTGCATGTGAATACTTTTACATTAATCAGTACTCTCATCATAAGCAATAGGGCTCTTCAGATATTGCAAAAGTGTTTATATGTCCAGTGCCAAACTAGTACCTCCTGTTTAGGCACTTCAGTCATATTAAATTTTGTGAATCAGGATAGGTTTTTGAATATTCTGTTATAAATATGGCCTTAAGTGTTTTGCAGAATCAGAGCCATGCCTGACATGTCGTCGTCTTTTTTCACTTAGCCAACATGTCTTCTTTTTTCACTTAGCCAACAGAAACATTGACATACAATAGGGCAAGCTAGAATATTACCAGAATAATGACTTTTCTTGGTTCTGTGCATTTAGAAACTCAACCATAATCTTAAACTGGAAAAGCATGGTGTATTATATTTTCTTTGAAATCTTCCCCCTTAACGAAGAAGGAAAATATTGTTATGATCATCTGTTCCAAAATTAGATAACCTAGAGCAAACAGGAAAAATCTATACTGCGTTTAGAGAAGCCATAATTTGCACTACTGTAGGGAGTTCCTGAAATAAACACTCTGCATTCATTTCTGTCTGCTAGACTGCAGATACATACCCACTCAGACACTAAGTGCCTACTTGTCAGAGCTCCTGAACACTGCAAACACAAGCTGAAACCAAAAGGAGCTGTGACTGTGTAGACTCTATCAAAATACAGGAAAATAAAAATCTTTATTCATATAACAGTTACAGTCAGACTGTAGCTGCTCCAGCGCAAGTGTGTACCACTACACCTATGTCCTATCAGTACCCGAAGTTTCTGTATTTCATTCAACTGAGGTTTACAAAGAAGTGGCAGTGAGAGAATATGATAATCCCTCTTCTGATGGCAGCAAAAAGGTGTGTAATTGCATAAAAACTGTTGCTATAGCAAGTGACTGTATTATATGTCTTAAAATTGAGGAGCCACGTATTTATGAAATATAGCCTGATTTCACTATAAGGAAACCGTATGATACCATATATATATATATATATATGTTTGTTTTGTCAAGCTGTTCATTTTAGCAGGCTCTGCTAAATTGCTGCTTGAGAATAAGAAAGAAATGAGCAGCTGAGCAGAACATCAATAAGCAGTACTTCTATGGAAATGACTTCACATTGATCAACATTTAAAAGATGTTTTTTTAAAAAGATAAATGAATGAAGAAGGAAAAAAATAGTACATTCAAATGCTAAATACAGCCTACACTGAGAAAAGTGAAAAAAATGTCATTGTCATACTTGGAATACACTTGCATAACTGTTCAGGCTATTAGGCCTAATTAACAGCAAGTGAACAGATTCTTGCAATGGGGGTGTTTATAGGCAGAATATGTTAAATGTAGAGTTTGACACAATGAAGTTAGAATTTATTCAGATTTAGGCTAGTGTAAATTTACATAGAAGACACATTTCTGCTCTGAAAAGGATCTATGAACTAAGTACATTTGGAATGCTAATTCTGAGTGTTAATCTTAATGATGAAAAAGAAATTGTGCACTTTTCATGGAATAAATCCAATAATATAAGCAACCAAATTATTCTCATGTATGGGTAAAAAAATACAATTGAAATATTCCAACAAAGCTAGACTGGTTTATAATTCCTGAGGTTGTCCTTTCTTTTGGCTTCATTTTGGTATTGTTAGCACAGTGTTAAGGAATACTCCAAACTGCTACAGTATGAAAGCACAGGCATCATTTTAGCTTTCGTAGGTGGAAAATGACTCTGGACCCAAAGAATTTGTCAGGTAAAGCTAATGCAGTTGTTGTCATGAATAATTCAAACAAATCACTTCAGCCACCGTATGACAGAGCTGACTTCACAATGGTAATCTCCGTAAATATTGTCAGAAAACAGATACATGAACTATTAGTGACTGAATCTTCCAGTCCTTGGGAAGCAAAAGTTGCTAAATTCTTTCTTGATTAACCTGGCTATCAAAACTTCTCACCAGGCCTTTTTTTCCTTGAGAATGCATCATTTTTAAAACCTTAAAAACTACTTGCTATGTTTCAAATGCAACTTAAATTAGTATGAATTACTATGGACTGTAAAGAAAGTTCCCAAATTCCCAGAATCAAGCCTGCAGGCTAATTTCTTCTGATTTAAGTCCCAGTACTGCAACTAAATAATCTATAGTCCTAACCTTAATGTATACAATGCTGTTTAGGTCCTGAATGTACAAACTCCCACATTTACATGTATGAGTGCTTCTGTTTAACTCTGAGAATTAACCGTATAAATACAAACATTTCTAAATTTTTGTAGGACAGAATTCCAATCATTTTGGAATAATGAAATGTTACATATAAATACATCTAAGGTTTAAAAAGGATGAATTTTATGACTGGAAGGAAAATTTGCCAAATGAGAGAATAAGGAACAAATGTAACATATATTTTGAAGTGTTGACTGGTAGGTGGATGGAAAATGGACAAGCTCAAAGTCTTTAGAAAAATCAGTACTTTGGAATGATGCTTTGTTGCCAACAGAGAATAAGATGTAAAGGAACAAGTAAGAGCTAAGAGTTCTTAACAGGAAAATATTAATAACTGTGAAAATGACAGAAATGACAACCAAAAGGAAAGAAGGAATTGTGAAAGTGGCCAAGACTTCTAGGCTTACTGAGCCAGAGTACAGCAGTGTTGGAAATATGCTTCCACTGGCAGTTTGTCACATTCTTGTCTACAATTTTAATATAATTTTTTGCTCTGATGACTGTTTGAAAGACAACATAATGATCTTAAATGCTTATTAGGTGATTTCTGTAATTATTGCAGACCTGCTCATAGTAATCATCTGGAACTTCTTTTGCATCATGAACTACTCTTCCTGCTTGATCCTGCAACTCAGGACAAAGGACCAAGTCCCTTTGCCTTCACCAGGACCCTAACAGAAGAATTTTCTCGTTAGTAAAAAAGTTTACCTAATTTATTCCCTTGCTGGGACTACAGGATTTTTTATAATTCTCTCTCTAAGGGAGTATTTCTTCTTTTACTACGCATTATCCTCTATTTGGTTGTTCATTCTCATAGAGAAATAAGATTTTTTTTTCACAATTTAATTTGAAAAGTGGTTATGTATCCTTCATTTCATGTTATCCAATCACCTTGTATTGTATTAGTGAATGATTTTTCTTTTTTTTAAATCATGCTCAAGTGTGTTTCTAAAATAAGTCTCTGTTGAAGAAAACGCTCACCACTCCTTCCCAGAAATGCTGTTTTATTTAATGACTTTACCAAATACAGTTTCACAAGAGATTAGTGTAGCATTTTTATATGTAAAAAAGTTACCTTTAACTGGGTAAGTCAGTTCAAAACCTGACTGAGCAATAAGCCAAGTAAATGTATTAATTCCTGATATCCTAATTTCCATTTCAGAACTTTCTGAGCAGCAGTAAATGCATACTTTTATCTACATGAATGTTTCATTAGAATGACCTGGCTGATCTACATGATGTGGTCCAGATGATCTTCCTGACCCTCTTTTCTGTTGTCTCCCTCTCTCTCAGCATGATCCTCTCAGGTAAGTTGGGATTTGTCATGCAGACTGGTCAAACCAGCACACCAACTGACTCCAGGGCAGAAAGGACTGCAGTGAAAAGAAGTTTTTTATCTGAGGAACTTGTCCTGACTGTGCCCCTCCAGGCTACTTCCAAAAGGGTTGTTGTTGTTGCTGCCTGCTGCTTGCACCAGTGTGCCTACCTAAGGGAATCTCCAAATAACATGAATTCTTCAGCCCTATCTCAAAACACTCCTAACAGATCAGGAAACAAAACATGACAGATTTTCACCTGCATTTTTTTTTCTTTGCTTTAAGCATCAGAAACCATTACATATCTTAAGCATATTTACTTATGTACCTAAATATTTACTTTGTTCCATTGTACTGCCCTTAGACTTCACTCAAATAGCACTGCAGGATGCTGCTGCAACACACAATGTAAACCTGTAAGAAGATGGTTGCTACTCCACAGAGCACAAATAAGTTCTCTCTATCCATTCTCACAAAAAATTACCTTTGGAGTTTATATGGGCTATTTTCATCAACTCAGACAAAGACATTGTTGGGCCTAGCACATTCACAGAGGAAACCATGAGGTGACCAAATAACAGACAATATACAGGAGCTTAGTGACAGCAAGAATTTAGTATAAGGATTTTTCAGTGTCACAGTGGCTGCTGAGCCTGGGAAGAATGTAGCACAGATTCTCCCTTCTTTCACTGATAATCCTGAGAAGAAACTTCTTACTTCCATAAGTAATACATTAATATTATTTTTATGCACGACTTCTATGCAAAGTGACAGACTGGTAATTCTGCGTGGCAAATGATCTCACTCTATCTTATCAAACTACGTATCCTTAAATTACACATCCTTGCAAACACAAGTCACGAGAGAGAATGTTTAAGGTACAGTTCTGCTGCAGCTGTGGGCTTCCAGAGGGGAGAAAGAAATGCAATTATCCTCTTGCTAATGGCACCACACTGGCCATAGGAACAGCTCAGGGCTGCTGTGTGGTGCTGCAGTGTCATAGCCATGCAATGCTCTGACATGAGTTGTCTTAGACATGGGCAAAATATTATTCTATATTACACAGTGGACATGAAATCTGTCGTCTTAGAAATCAGCAGAAACATTTCATCTGAGTCCTGAGGAAAAACAATATCCCCTACAGAAATGAACAAGACAATGAAAACTGTCTCCTCTCATATCCTAAGGAATTAAACTACAGAAACATACAGCAAAATTGTCAGTAAACAATGATGCCCTGCTTTCTTGCCCAATAATTTGAATGTTTTTTCTGGCCTTTAAGNCCCATTTCAAAAAAAAAAAAAAAAAAAAACAAGGAAAGAGACAAAAATTTACTTAGTTTCTTACAGTTATTTCTTTTTTCAAAACTATTAATTGGTTTCAGTAAGTGGTTAAGTGGTCAAGGAGGGGCACTGCAGAAATCTTTCCAGAAATCTTTCCTGCACATTTGTTTGCATGACCCTTAACTTCCACAAAATTCTTACATTTGAAGCACAAAACATCTAGTTTTCTAGGAGTCTTTTCTCAGTCTGGCCAACACTCTCAACCCAATGGGTGGGTGGTGGATGTGCCTCCCCTACCACTAGCCATATAAAAGCTAAAGGACTTCTCTCTAAACACAGATTTAGGGTTAGTCTATAGCAAATGGAGTGAGGAAAGTAGCACCATGGACGGATTCATTCCACCCTGAAACAGTTATCACAGACAGGTCAGATGAAGTGCTATAAACATGTGTATGTTACTGCTTTAAAGCAGAGAAGTCTCCACTAGTGGTTTAAAGAGCTTGGACAAGCTTTGTATGACTGGTCATCTTGATCACAGCACACCAGTGAGGAAGTGACAGACTGCAGCTATCCACCTGCAAACTGATGATTTTTACCGCCAGGCCTGAAGTCAACCTTGTTTAAATGAAGAACAAGTTGGGCTCCTGCCTATGTGGCACAATTAATGGTTGAACCCTTAACATTTAAAGGGTTATAAAAAACCAAAGCTAAAATGTTCCCATGTATGAACCACCCAGCTTAACAGTCACACTTAGACCCAGCACCGGTAGCCAGAGAAACACAGTCAGGTTTAGGCCTTGGTTTTTACTGGCAAACAAAATTGTGTATCTCTCAACCAACGCATGAGCACAAATCTGGGCTCTAATATATTCCAGCAGCACAGCCTGGAAATACATGCATCAGAAATCTGGATGCAGGTGAACTGTGGCTCTCGCTAGAAACAAATAAATAAAAACTAAAAACTCTACTGCTTCAATAGAGTACAAATTGAGGTGCTTCACAGCCAAGAATCCAGACACTAATGTGTTCCAAAGCAGTGTCTGTCATCTGGATCCTAAAGGCAGATGACTTTTTTTCTGCTCTGAATCACCCCAATTCCATTGTCAAGATAGAGAGCATGTTTAGCTTCTCTGAAAATCAAGATCCCAGTGTGCCCTGCCACCGTGAAGCTTCACAACATCAAATACAGCATTTGTGTCCCACCAGGACCCATTACATTTGTGCCACTAGCACAGCTGAACGCTGGTTTCTTTTGTGCCCTCAATTAAAAGCCCTCTTCACTCATATTAAAGGCATGCTGATAGAGGGAAGATGGGGAAAAATGCTGTCATATGCATCCTGCTGGATGCTACTCTTGGAAGGACGACCATCATTCTGGCACTGCAAGTGTCGACCGGAGCGACAGTGTAAGAGAGGCAGAGGCATTTGGGGGAGGCTGGGAGATTTTCAAGGGGGGGAAAAAAATAATTTCAATCTGAAGCCAGCCAGACGAAGCGAGGGGAGGAGCCGGGTAGGGGCTTGGCTCTTCCCTGGGCCGAGCCTGGCAGCGAGGCAGCGCTTTGCCAAGTGGCAGCCGGCTCCGGCGGCCGCTCGGCCCCGAGGCNTCCAGCTGCAGCTGATGGGGCCAGCCCTCGCTGGAGCCAGGGGAGCAGGGAAGGGAGGGAAGGAGGGAGGAAGGGAGGCTGCTGGTGGAACAGACTACAGCTCCCCAGGACAAGGAGGCGCCCCAAGCGAGCCCAGCAGTGTTGGCAGGACTGGGGGGGACAGGTGAGGAGGAGGAGGAGGAGAAGGAGGAGGAAGGGAGGGGAGGGAAGGAGGGGTGGAGGGAGGCCGGCTTTTTTAGGAGGGAGACCCTCCTTCGCGGCCGCCCGCTCGCAGCCATGGCTTTGAAGGAGGCGGGCGGCAGCATCCTGCCCATCAGCGACATGATATCGGGGCCGTCGGGCTCGCCGTTCCCCGAGGTGGTGGAGCTGAACGTGGGGGGCCAGGTGTACGTGACGAGGCACTCCACGCTGCTCAGCGTCCCGGACAGCACGCTGGCCACCATGTTCTCCCCGTGCCGGGGCGGCCCGGCAGCGGCCCGCCAGCTGCCCAGGGACAGCCGGGCGCGCTTCTTCATCGACCGCGACGGCTTCCTCTTCAGGTACGTGCTGGATTACCTGCGGGACAAGCAGCTGGCGCTGCCCGAGCACTTCCCCGAAAAGGAACGGCTCTTGCGGGAGGCCGAGTACTTCCAGCTGGGCGACCTGGTGAAGCTGCTGTCGCCCAAGGTCACCAAGCAGAGCTCGCTCAACGACGAGGGCTGCCAGAGCGACCTGGAGGATAGCAACTCGCAGGGCAGCAGCGACCGGCTTCAGCGGGCGGCGCTGGACAAGCGCTCGGGCTTCCTCACCGTGGGCTACCGCGGCTCCTACACCACGGTGCGGGACAACCAGGCGGACGCCAAGTTCCGCCGCGTCGCCCGCATCATGGTGTGCGGTAGGATCGCCCTGGCCAAGGAGGTCTTCGGAGAGACCCTCAACGAGAGCCGTGACCCCGACCGGCCCCCCGAGAAGTACACCTCCCGCTTCTACCTCAAATTCACCTACCTGGAACAAGCCTTCGACCGGCTCTCCGAGGCGGGCTTCCACATGGTGGCTTGCAACTCCACCGGCACGGCCACCTTCATCAACCAGTACAGGGACGACAAGATCTGGAGCAGCTACACCGAGTACATCTTCTTCAGTAAGTACTGCCCATGTCGTCCCCCTCGTCCCCGTCCCCGGCGGGTGCATGGCGGCGTGCCCTTAAAGTACAGCCGCAACCCACAGCCCTTGCTGTCCCAAAGCAACATGTAGCTGGAGAGAGGTGGGGGCTGCCCCCTTTCCCCTCACTCCGCTCTGTCACCGCCATAGTTAGAATTTCATTTTGTGGGGGCGGGACAGGACTGCCTAAAATGCCCCGTCCGGAGCGCGGCGTGGGAGTATTTCCCCACGCACACTCCGTGGGGCAGCCCGGGCTGCTCCCGCCTTTCGGTGCCGAGGGGAGAGCCAGCCGCACGTGTCGGGGTGTCCCGGGGGGAGTGTCGCTGGTTACGGATCAGGGAGCTACGGTCCCGGGGGGGTGTCCCTGCCCCGCTGGGCGGGCGCGGTGCGCGGTGCGGGGCGGGCGCGGCTCCGGCTCCGGCGCGGAGGGTTGCGGTGCTCCCCGCCAGCGAGGCGGCGCAGAGATCCCCGAGCAAGGAAGGGTTTTAATATTTTATCGCTGCGTTTCCTTCAAGTGAGCGCACTGCGCCTGGGCACGGTCCCCGTGAGGGAAGGGGCAGCGAGGGCACAGCCAACTTCACAAGGAGCAAGAAAGAGTCTGGCTCCAAGGTGGACGAAAACCGGAAAAGAGAAAACAAACCACTTCATAGCCAGTACACGGCTCCTTAGCAACTTCGCTGGTTGGCTGTGGGTAGCCTTAAAGGTTTCGGGTCACTCGCAGATAGGAAAACGGAGCGATGACGAATGAGTTTCAATCTGGCAAAGTATGTAGTGCTATGTAGGGCACTGGCTGAGCAGCGGGTTCGGGTCATGAAACTGCAGCTGGATGGAGAACACCATCCCCTGGCAGAGATTTGTCTTTGAAAGGCAGAGGCAGCCTTAAACATTACAGATGTGTTTGAGAATCGAGCGAGCCGGCGGAAGAGAGAGGTGTTGTGTATTCACTTATTTCTTCTCCTGCCTCTGTGCGGTCTCGCGCTCGCTGAGCAAAGAAGGGATGAATTGGCAGAGCATCTGCCTGCCTCTCTGGTGAGGTGGGAGATGCAGCCTCTAACTAACTTCACCAGTAAGGCAGCTGAACAGAAGCAACCTGTTTGCCCAGAAAAACTGAACTTAGGCATAGTACTTAATAGAGGAGGGAAAGATGAATGGTTTTCTACTGGGAGGAGAAATTCATTAGTTTACATTGCTGTATATTGTATAGGTGGTGACTACCCTTTGCTGAGCAAAGTTGAGTACTCAGATCAATCTTCGAAACTGGATTAAAATAGTTTTTGAAGATTCATTGCAAAACTTATCACTGGTCATATTTCAATAGGATATGCAAAAACTGAGCTCTAGAGGACCTTCACATTCTCCTGGGTGGAATTCTATCAAGTATTTTACATAATTATTAAACCTTCTGTCTCAGAAAATTTGGCATAATTATTTTCTAAAAAGTAAAAATTCCTTATTGAAATAGTATGTACTGTTTGCTTAGAAATAGATTTAAAGGTGCATAATCTTTTCTGTGCATTTGTGATGCTCATAATGTTTTGGTTATTTTTTTGTGTGTATGTTATGATGAGGTTGCTGTATAGAACAGTCCTCTAATTCACATCAGTGTTGTAAATTAATCCCCAGTGTAATACCACTGATTTATGTGGAATAATGCCAGGGATGAACTGGATGTTGTACGTCATGATTTTTGTTTTTGTTTTTAGTCTTCAAGCTTCTGATGTTGTGAAAAGTAAAATAGTTAATTACTTCAATTGATACAGTTAACCAAAAATTTATGGTTTTGCTTAATTTTTTGGGTGGGGTTTTGTTTTACTTCTGAATGCAAAAAAATGGCTAAGATAAAAGTAGGCTGAAAAGATGTTGAGCATATTTTCATTTTGGTTGCTTGGTATGCATTTAGAAACCTTTTTGTATAACGACTTTATACACTGTTGTATGATCAGATACATTTCTCTGAAATACAGCAAGATGGAAACAACACTTAGGCAAATCACTGAAATTGGAACAGAAACATGTGAAACAGTGCCTGAAGTAAATGCTTTAGTTTTTTTCTTGTCTTTTTCTTAAGTCTGACTAGATGTCCAATTGACAGAGACTGTTGATAAAACAACACTTTGTTATAATAATAATTATAATATGCCCTAGGATGGATTGTGTGTGTGCTCTTGCCTTGCCTGACAGCTGCACAAGAATCCAGCAAAGGGAGAGCAAACCTTGGAAGCCTTAATGCTCTGCACCAGGAGTGGGAAGAGGGATCAGGGCTACTGGTTGTAGGCTCTCCAACAGCATTAGCCAGGGCCGTGTTCCTTCCTTGCCCACAAGCAGAGTTTAATACACAAAGAAAAGAGCAGTTGCTTTTCAATTAATTCCTTGCCAAATGTCCCATGAACCCCAAAAAGGAAGCAGTTTTAGATGGGATGTTGCTGATTTCAAGAGCTCTCATGTCCAACCCTGTACTGTGCCTTACAGGCAAAAAAATACCAAGACAAAAGACTTTAGGGAGCCTATTCCTGTTTTGGACAGTGCCTGAGACTTAATTTGGTGCTAGCAAAGAAGAAACCTAGTTTTATATCCCACTGGAAAAAGCTGTACCTGCATTTGTTATTCACAGCATGAGCATCTGCAACCAACAGCAACTGTATTATTTTTTAGTCTGTAAGTCCATAGCAGTCACATAAACTTCTTTTTCACCATTTCTCCTGAGGACTGTGGACAATTCTGTTTCCTAGTAATGGTAGATAGGAAAATGACTAGAAACATACATGAGGATATATTCATTCTGTCCATTTTCTTAGGTCATTAGTAGCTGAATGAGTTTCTCCCCAGGAGCTACTAAAGAAATACAAAGGTTTAATCTGTGGCTTGTGAAACATATTTCTGTTTCTTGGATCTTTCAAAATTTGGTAGGTTTTTTGAGTTGAAATGATTATCTATCACTTTCCAAAAAAAATGGAAATTACTTTATATTCTTAAACGTTCTTGAAGATCAAATTCACCTGAGATACTGCATATATGTTTAACTCATTTATGAACTGCTTAATATGTAGGGATGGATGAGTTGTTGCACACTAATTCTGATTGAAGAACCAGAGGTTGTTTGAAACTGCTCAACAGGAAATAACACTTCAGCCTTTGTCAACGTGTCATGACAAATACAAAACCAGACTTTCCTTCTTAGTATGTGTAAATGCTATAAAAGAAATATTAAGTTCTTTGTCCCCAGTGGGGCTATCGAGCTATCATGGATGCAATGACAGATTCATTTGTCTACACAGTTAGTACAGGGCCAGAATTTAGCCTGTACCTTGCATCGGTGGCTTAGTCCTGAAAAGTGCTCATAGATCTGTTCCATGTGTCCATTAAAAATCCTGTTGTGTCTCTTAATGGTCAGTTAAAGGAGTAAACTTCTACATGGTAGTAAAAAGGCTCTATCAGAGAGTACCACAAACTTATTCTTTTTTTTTTTTTTTGGCTCCATGTTATTAATACTCTCACCTTAGTACACGAGGATGACTTGGTTAGTGAAACATGAAATGCATATGCAATTTGGGAAGGATGCTCAAAACTCTTCTGGTGCTTAGTTTCACACTGCCATAGAGGATTAATTAATTACCTGTTGATCTGCAATAGGTTATGGCCTTCACAAAAGTTCCTTCTAACTGGAGACAGGAGACCTTGCTTCTTTCTTCCTGTGGCTGCAAGCACTGTAACATGTCTTCTGTTAGCTGATGTCTTTGTGAGAAAAGGGTGAAATTTACATGTTTAATGTTTTTGGGGGGATATTTTTTTTTTGTGCATGGTATCTCTCAGCACTGTTGTGTAATGCAAGATTGCCTGTGCATGCTATTACTGGGTTTTTTCTTCTGTAGAATCTAATTGGTCCTAATGGATTTTACATTTAACATCTGCTATGCAATGTGACTTACGGGTGTTGAGAGTATTGTGCTCAGCTGAAAGCATACTGTGCTGAACTGACATCTTTATTATAAGAAGAATACAGTAATATTTCCTGAAAACTTTGACATGCTTTCTTTTGTTGACACTCTTGTTTCACATATGACAGTTTCTGTTTTCCTTTTCTCTTGTTTTTGTTTTGTAAAAGGTGACATTAGCATGGATTTATGGTGCTTATTTTCTACTTGAAATCACAGCACTCTGGGATTACATTGGATGCTGTGGAAATTGTCATAAACAAGTGATAATAATTTTGTAATCACATAGGGAATAAGCAGTTGGAAGCAATGAAGTTTTAGGAGGCAATATGGTATTTTGACAAAACAAAAGCCCAAACTCAAACAAAATGATACCAGCAACCCCCCCCAAAAACCCCACCCAACAACAACAATGAAACCTAACCAACATTGTTTGTGTCACTGTTTGTAAAATACTTTGAGGTGTTAGTTGCTCTATAAGTGCCAAATCCAGTTCAGTATCCCACTGGGATAGTGAGGGGTTGGGGGGTCGGCAGATAACCCTAAACTGCTCTTTCTAGGGCAGAGTGGTGTGAGAGCCATCCTGCAAGTGGTTACTGTGACTATGACAAGCTGTTCTCCATCAATCACTGCATCTTTGGTAGAGTTTTTAATATGTGGAGTGTATCTGTGCTATAGTTTTTAATCTGGATTAAACATATGTAAGACATGGAGGAGAAAAAGAAGACCAAGATAAAAAAGAGAAGGGTATTACTTCTCTGTGACACATGGAGATAAATTTGGACAATTTACTTTGAACCTGAACCAGAGCCTCAAAGATTAGAGGTGGGGCAGGGTGATGTGAAGGATTAAATCAGTATCACAAGCACTGTGTAGAAAAGCTTCAGATTTCTAACAGTATCAAGATCTAGAAATGTTGTTTCTGACAGGACTATTGGGCAAAGCCCTTTAAAGAGAGATTTTGTAGGCAGTCCTTTGGCTTTGGAAAACTGATGCATAACTTTAAGATATTCTGTTTTATGATTCCAGCTCAAGTCTTAATACAGCTTAAAAATAAATAAATAACTGACTGCTCCTTATCTTGTCATTCTTCCAAAATAAGTGTTCTGAATGCAAAGGGACGAATCAAAGTGTGCAGTCATAATTACTAATATGAGACTATTACTCTTATGCTGCCACTTGATACAACATGTGATAATCTAGTCTACTGAAACTGGTATTCTGATGTTAGTCATCATTTCAACCAACAGACTTTATTTCAGAATTATTTTAAAATATGAGATTAAAAAGAACTTTGAACAAATTTGACTTTTTAATAAAGAATGAAAATAACCTGCTTTCCTCTACAGCTGGTATTAAGACACTGCTGCAGTGAAAAACTATGCCAGGAACCTCTTGATTTTTTTGCACTTCATTCAAAATAGGCATAACTCAATACAATGATTTGTGATCACATTTTATCAATTGTCTCCAGTTTCTGGTCTTACTACAGTAAAATCATGTTTTTAAGTATTGTGGAGCCTTTTTAATATTTAGAGCTGAGTGCTGAAAATGTTGTGTAGGATTTTAAAAATAAAATTAGAAATTAACTAAGAAAATAAACTATCCTGGATATTATATACCAGGATCAATGCTAGATAAGGAATAAGCAAGAATTGATGGAAGCAGCTCTTATTTCTGATGTCGGGAAATGGAAACACATTGGTTTTAATCCTGTCCCAGACTGGTACTTCTTGGGGATTACTTGGGGAAAAAAGTGACAGTGTTAGAAAAGCTGACTTTGCTGGATCTGTAATATTTTGCAGGAAAACCACTCCTTGGTGTCAGATCATTTCATAGATTTTCAAGGATTTATGACAGTAGTTGCAGGGAAATGTTTATTTTTCCACAGTAAGATAAGCAAATAATATTTTATTTTTTCTTTAGTGTCAACGTGAAATTCTAGGTATCTACTATTCAAGCGCAGAAGTTATGCATACAAAAGCTTTCCTTTTAATATTTTTCCAGGCAGATGATTTAAAATTAAAACATTACTGCTAATAAAACATATTTTGCAATATGTTTGCTTTCTCACTATGATATGGCTGGTATTTCACTATGGCTGGTCTTCTCCTTTGTTGCAAATACCACATTCATTATACTGTGGTGAGCATTTGTGTGGCAAACAAAAATTCACTAAGATTTACACCAAGAAGGAGTTCATTGATTGTCACATTATCCCCTTTCCTGCCATCGTTCCACATTTAAACACAGGTCTCCAGAAAAGAAAAACTGCTCAGGCAGCTCTCTCAGAGGTCAAAAGAAAGATTCTGTGGGTGTGAGGAGAGAAGAGGCACAGGAAAGGCTCCTCCTGGTCCAGCTGAACACCAGCATGGCCTGGACAAAGCGGCCAGAAGTAATCGGTCGTGTTCTGGTGTGTTCCCAGTCTAAGGAGGAGCTCAGAATACCCGGGTGGGCCAAGAAGGAAAGTGCAGGGGGTGGTGTGCATCCGTCTCACCCCGCTGGGGTCCTGAGCAGCTCGAAACTGGGGTGGTGCTTAGTGGGGCTTGCAGCCAGCTCAGCATTGCCCTACATTGTCTCAGCACCTCGGCAGATCCTGGGTGCCCCACGCTGCGGGAGAGGCGAACGGCGCAGCCCTGCTCTGCATTTGCTCTCAGATTTTTCTTCAGATTTTCTATCTCCAGTTTTGGAGTACTTTGCTGCTAGAATCATGTAAAAAGTTTTTAACAGAGTTAAGCTGGCCAGGGTCATGTTTGCAGGGATTTTTCACACTCCAGACTGGTTATTTGGTTGGTGGTTATTTGACTATGATTGAAAAAAGTTAGAGGCACAATACCAGCTAAGATCCTAACCTAACAAACTGATGTTATTTTTTATATCCAAGGATGATTTACTTTTATCGCTCCTTGCAAGACCTTTATTTCTTAAAGCATGTGGAGTACTAATGCCACTCAAATCATAGCTCTTTTATAAACTGAGCCACTGGAAGTCCAGTGGAAAATTCTTTTAAAAAATTACTAGGCAAATTTCATTTTGCTTTAGCAAATCAAATGCTTCGTGATGGATTTCCTGGGGAGGTTGTTCACTCCAGCTTGATCAAACTGCATGTTCTTTTTCAGAAGAAGTAATTTATACTCTACTTAAAATTCATATATTGAATAAACGTTAGGAGGAAAAAGTGCTATGTGTAAAATATTCTCAGCAGAGATGAAGTACGTTCATTTAAATGAAAATCAAATGTATTATTTTTATTTTTAAGCCAATAATGGCCATTGCACATTTAGCTTTTACATCATATAAATTCCAGAATATTCAGTGAATCCTTTTTCTTTGACCTAAATGGGACTAATCATATATATAAGGACTAATAATGTGTAAAACTCAGAATCAAGTTCCATTCAAAATTGCAACTTCAGTGGGACTGAAGCAACAAATAGTCTTGTGCTAGTCCCTCACATAAAAGTGAAATTCAAACTACATGAGTGGTTATTTGGTTTCATAACTGTTTTTAATACACAAAATCCTGTCAAGAGTTAAGCAGTGATGAGTTGTAATTTTTATGGCAACTTTAGAAACTAATGCCATTCTATTTTGGTTGCATTTTATCAGATTGTGGTAGCTAAACTTGTCATGTTTGTTACATTTTGACAGTGTAGCTTCAGAAGACATTCTTAAATTAAAGAGTGCATCTTGCTGCAAGGTGCAACTCCATTCATATCATCACATCTCTAAATACTTTGGGGATTTCACCAGAAAAAATCACAGTGGTGTTAATGAGCTTCATGTTTCTAGCAACAAGCTGAATACAATGCTTTAAAAACTTTTATGCAAATATTATTTATTTGTGAAATTACTTGTATCTTGTCTTTTACAGAGTTGCTCAAAAGAGGAGACATGGCTTCAAAGACATGGAACAGTGTGTTTGCCCATTCTTTGTGTTATGGGGTCTGCCTGGCCTTAAGCAGTGTGAAGACTGCTCTCAGTTACAGCCGGTGCAATGATTCCTTCATCAATATCTTGCAGCTGAGAGTAGCTAGGTCAAAATGTAGTGTGCCCTTTCTCATTGTTCCCAATATGCCTGAACCCTGTAGCAGAGGCTCTGGGCCAAAGAGGTGCAGAGACAGGGGCTGCTGCCTCTGGGGACTGCCACTGCCTCTGGGTTGGCTTTGTACTGCTCCAGTCACGTACCCTGTACCTGACCTGTCTGCTGTCCCAATGGCATGTACTTAGCAAATAAAGAAAACTAGAGCAGCTTACAGAATAAAAAAGAATAGTACTTCCTTTTGAAGGGAATGGTACAACACTTTTTAAAAAAATACTGTGAATAACTCAATCCAGAGACAACAATTCAGTTACAAGTGCAACTACACATGGCAACCAGTGCACTGAAATAGGTATTCTGCACACCTTTTCGGGGGTAGAAGGTGTGGGCTGGGGAACTGAGGGGAAAAATCAGCCTCATCATTGACTTTAATAAATGAAAGTAAATATTCCAAGTCTTCCCCTAGCATGCATTTGGCTGTATTGTATTTAATACTTACAGAGATGTTCTCTTTACATTAGTAGAAAGATATTCAGAAACTAAATCAGTATGTTTTATTTTTTATATAAGCGAACAACAATAACCTTCAGATGCATTTGTATCTTTTCTCTTTCATCCTTGCTGGGTTCTACTCTTTAGTATTAACAGATATTCCCAAAGAGAGATGTGTTCGTGCTCAGGGACTCCTGTCACATTTTGTTGTAAACATTCTCCTGCAACTTAAGTTAATAGTGAAATTGTTCTATATTTTATTGAGTGTAGATGTTTAGAGGTTCTTTTAAGGATTACAACTCTGTCACTGTATTCCACTATCATTCCAAAAGCTTTGTATCAGTGAATATTTTATATATGTCACAGGGATCTGTGAAACTCATTTAATGATAGGAGCAAAAAGGCCCAGAATTGCATATATTCATGATTATATAAATAATTTTTCTGCAAAAGGGTTACCTTCATAACCTCTTACTAACAGTTTAATTAAGTGAGATTCCCCCTCTTTTGTTACTCAAATCATCATTAAAACCACCATACCTGCAAAACTATGAGAGTAATGACAAATGTTCATTTTGTGTATACAGAAGTGTTATTCTCTAACACTCTGGTTCTTAATCCAAGCTTTTTCATTCTCATTGAAACTCATGAATACAAAATAATATGAAAATCAACTACAGAAGGGCTGGAAGGCAGATAAAATAAGTCAGTAAAATTGAGTGCCAACAATTTAATCAGTGTAATGTGTAGATAATACAGTGGAGAAAGATTAAAACTAAACAACACTTTTTGCTAGTTTTTCTTAGTAAACACATTTTCTTTCCCTTTCTTCTCACAGTCACCCTTTTATAGGCAGTCACTTCTCAGTACTGTCCTTTTCAGACAGCTGTTACTATTTCTGTTGTTAATGCCTGCTGTGGCTTTTGAGCAGAACTGAAACAAAGCAGAGGCATGGCTACTCTTGCCTTTCCATCTATTTTTGTCTCTTTCCAGTGTTTGGTAATATAAATATCACTCATTCTGTCCTTCCAAAAATACCATTATACAGCTTTATAAAAAAGTGTGATCAATATTGCTGAAGCTACTTCAGGACTTCAGGGGGAAAAAAGAAAGAACAAAATAATTTAGCTATTTATGATGCAAGATAGAATGTGACTGTTGTTAAAGCAAGGTTGTTTCTGTCCTCTTTTGAGTTCAGAATTTTGGCATCAAATCCCACACCTGCCTTTCTCCATGACTTACCCATTTGAAGTACCCCTTCTTTGGAGCAGGAATTTTCAGAATGTGAATGTGTAGTTAAGCCTTATCATATTTAAAGAGTGAAACAAAACTCTTTAAGGAATGGAGCTAAGACCACTGTAATTAGCAGTCCTGCTTGGAATTTTTACTTTCCCAGGACCTGTAGACTTTAATTTTCTATGTTACCAATCCCTCAGAAAGCTGTGCTTGTTTACCTATCTTAATGTTGTCATAGCTTGCAAATATAAATTTCTCATCTTCACACTGTCAGTTTGTTTCTGGGGATGCAGGAAATTAATATAAACTCTCTAAATCTTATAGACAGAGTTAGACACAGTCTTTGTGGTTTCGTTCCCCCCAAAACATATGGAGTAGCAGATAATGATATCCTTTGGCTTCAAAATAACCCTGCAATTCTTTAGGATAGAAGGGACGAACTTTTCAGAAATGCTTGTTATTTAGATATTTGAAGATTATTGGAATTTTTGAAGTTTTACCTCATAACCTGCTAAGTTTATATCTTCATATGACTTTTAGCTGTCTAGTAGTTCAGCCTCCAGTCATAACAACACTCACATTTTTATTCCTCTACTTTCAGTATTTATTTTTCCACCTGTAGCTGAAGTAGTTTGGTGTCTAAATTGGTGGAATTATGCCCTTAAATAATTGCATCTGTGATCACATTTGATTACAGGAAGCAGAATGTGCTTGTGGCAGAGGAGATTAGGTTAAATGCTGTCTGTCTAATCAGATCCCCAGTGACTGTCTTCTGGCAGCAATTCCTTCCTAAATCCTATTTCTAGGGATGCCATCAATAAAAGCTGCATGGCCTGTGCAAGTCCATGTCTTCAGAAGATGGTTTTGCTTTTCTGATTTGAGGGGTCTGACATGGACTTAGGAGCAAGGCTGAGCACTTGCCAAAAGCACATGTGGGGCTCATGGTGCTTTTGGGTGGGCTTGGCAAGGTGGGTGTAAGGCCATGGGGAACTGGAGAGTGCCCGTGCTGCTGCCTTGGGGTCTGCCATCCCAAGGGGGACAGCTGGAATGGCTTCTGGGTGGGTTGGGGAAAGCCAGTGGGTCTGTCAGGGGTCTTGCAGCCCGGGGGTGTCCCCTGGGGGCCATGTCTGCACTCTGTGAATACCAGCAAATAAGCCAAGAGCTGCATGCTCCAAGGACCTCTGGCCAGGCACCATAATCACAGCTCTGCTTCAGTGCTTCAGTGCCAGAGCAGGGAGTCAGGGTGGGGAAATAACACAATTTAAAAAACTTGTTATAGTGCAAAACACACAAGAAATAACTCCTTGAGTTATTTTTATGCAGGAAAACCAAAGGGTTCTTGGTCAAAGGCACCAGTAAGACCAGTGTTGCATCTAACTAATATTTATGCAGTGGTATGGCACACTGTTTCTGTTCCTGCAACCATGCTGCTGAAGCAGCTCAAATTCTACAGTAACCTCAAACTTAGCAAAGTTAATCTAAATATTCTTTATTTGTCTGCAAAGTATGGAAGGACAAAAGCAGCTGTTAAAAGCAATTGGTAACCTGGAATAAAAAAAAATTGGAAAAATTATTTGCTTTTTAGACTGTGGCAAAATGTTTCATTTATAATTAATATTAATGATGTATGCAAGACTTTTTATATTGTCACATATGATGCATAAAGTTACGAAGGAACCTGGGGTGGTTGCTTAGCTGCATTTTCTGAACACAGTAAAAATACTCTGAACTTTGAGAAGATATCCTTTGTTTTTTGAAAATACTGTAATACATGGTTTTGGAATCAGGATTATCCTTTGTCATCATAGGGAGATTACGAACAAAAATAGCTAACCTTTTTAATGAACCATATAATGAATCACATTTGAGAATAATATGAGACTAAAATTGACCTCCAAATTAATGCTTTCAATCTTGAATGTAATTTCAGAAAATCCAGTCCAGTTCAGTGAAAATTTTCATCTGCACTTTGAGTACCAGGCAAGCAGCAGGGATAGAAAAATTTGAATTTAGACTGCTGGTTTGGAAAATTTAGTTTTTCTTACCACCTCTGTGACTGGCAATAAACCTCACTTATTTCTTTCCTTCCTTATCCTGACATCATAGTGTAGGTTTAGTAATCCAGAAATTGATATTTTACTGAAGTTAACCTTGATTTCTAGCAGTGGTTAGCTCTCATTCATTAATTTTCTCAATTAAGTCAGTTTGTAACAGTGAAAGCAATACTAGTAAAAGCTATTTACTCTATTATCAAGCAGTCATATAGCACGAGTATTACAAATTACGAGATAATTACTGCTGGTCCAGAGCAGGTTGCCATAATTTCTCTACAAAAAGGTATATGGTTTTAGACTGTGGATCAGGAAGTTAAGAGTGTTAAATGTTACCTGTGGTAGGCACATAACACTCAGCTTTCAAGCTTCTTAATAGACTTAAAAGTTCCTTGATAGAAGGCCAAACATTTCCTCCATTATGGCAGTCAGGTGTTGGAATAGGCTGTGCAGAGATGCTGTGCATGTTGTGCATCCTTTGAGGCTTTCAGGACTTCTCTGGATCAAGCCCTGCTAACCTGATCCAACCTCATAATTGACCATGCTTTTGAGCAGGAGGTTGGACTACTCCTAAGTTATCCTGTGGTTCTCTTCTCTGATGTGATTTACATTGGCATTGGCTATTTGAAAACACTTCTCAGAAAAGGGAGAAGTGAACTATAGCAGGTAAATTAAGTAGATGCTAGAAAGCTATAAATTCTGAATATTCTCAAAGTCAAAAACTTCAAAGCTGTAGCTTTATGTTGTCTTTTCACTTACATCTGTGTGTCCTATCAGAATGGAAACAATTGCTTCAGGATAAAGTTTCTTATAGGATCTTCTGGCCCAAATTCAAAACCATAGAATGTTAATTAGGCCACAGTTAAGAAAGTACCTGAAAAAAATAATCAAACTGCATGTTGAACAGCACTGTGGTTGTTGGTCACATGTTGCTTGAAGAAAGAACTCTCACAAATTTAGCAAATCACCACTGTTTAAACCTTTAATCATTTTTATTGTCATTCTTCAGAGAGATGCTGGTGCTATCTCTCACAAAGGTGACAGACTGCCTTGGATTTCTTTGGGTTTCTCTCCATTTTGATGGTTTTAATCAGTGTTGAGTCCCTTTATTGTGACATATTTTTTTGCTGCTGTTTTTCAGCCTCTGTATTTTTCCCCTGGCATAGCTTGAATCAATTTATGTATCAACTGCAAAAATGCTGAAGAGGATTATTTTGGTAGCCTGGAAAACTTAATAATAATAAAGGGAACATGAGCCATACAGAGTTACTTGTTAGTAACACATTGCTGAATGGATGCATAGCATGAATACAAGGTAGTTAATTATTAGGATATTTCAACAGTTTGAATTTTTCCCTTCTTGAAATTTTAATGTAAGAATAGAACATGAGGCACTAGGAATTAGGATTATAAAAAAAAGTTGGATATTCCTCTTCCTTTTCCCACATTACTGAAAAGATTGCTGAAGTGATGTAGCTGGAGGTTCTTTGTGCTGTTAAAAATTCCCTTATGTCAACAAACTGAAACAGAAGTATTGCTTGCTGTGACTGACACCTCATAGATAAATATAGATACATGGTCATAGAGAAGCAGCATAATAAAAAGATCTTAAGTGAGTTCTTGTGTCAGTTGTAGGTTGTCAAAACACTGTAAATATGAATGAAATTGTGTCAGTTATGCCTAGTAATGTGTTTTCTTCTCAAAAGTTATTCTTCTAGGTGGGGCATATGTTGTTAAGGTATAGTGTATTGCCATCACTATTTATTTTGATGGAGGGATTGGGCAGATTGGTACAGATACCCTTGTTATGAGCTCACCTATGTCCACTTAGAGAACATTTGGATGTCTTGATGGCATCAGCTAGTCTGTCCCTCTATGTCCACATTAAATGTAAGTCAAAACTCAGGTGACACGGTATTTAAAACTCTTTGGCTTGGCTGTGTTTTGCTTGGTGGAGATGGCTTCCCTAGAGAGGGGAGGAAGGGATCCTGAGGAACGGCAGCCACAGGGCTTCAGTGTCTCTTCTCCTTTTCCTGATTGTTGCAGTGGCCTATAAGCAGTGGCTTGTGGAGCTTGGTCCCTCAGGGATTTTCACAGGCAGCCTCATTATTTCAGGACTTTTCAGGTTCACCTTTCATCTTTTAATTAGTCTCTTACCTTTGCTTATGTCTACATCATGTGCTACAAACTTTTCATCACAGTCCTGAGGACCAGATAACTGCTTTATATTTTTAAAGCCTGAAACTCATACATTATCATGTATACTGTGCTACATTTCACTATCTTTTAGTGCCCTCCTTCCACCCTTATTTGTAGACTAACATTGGAAGTATGATAGTAATGCAGCAATACAGTATTCCCAGATATTTTCTTAAATCTAAGATATCAATCTTAAATCTATGCATCACATATATAATTAACAGTTTAAATATTTAAAGAAAAGACCACTGGATTGTGATATCCTGGCTAAATATTGTAACTGAGTTATATTATAGGGGCTTAGGAGACATATAACTAAGTTCTTTGTGGAAAGTGTAATGTTATATGTCTTATTAAATAATGTTATTGACAGGCTTTGAATAATTGGCAGGATACCTTATTTCTTTTTACAACCTGCACGAAATAGAAGGTTGTACCAGTATAGCTCAGAATCACATTGGCATATGATATATAATTGTTCTTAGTTTGTACATTTTACAAAAGTTAAATTACTACCTCCTTGATCCATGGTGAGTATTAGAAAGTTTATAGTGTTGCAATGTTTGTTTTGCTGTACGGCTTGCTATACAAAAGAATTCCTAAATTATTTTGTACAAACTTGTGTTGTGTGAACTTTCAGTCATTGATAGAGCTTGTATTCTAAAGAGGGTTTCGTTCAGGATGATACAGAATATCTGCACCAGCCAAACATAAAACTGTCTTGCTACAGCTCTGGAAAGAAGTACACAATAGTGTTACTCAAGTGTTTAAAATTCTTGATCATCACAGTGGTAATATAGAGATTACAACAAGTTGTAGAAATGTTAAAAAATATATAGGTGTTTATAATCTCTGGTCTTTATGAAGGCTCTGCAGCTTTTGCAAATTTTTCCTATGCTCTATTGGCTCATGTCATGTGTACTTAACTTCATCTGTACAAAGCTGGTCCGAGTGAAACAGGTCAAATCCTTTGTATGTTCACTGAACAATTGTAGGTAATTTCACAGGACACAAAACAAAGGAAACTGGGGCTGCATAGACAGGAATGTTTGAAAGGCAAGAGAAAATCTTCAGCTAGTACACAAAGGGGAAAAATCAAAAAATTTCTGATTTTCTGGTCTTGCAGATTGCCGTGTTGCAATGCTTTCATATAAAATGATTTAGAGAATCAAGTCTTGAAACTGTAAATTTGCAGTAAAATATGTGGCAATCAAACTTATTCTCTTTTCTACCAAGAGATTCCTACCACTAAACACTGTGGAATTTTAGTTTCACAGAGTTACACCAAATGAGGCTCCTGGGACTAAGGGCTCTGCTGAGTTTGTCTGACATGACACAGTACCATCTAATGGAATCCATTGCAGCCTATCAGGTCAGGGGTTTTCCTTAAAAGGGAGGGCTTAGGTGATTTTCCGTAAAGTGAAATGACAAATGTTATGAATGTCATGTGTGGGTATTCAAAATTGATGGAAGCCAATAGAATTTCATCTGCCTTTTTGTAAATGCTCTTTATCTGTTTTGGTTTTTTTCCTTTCTGTTTTCCCTCTTTCTTTGTTATATTGATTTTCCACACTAGATGGCAGTGCCTTAGCACTAGTGCATGACAGGGGAATTGATTTAATTTATCCGGGGGGGAGAAATCCTTCTGTTTCATGTTTCCTTCTACATACATAGCTTAAAGAATTGCAGATGGGAGACTGGATTTTGATGAGCTACATATGGATGGGCAAAGAAAAATGCAATTTTTTTCCCCTTTTTCTTTGTACAAATGGAAGTCTATTGAAGCTGATTGAACCAGGCTTGCATTGGCTAGATGTGAGATGAACTGGGGCTGTCTTTCAGTGCTGTCCCCAAGGAACTGCATTCATAGAAACTTCAAGTGAAAAGCTGTATTGAGTTAGAGCTGAGAGTGCAGCCAGACTCTGAGCAGATTGCCTCACAGTTTTGAGCCATATGTTGTCTATACTGAGAAGTCAGTGAGAGAAAACACAGCTTCCTTCTCTTTCCAAGAAAACCAAGAGCTGGAGAGCTGAGAGGTGCTGGGGTGCACCTAGACATTGCTGTTTTAGTGCTGGAAGTGCTCATACATAGCTCAAAGTGTTCATACATCCACCTATGAGCTGGGATGCAATCCTGGACTGCATGTTAGTTGAAAGACTGGAAGTTTGCTGACTTGAAGTATTTTAACTATAAGGTCTGTGGAATGAGGACTGAGAGGAGACCATGATTAGAAACAAATGGGCTCTGGAAGAGTATATGTGACAGTAATAGGTGAAAGCTAAAAGCTGGAAGTTTGTAGTTCGAGTTCAACTTAAAATTAGGAAACAATGTTCAATATTTCTGGATGAGGTCCTTGAAAACAGAATGTTATTAAAACAAGCAGGTGTCTCTATTGTTCATATTTTCAACCTCTTGAAAGAA
Organism: Dicrurus megarhynchus; assembly: GCA_013399195.1. Classification (NCBI taxonomy): domain Eukaryota; kingdom Metazoa; phylum Chordata; class Aves; order Passeriformes; family Dicruridae; genus Dicrurus; species Dicrurus megarhynchus. The sequence continues at coordinate 302,574 of VXAD01006275.1, read as the reverse complement.
AACCTCCAGTTAATCCTCTGAAAGGAGGAGACAGGAGTTTTTAAAACAATAAATACCAACTGATTCTGCAAAGAAGACGAAAGAAATAGACATGTCATTATTGGGAGAAATTAAATACCTTAAAATACAAGTAACAGTAGGAAAGAAAAGAAAAAAGAGACCTGACATAGGATTGATTGACTGTATGAGAAATAGCTGAAAGAAAGAAGATATAAAAGCACCTGAAANCCCCCCCCCCCCCAAAATCAGAAAGTCAAGAGTTGTCAAAGACACTTCCTCTTTGTAAAATTTATTAAGAGTATTCTCATTGTATGGTTTGTTCAAAAATAAGATGGTTTCAAGTTTCAGTCCAGCTTATACTTCACAAATGTAAATTTGATGCAGTACCTTCACTTTTTCCATTGGAGTTCAACATTTAAGAATCTGTAAGGCTCTGTCCCAAGGCTGGGAAGCATACTGCCATGAATACATTTTCTTAAAGAAAATTTAACTTAACTTGGTGTCTCCTGGGACCTCACTGCATGCAGCTTCTGCCTTATTTATTCAGTTTTATTTTTTGCTACATCCCTCCTGAATGAGCTGGATAAAACCAAATTGAAATACAGGAAAACAAATTTTATGTTACTTTTTTACTGGATCTGCCACAGCAGCTGAAATTTCATTAATACTGCTGGAAGGAAGGCAGGCCAAATAAATGTTTATCTGTCTTCTACTGCAGCATTCACAGAAACAGAATACTTTTTCAAAATATGCTGCTATTTGCTGTCATTTTTTGCATGTCACAGCAAGTGATAGTCCTTTATAATTTATTACATAACTCTGCCAGAGCAGAAGATGCAGATGGCTTACTATAAAAATGCAATTCGAATTATATTTGATAGTACTGCTTAGACGATTCCTAGTTAGGAGAAGCAACAAATGGTTCTAAGTTGGAATTTGGTGCTGGAAAATGAGCCTCAGTCTTGGGGCAGTTATGTGGGAGGTAGAAGTTGCCAGTTCTTTAAATCAGAGAGAACAAGTGGTTGAATGTAGACTTCCCACCTCCGAGATGAGTTTTCTAATTGCCAGGTTAGATTGTCAAGGGATGTACCTATTCATTTTGCAACATGAATTTATTTTTCTTTCTGAACTTGAATATAAATATCTTCCCTTAGAGATTTTCATAAAACGGAAACTTGCCTTCCAATTAGGCTTCTTCACATCAGTAGAAAGAATGACACAGAGTTGTATGAGAAAAAATTATTTATAGGGACAGTATTAGGCACAAATTTGAACTTGGGGATGTTACTTGTTGATTGTTTTTGTGTTTGGTCATGGTTTGGTTCTCTTTCATCTTGTGGTGGATGGTAAAAACATCATTTTCCCTTGGTACATGGAGTTTCAGTCTTGCAGAGCACACAGTTTCCCAGACTGGATTATAGAGAGTATTCAGAGATACGGAGGCCCACTGGATACCTGTAGCCATTCTGCAGCTGTTTTCCCTTTTTTTTTTTAATCAGCCGTGCCCAGCACTTTGCAAAACTAAAGGAACCCTCTGGTTTTTTTGTTCATGCAAGCTGAGAGATGCTCACTATAATAGAAGATTTTTATCTTGCTCGTGTATTCTGATTGAATCTGAAGAACAAATGAATGCCAGGATACTTCAAACCACCCAAATGATTTTTCTTTACTCATATGCATGATTTAATTGAGAGCAGATTTGTCTTCAAGAATTGGATTTTGTAAGCATAGGGATTACCCTTGTTTGTTAAATGTAAACACCTCTAATTCAAACTTCTATTTCCTAAAAAAATTATTGTGCTCTTCTAGACTGTTTTCTTGGCTTTACTCTGGCGGTGTTCCTGAAAAACAAACCCAAACAAAATGCCAAGTCTGTCCAGTTTTGATAATCTGGCATTCATGAAGTAAACATTCAAGGTGTTCTCTTTAGCTAGTGCTGCTTATGGGTTTGTACTGCTGCTTCCCCTCCCCACTATTTTGTTGGCCTCTTTCTGATTCTAAAAATGTAACTTCACCACAGGAACAAGAGAGCTGCCACTCTTGCCAAGTTAATGTCAGCACTCCTCATTGCAGCTTTTATGCCATCCTCTTGGTCAAGTTTTGTAGCTTGCACATGAATTACTCCAAGCATTGCCTGGAAGATATTCTTCTGACTCACTGGACTTTGGAAAAGCATCTTAATCATAAATTCAATCTTGAATGGCTTTTCTTGTCAGATACTCTTGCAAAATACTCATTAAGTACTCCACTGTCTTCCTGATTTTTGCCTCTTCTCCCTTGCTCGGATATATACAGCTTCTTTTCTTCTCTTGCCATTACAGAATTATTTGCATTTGGAAGTGACCTTAAGGGGCAGGGACACCTTTCACTAGACCAGGTTGCTCTAAGTCCCATCCAGTCTGGTGTGGAACACCTCCAGGGGTGGGGCATCCACAGCTTCTCTGGGCAGTCTGTTCCAGTGCCTCACCATCCACACAGTGGAAAAATTCTCCTCAATATCTCATCTAAACCTACCCTCTTTTAATTTAAAGCCATTCCCCCTAGTCCTATCACTATATGTTCTTGTAGAAAGTCGCTCTCCAGCTTTCCTGCAGGTCCCATTGAAGTACTAGAAGGTGCTATAAGGGTCTCCCTGGAGCCTTCTCTGCTCCAGGCTGAACAACCCCAACTTTCTCAGCCTGTCCTCCCAGGAGAGGTGCTCCAGCCCTGTGATCAACTTGGTTCTGGACTTGTTCCAACAGGCAGTAAGGGCCACTAAAACCTTACCTGATGAGACACTTAAAAGGGCTTGCTTTTCTTTATCTACTCTGAGTTGGACACATGCAAGAAACACCAAACAAGATAGTCTCAAGAGGTCAAAACAACAACAAAAAAATCCCTTTATTGGCAACTAAGAAAATCAGAGACTTTTGAGCGACATTCAATCAGCTTAAAACATTCCACAAAGCATTAGATTAGCCCATTCAACTTAGCAAACTCCATGCCCATCCAACTTTAAGTTTCTCAAAATATTACTCAAAAGTCTGAGAAGAACAATTTAGAAGAAGAATGACAGAAAAAAATACAAAAAAGAACAAACATAACTACTACTCCTGGTTCCAGTGGCCTTCAGCTGATAGAAATTCCAAGAGGAGGAAGGGTCAAGGTGTGCTTACTGTATGTCCTGCATTAAACGCCATTTGGCTTTCCTGGGCCCCACCCCTAGGAGGGACTTCTGGTCATCTGGCCACTTACAAGCTGGGTTAGGGGCTCCAGAGGTGGGGAGTGGAGCATTGCCTTGCTGTGCCAGTGATTGGCAGCCACTGCCAGGTTGGGATACAGGCTGTAGGGGAGGGGGCTGCAGAGTAGGGCATTGTCTCAGCAAAGGCAAGGCCTAAGCTGCTCCTTTCCCTCGCACAAACACACACACCCCCCTGAAATGTTTTGAGCCAGCAGTCTCCTCCAGTCTCTCACACAGGCCCACATCCTTCTCATGCTGGGGACCCCAGGGCTGGATGCAGTGTTCAGGTGGTGTCTCACAAGGGCAGAGGAGGAGGGGAGAGTGTCCTCCCTCAGTCTGCTGACCACGCTGCTTTTGATGCAGCTCAGAAGGAGGTTGGCTTTCTGGGCTGTGAACGCGCATTCCTGGGTCACGTTGGTCATACTCCTCTTCAGAGGCTTATAAATTAATTCATTATGATTTCTTTTGTGATGCTGTTTTTCTTTTACATTTGGGGTTTTTTTGTGTGCATTTTGGTGGTTTTGTCACTGTTAATTAAAAAATCTCTGTTTCCTCATACAATTTCTTCTAACTGGAATATGTTGTTCTACCAGCAGTTGAAGACTGTGTACCCATGTGGGATTTTCACATTGAGTCCACTCCATCACATTTTATTTCATTTATAGCAAAGTTAAAACCTTTAGAAGACATCAGCTTTGGTTGTTTCTTAATTGTCTTTTTTTTCTCATTTCCATCATGCCACACATATGGAAAACAGCTGGTTCTCTTGTTGGCATTCCTTAACTGTTACTTCCTATGGTCACATGCTGTTGTAACTAAATGCAAGTTCTTTGGGTGGCACAATAGAAACAAGAGATTGGTATTTTCTTTATAGAATGCTATGCTTCTTTCTTTTATTTCATAGGTTTTTTTTAAATAGGGGCTGAATTACATAATTTCACTGTTCATGCTTTCTTAATTTACTGATTTTTGAGTAAAATTCTGCAGCATACTCAAAACCATTTACTACTCTTGTTGGCTGCTGTAGATACAAATCCTCAGTCCAGCTAAAAAAACTGAGTTGTTTGCTAGAGAGAAGGTTCAGATGCAAATACAGAAGTGAGAAACTTCTGCTATAGTCTGCAGAGCTCTATGACTATGTTCTGCTAGGGGATCTGCAACAATAGCCAGATGAGCGTTTTTCATGCTGTCATTTCAACTGCCCGAGGTTGTTCTTAGTCAGTACACATGGTTGGCAACTTGTGCAGGTCCCTCGCTGATGCATAAGGACAGTTTCTCATCAGGTGTAGCCACTTTTCTAAAAAATTTAAAAGGGAGCTTATGGGCAGCAAGATGCCTTGGGATGTCCAAGTTCCCACCAGCCCACCTCTCTGGTCAATGTTTTCCTGCTGTACAGGCAGATGTCTGCACCAGCTATGTCAAGGCAAGCGTTTGGCCCTCCAGTTTCCCATGCGTGCTGTGGCTTCTGTTGAAATCTATGCGTAGGGGTCTTTTTTGTTGATTTAGCTAATGCCTGTTTACTTCAGATGTAGAGCAGTTGTGTCACATTTTTAATGTGAAGACCTGAGGATTGACACGACATACTACTCAAAAGTTAGTGCATGTGGTAGATTGTGGCAGGCCTTGCAGTGCACAAGTAACAAAGCTTTATGCATTTTTATTTCTTAAGACAGACACACATGCAAAAAGTAGGCAAATGATTAAATAACAGCTAATAAGGTGTTGGAGTCTCTATTTTTGTCCCTTTTTTGTTTGTTTTTTGCAGTTTTTAAACCTTCTGCCTCATTTCAGAAATTCAGCAGAATTTATGTAAGTGTAGTGTCTAATGACAGGAGCAAAGGTACTGAGGTGGATGTCCTTCCCACTGTTAGAGGCAATAACTTACAAAACTGAAATGTAGTAATATCTGTGCTAATATTGCTACACCATTATGTAGTGAGTTTTTTTATCTTTAAAAAAGTTTCTAAGAAATGAAAGGGAAAATGGCCAATTTTACTCAACTTGAAAGTTACTCTATTAAAAGAATTTTAAAAGCTATCCTAAAAATTAAATATCCATCGGCTATTTCTATTACTCGTACTGTATCCTGTGGACTTGATTTTCCAGTTTTAGGTGTGTAATTTTAGCATTGCCTCATTGTCATTTTAGCTTTGTGAAATTTTATATTGAAGTGAGTGTTTATGGAAAATACTGTTCTCTACAAAGATGACAAGAGAATCATGAAGCATTAAAATTCAAGAGGAGTTTTCTGAGGGGGAAGGGAACATCATATTCAATCATGCTATTTCTTAAGAAGTCAGCAACAAAAGACACAGGATATTTAGCTGAAATGATCACAGCAGTGTATACAGTCAGAAGGCAAAAACAGATCTGGCATTTTAATTTAAATATCAAAAATGTCTGGTCCTGTGGAATTTGGTTACCACTATTAAAATTATTCCTTTTCTTCCTTTGGAAGCTTGTTACAGTTTGGGATGCTGAATGTTGGCATTGGCTGTGCAGTTCCCCACTTCTCCATTTCTGCCATTTCCATACAGTGGGTAGCCTGGGGTGGTGCTGTTTCTCCTGGCACTGGGATGGGCAAAGCAGGCTGGTGTCCAAGGAGGGGATGTGAGATTCTTCCTGGAGACAAAAAGTCAGGGCAGACATAGAAGGCTGAAAACAAGAGCAGGGCAAGGTGAGAGAAAGTGTTTTCATTTTCTAAATGGCTAAGAATGATTTAATTGATCAACTGCTAATACAAAACCCAGAACACAGTGGAGTCACAAGTACATTCCTGTTGGACTTTGATGGACATGCCTAATATTTATCATTTGGGGTCTTAGTGTACTCAATTTCCTCTTTGACATTTAAAATATCAGTGGAATTAAATCTTGTAAAATGAAATATCCACCCTAAAACATTCTCTTCCATTAGCTTTAATCTATACCTTTTAGTACCAGTCACTATTTATTTACTGCATCAGAGAGACCAATTAAAAAATCTTTCAAAACAGCTAGAGAAGATTTGTTCGACACAATGAAGAGACAAAACCCTGATTTCTTCCCAAATCACATTATAGATTTCCCTTCATTCTTAAACCACATCTCATGTATTTTTCCTCCTTTTTGTTTGCATTTTAAAAATCATTTAAATTGGGGGCGATTTTAATTTTTATTTGAAGCATTTGCCAAAAACCCTTAGGCAAGGGTCGCTGAATTTGTACTCTGAGTATGTAATTCTCTTTTCCCTGGCTGGAGGGTGGAACTTCTTTCTGAGTATGATAGTTTTTAGGAAAATAAACAATGAATGTTACCTCACACCTCCTTCCAGCTTACAAAAGATTTTGAATCTTCGAGGAAGACTTGCCTCAGTGGTGGATTTGGCAGTGTCAGGTTCACTTCATAATCTTAAAGGTCTTTTCCAACCTAAATAATTAAGTGATTTTATGACATTGTTTGATTTTCTAGCAAATGAAAATGTGTGAAAAGAAAAAGGAAGAAAAGAGGACTGCTTATTAAGTTTCCATAGTAACATGTATAGAATATTTGCAAAAGTTTGATTTTATTACATGCTTCTGTTGTCTGGTATGAATAGATCAGTCTGGCATAATGAATTTTGCTTCACATTTTACTGGGTTCTGACTCGTCCTGGCAATATAGGCAGCAGTCAGTGTGACGTGCAGATGAAGGCAATTTAACTTCTCTTTGTCACAGAAATTTTATTAATCTACTGTATTTATTTAATGGAAGAGCCTAGTGAAGAAAGCTGCAACCTTTAGCTTCATGTTGTTACAGTTCTCTTATGAAAAACATAGCGTAATATGTTTGATTTGAAAACCTATTTCTTTTCCTTAACTATTGGTGCTGTATATCTCTGTGTTTCAAAATTGCTGATATTTGTTGTCCATTTGGTGACGTAAGGATGCTCTTTATTCTGTAAGTGCAATCCCTGTAAAGTAATACCTCTGGGGCTGGTACAATTCCTGCAAATACAGCAGTGAGCCACAAACCCACACATTCATGGTTGCTTAAGTAGCTCTGCTGAGGAGGACTATGAAGGATTAGCTCCAAATGAGGTCTGCCAGGGAATCAGTCTCAGTATGATTGATTTTTTACTTTAAAGAGTATGTAAATTAATGGGATACCATAATAATTTTATTTCTGTGAGCTAAAATAAAATTGATCATATCATTATAATGTGGTCTGCAAAGATCAGAGATTCTCAGGTCTTTATAGTGTGGCTGTGTGGGAATGGAGTGATAGATATTCTTCTTATCACAGGACAGGTCTTCCTTTCTGCAGGTTAGTAGTGAGTCTTGATTTTATATATAATCCTGCATCTCCTTTTAGAGGGAAGCAATAAATTATCCTACAGAATTGGGTGAGGTGGATTATTTCCTCTCTCAATCCTCATTTACAAATACATTCTGTATCTTAAAATGAAGGGTAAAGATAAAATAAAAGATTTCCTCTAGTAACCCACTGAGAGACCTTTAGCTTTTTCTTTTACTGTTCTCTCTGTGCAACTTCCAGCTTTATGATGGCTTGTAGGAAAGTAGGATGCAAGTGTTGGAGCGATGTTCTAGATGCTAAAGAGCTAATCTTTTGCATTAGTAAGTAAATGTACATCGTCCTATATCAATTTAAATGTATATCTGCATGAATTTAAGAACTAGACTTTGTTCACTATCACTACTTTTGTTGGTTAGAAAACACTTTAAAATGTCCAACCTTTGCTTTAGTCAGAGTCAATTTATTCCTTTTAAGTGCTGCTACTGCTTCAGTTTACATAGGTCTTCTTCCATTAAAAGAACAGTCAGATATTTTATGTGTTTTGTTTTGCTAGGATGCACAAGATATTATTTTGTCATATGCTACTATTTGATTCCTCTGATTTCTAGTAGATTTCTTTTCTGCATCTGATTCTGTTTAAGTGTTCATTTTCTGAAGAAAGAGAGAATTGTATAGATTACATTTTATGAGTTTTTATTGCTGCTGTGGCTTTTCCAAATTTTAAGATAACATTCATTATTTTCACAAAGCCAAATCATGTAGACCTTATTTTACCTGATTAAGATAGTCATGTCTTTCACATGCCTTGTTTTCTTCAGATGAGAAATTTCTTGTCATTAGTGCAGCAATCAGTTCACTTGGTAGTAGTAGTACATTTCACCCCATTACATTTCACACTACCTTGATTCTTTCATGATCTTCTGGTCCTAGGTTATTGACTTGTCTGAACCCTCTATTGTTGGGAAGGGTTTTCTTGGTCTCTTCTGTTTCTGGGTGTTTTTTCTTGTCTATAAGCCACTGTGTCTTTTAACCACCATGTTGCAACCATGCTACAGCCCTTACAACCTAGAGATGCAGGACAGTGTGGCCAGAATAAATGCAAAGCTGTTCTCTCTTTTTTTTTCTTCTTCTTTTTTTTTTTTTTTTAAATATAAAATTCACAGAGTCACAGCATCATTTAAGTTGTAAAAGACCTCCAAGATCTTTGAATCCAACCTTTGACTGACCACCACTTTGCCAACCAGACCATGGCACTAAGTGCCACATCCAGTCATTTCTTGAACACCAGAGATGGTGACTCCACCATGTCCGTGNGGCTCAGGTTCAGCAGCTGCTCACCAGCACCCCCAGGTCCTTTTCTGCTGAGCAGCTTTCCAGCCACTCTGCCCCAGCCTGTAGCACTGCAGGGGGTTGTTGTGACCCATGTGCAGGACCCAGCACTTCCCTTTCTATAAACTATTTTTTTAACACGTGGTTTTAGTGGCTACTTGACTGGGGTAGTCCAGATACTTTTCCATATTGCTTTAGATCCACTGTTGTTTGTCATACTGTGCAGATGTTTTGACAGTCAGTCTTCACTGGGGATTTTTTGCATTATTTTTATAAGAATGTAAACCTGTATTTGTTAAAAAAAATACAGGTTTAGTGTTGGGGAATACATTTAAGAATAAATTTTGGACATCATATATGTGTGTGTGTGTGTGTTTGTGTATACATATATATATCTGATCTCAACACCTAAGATTACATAAGAAATTTGGGAGTACAGATTCTGTGAAAGGCAACAGAAAGTCACTGACTGGTGTTTTTTGGTTGTGCAGCAAAACATCACTATGTTAGAACACAGAGGCTCTACTTTCAGTGTTGTGTTTATTCTGTCAGCGTATAACATTGACAGGTGCGACAGCTGACATTCTCATTAATCTCACTTTATTTTATGTAGAATGAAAAGGAAATGTAGATAAGAGCTGCTGACTGTGGGGTTTCAGAAGTTTCTTTTTGACTGTTCTGGTGCATAAACTGCGGAGCATTCTGTAGCTATAAAATCTCCTTGCTCTTTGAAATTGCCAAAGCTACTACAGGAACGATGTAAAAGACACTTAAAAAAAACCCCAAAAAACCCCCAAACAACTAAATACTGTAAAAGAAAATTCCTTACAATGTGATTGTCATAAACTTCAAACACAAAAAAAATATTTTTCAAATTTTGAGTGCAGTTTTGTTTTTCCTTGGGAAACATAGTTTTGTACTTTGATTTTTTTTCATTAGACCAGACCCCTGATCTTGTATCTCAAGCATTAACAGAATGTGCGAGAAGCCATGATGAATGCCAGGATGAACTGTGGGTAAGATTAAGCTGAGAATAAGGAACAGCAGAACACTTACTGTCATTTATCACAACTTCCTAATTGACAATTATGTTAGTTATGGAAGTCTTATGATAAGTATAGGTTTTTGGGGCTTTTTTTGAGATAATTCCTTGGTTGTACAATTTGGAATAATCTCATAACTGAGCACAGTGGCCTACTATGCATCTGTGTTACATTTGATTTTTAGTCTGTTACCAAATAATGTGTTTTTCATCAAAAAGAAAGCCTCTTGTCTTTGTGCATACTAAAAGGTGTGGAATGGTTATGTTGGGATTAGTGGTGTTCAAAGTGGAAGAAATAGCTGTGTCAGGCTTTTGCCCTTTTCCAGTCAAAACAGTGTTTTATGTGTTCTAAGAATCTAGAAAGTGCGTAATAATGTTACTGATACTTTTTTTTATAGACATCTCTCTTTAAAAAAAAAAAAATCATAGAATAGTTTGGGTTGGAAAGGATCTTTTAAAGGACATCTGCTCCAACCCACCTGCAATGAGCAGGGATATCTTCAACCAAATCAGGTTGCTCAGAGTCCAACCTGACTTTGAATGTTTCCGGGGGACTGGGCTTCCACCACCTCTCTGGGCAACCTGTTCCAGTGTTTCACCACCCTCATTGTAAAAGACTCTTTCTTATCTCTAATCTAATTTGACTCTTCTTCAGTGTAAAACAATTACTCCCTGTCCTATCAAAACAGGCCCTCCTAAAAGTTTATCTATGACACCATAATAAATCATGCAGTTTGACTTGGAATCTCAGAACATGGACACAAGGGTTTCCCCAGGTATTTGGGCTTTTTCAATTTTTATATGCTTATTTTTCTATTACTGGTAACTAAGAATCTTTAATCATACCATTAAAATGTGGCTTGAATAATTTGTAACATTCATGCTTTTCATGATTTAATATTTGCTGCTTGGTGGATTATTTTGTCCCTTAGCTTAATATGAAATTAATTATATCTTGAACTCTACTCGTTCCTCTTACTTGATGCTAAAGATATCCATTAGAAAGGGATGCTACAATTCCGACAAAAATTAAGGAACAAATTTGATACCTGCTGTGAGTGTTCAGAGAACTGCTCCCAGCTGTGATATTAATATTGCATTGTTTATCAGGAAGGTAACTTGCAGAGTTATTTCACGTTAAAGGCCAGGGTTATCTCCCACTGAGATAACAGCAGCATATTTTTTGAACAAAATTATTGGTCTAATTATGTTTTTAACTCTGCTTTTAACTATGGTAGCCATACAACTACATGCATTAGGGTTAAAATGATTTTACATTATATATTTGGCCCTAAATTTTCCTGGTTTTAAAATATATTTTTAAATTTTTACATAGTAGCCTGTTGGTTTTGGATATTGTTGTTACTGAATGTACTGAATGTTACTTTAATGTAGTAATTCAGGAAAATTAGCTGCATAGAATTCTTGAACATTTGAATGTTTTAAAAGCAAAGTATGCTTTTTTGGTGGGTTAAAGAATGGTACTAATTATATTATTTTTTAAACATTAGTAATTTGAAGGGGAATTTATAAATTTAGCATGTGTTAGAGTGAAATGAGCACTCTAGGTTGTAGTCTGTCAGAATTCTACATTTCCCAGGAGTAAATACAAACAACATTAAAAGAATATTTAGTCAAATTGGCAGAAACTTCAGCATCAGTCTTCAGTCATATTGTGTGTTTTCATAGTGGCTCCCAAAGTTTGTAGTAAAAATGTTTCTAGATCCTTTGACTGAAGCCAAACAGATAGGCTGACAGCAGCATCTGTCACCAGAGACAATGGCAGTGCAATGGTATGAGAAGGTAAAAACCAGCAATGTCTTATTTCTCTTGGTGAATGTTAGTAATAATATTTTCAGACTTGTTTAGTCCCTCACAGTTGAAGATTTTAATGCACTTTAAGTATATGATTTAGTGCTCATGTCATCTCCAGAATGTGTGGGATTACCATTTCCTTTAAATAAAGTGTAATAATGCAATCAGAGAACAAAATACAAATCTGCAAGGCATTTTTAAGGGCTACACTAAGCATGTGAGAAACTGGAAACTGTACTGCTTTGCAGAATCAAAACACAGATGAGGAATTACATGAATAAATTTAAGTGTTTGGAATAGAAAGAAAAAGAAAGAAGAAAAATACTTTTAGTCTTTTCAGTGCAAATTAGTTCTGCATTCTGAGCTTATGTAAAAAATCAAAAACTAACAGTAGCGAGATGACAGGCTAAAGCAACAGCCATAATACTGGGTAAAGTCATTATGAGAAGTGTTATCTTAGTTGAATAAGCAGCTAATGCACTGAAGATTTCAAGCATTTGAACCTCATTCAGTAAACAGCATATGGCAAGGAATAACTTCCCTTTGCTTGCCGTAGCCACTGTTACAGGGGACGTGTTTAATAAATGGGCTCAGCTCATCCAGATACAGTCAACTCTTGATTATCCAAGGATAAATCTTTCAGACTCAGGGTTCAGTGTGCTGTTGATGCAGAGACACCGGAGCTGGCTCTGCATGAGCTGGTTTCATTTCAGGAGGAGTGCAGGCATGCCCAGGCTGAGTGCACCATATGTTCTTGACTGCTTGCTGGGTGCCAGCTGGGGGATTTCCCCGCTCCACACTCATCAGCAACACTGCCCTTTTCCCACTGCACCCTTGCAGTGGGTTCTTATCACCAAGTTTTGCATTTGTCTTCTGTCATACGTGAGCTATCCAGGTTATCCAACCCCTTCAGAGTCTGAGAGTGTATAATGAGGACCTGATGGTTGCCTGCTGTTTTCTCTTTACATTTTTTATGTACCAATTTGCTAGGAAACTATATTAAAAGTAGGAATGAAATAAAAAATGCTAATTTCAAAGTTATAACTTACATGTGACTTCAAAATTAGGCTTGCTGCTGTGTTTTAATAATAAATTTCATTATCTCTTCTAGAGTTAAAAAGACATTCCTACTACTACTTAGACGTTTTGTTTGCCTTGGGCTTTTTGTACACAGTGAATTTAAAGCATTCCTGCAATGTAGGTCTTCTGCACAGAATTCATGACTGTCCACTTCAAAACTTTGAGTGGAATAGATGCACTCTGCAATAAATAGGAAGTTGTGTGAGATTTAAATTTCATATGGTTTTATTTCAGCTCTTTTTCACAAGTATTAAGTCCCAATTTATGATATTTCCACACCTATATTCAGAATTTAAAAATTCTCGTCACTTGTTTTCAGTGCTTCACCGTAACATGACGTGCATTTTGGAGTGCCAATTGTACACCTACGTTCAAATATGTAATTTTTGGCTGTGAACTATATTTATTTCTAACAGAAGGTATCATTGGCACTGTCAGACCAATTGATTCTCAACCACAAAATCCAGTCTGTGTCTTGTGAGTTGGCTTTTTATTTCTAGATTATAATAGAAATAGTCATTTGGGAGTAGTGTAATGGAAATCTACTTATGAGAGGTACTTATGTTGCTATTAAATGGAATTGTATATTTTACTAATAATATATAGGTTTTGAACTATCTTTTTTCTCTGGCCAAGATTTGAAATGCTTAGCATGACCATTTATGTTTGACTTATAGTACAGCATGTAAGATCTAACCAACTTCATGTAAAAAGGTTTTGATTACTTTCATGATGGGAAGTGTGTCAAAACAATGCACAGGATGACTTTACCTACCGGGTTAAAGCTTTGGAGTCATTGATACTCTTACTGTGAAATGTCTATAATTGAATTCTTGGTCAATCAAAGACATGATGTCTGTAATCATACGATGCCATTTGTTTCATCAATACCATCAACTGCCTCACGGAGAAATATGAAAGTGTAGTATTACAGTCAGTGAAATCATGTGAAGTACAAATCTGAAAGGTTAAAATCTACATTTTCACTATTTCTTCCTGGGAGTAGCTGAGCAAGGAAAAAAAAAAAAAAAAAAAGGAAGAGCGAGCATTTTGAAAAGTAATCTTTTCCTCTGGCCTTTCGTTCCTCACAATATGCTAAAATGATAGCTGCTTTTGAAATACCAAGCACGTTTTTCTTTGAAAGATTTCCAACTTTTTCACTTAATATGTAATATCAAGCTCCTGTTGAAATGGAAATGAGCTGGTATCAGTATTTTTGCTTATTAGTCCACCTGTACTTCAACCCACCTGCATATGTCCCTCTGGAATTGGCTATAATATGCGAGCTGGTTGTTTTGTTACAAGGCCAGGGCATTTTCTTATTAATATATGTAACTATGCTTGTGATATATTCCCAAAGGCTTTTAAAAGCCTTCCTCTGTGTCTTTGAGCCAAATGGAAAATGTTGTACTTCCAGAAAAATTTCAAAAGCTTTGATGTTGCTAATAGCACCATAGGTAGGATTTGTTTTTGAAACATATGGCAATAAAGATAAGTAGGTGTTTCATATTTAAATCTTCAGTTTTCAGGATTCCTCATTAACAGCACACAACCACCAATAAAGTTTCTGCCCTTATAATGAACTATTTGTCTTTGATTTCCTAGACATTTCCATTGCCATCTTTAGTAAATTACTATATATAAAAAGGAGAATTGAGTGAAGATAAAGATACTTCTGCTCTGAGAGCACTTCCCTGGTAATTCTCACTCATACAACTGCTCAGATTTTAGTCTTCTGACTTTTTGCTTCACAGCAGAACATGCTCTGCTCATTTTTCCCATGCTACTTTAGGCTGTTGCAGTTGTGACCTATTTTTACACTTGTTTCAAGCAACTTTAGTATAAATAATAAGTTCACTTTGGCTGTGTGTTCACAAAGACTGTCTCTTGCTGAGTAGCACTGAGTTGTTGAATCATCATCCTTCCCAGACACAACCAGCTGCCTTTTATCTATGCCCATTTGTTTAATCTGCCTTTTCTCTTCTATGCGTATTTACAGTCTGTCAGCATTAGTTACTACTCTTCTAGCTTCAGCCTTTCCATGCCCATGCATTGTTGGTAAAAATTGTTTTGCTATGTTTTGCACCTTCCTGTGCTCTTCCCTCCTATTATCAATTTCCAAGCACTGTCCTCAACAGTACCCATCCAGCATGTGTATTTGCAACTTCTTGTTGCCTGTATATGTCTCTATGTTGTAAGATGGAAAATTAGATGTCTAAGATGCAATTAAACTCCACACAAGCTAAGTGCTACATTTGATCATTATGCAGCTGCTTCAGACCAGACCAGACCAGACCAGACAGGCTAATTTCAATGTACACAAGATGTACTTGAGAGACTGAGGCATCCATCTCGAGTAGTACCTCATCCTTTAGGAGCACCAAAATGCAGAAGCAGCTACAAGCCTGTAAAGTGGGGACAAAACACATGGAAAGCAAGGGTGCAGCTCTCTGTCTCAGCAGTTATGTAGTGAGGGTTGGACTGTGTTCTCACTGATCAGCTTCACCTTACAGACACTGCCCTAGCAGACCAGTGAGCTCCACAGCATGAAGATGTCACCAGAAGTGTACAAAACATGGCCAGGCTGATAGGAATAGGAGAAACAGGACAGAGAAAGAGGAGGGACAAGTCAGGGTTGGAATAAGAGCTCTAAGGACCGTGAACCATTTTCCCAGTCTTTAGAAGCAACCCAGGTAAAATTAATGGAGATGTAAGTTTTACCATCAATGGCAAGCCTTCCAAACAATGACTTTTGTTCCTTATTTCTTGTACTCGCTCTCTGTACTCATATCTTCACCTTTAGTTGAAACTCCTCAAGCCTGCTACAGGGTGCTGCACAGATGACTTGATTTGTGATTGTTGTTTCTGTCTACGTAGGCATGCAATAATCCTCTGCCTGCCAACAGCTGGTGAAGAGGGATGCATCCAACTCTGCTCATCCCTCCTGGCTCTGAAACTATATGGGGCTGAAAACTGTATTTCTCACCAGAGCATGTTTGGCAGAGGTCCCTTACTGAAAGAAAAGCATGTGGAACTAGGAAGAGACAAAATTCTCTCCATCCTTGCCCCAAGTATTCCCACACACGACACAAATACAGAAGAAGAAGGATACAAAAAATCTGGACAGTCTTTCATTCCTCTAAACCAAATTCTGTGAAGAAATAGAGTTTCCTAAAATTCTTGCCCTGTGCTCCCAGATTCTTTGGAACTTGCAGTGCCCATGCTGACAGGTTTCCTGCAGTAGTGAGAATGAAACCTCCCCATCTCTAGCCTGTCCCTCTCAACCAGGACTTTGTCCATTGATGACAGAGTGTCTCTGCAGCAGATCCATAGAGCTGTTTTACTAGAGCAGTTTGATGATTAACCCACATGCAGTGAGGCTCAAACATCTACATAGGGTAATTCCATGCTCTCCACCACCACTGCTATTGTCAATTACTCACAGCATGAAAAAATATACATATCGGGTATGTATAACTTCCAATTTCCTGCCTCTACTGCCTAGTCTGTCTGTGAGGTTTCTGGGACAATCTTTAAATCCAAATTTTACTCTTTCATCTGTATATGTATTATCTCCCTACAAGCTGTGTAAATTTTCATTTTATTCACCAAAATTGTAGTCTCTCTTGTACATACACATTCCTTCTCCTTATATGAAGTACCTGTCTCTACAACGTGCACATGTAGCACATATCTGCAATACATCTACCTACCTCAACTGGGCAAGTTTTCTGGAAGACTGCAAGTCCCCCTGTACTGCAAACACAGCAGCCCTGTGTCTTTCTTGAGTAACAAGAGTAAGGAGAATTGGGCTGTGAATCGGGGCTGCTTGGTGGTGGAATAAAATCCCACACAGTCAACAGAGACATAGGTGCAGTCTGTGTTCTAGTGCTGCTGCTCAGATATTGTCTTTGCCCAGCTGTGGATGTGACCTGCTACAAGTCAGGGATCTGACAAGTCTTATTGGCTGTCTCCCTTGGCAGTTCTTTGTAAGGCACTTTTAACTGTCTACATCATTTATTCAACCTGATCATTTGATGGTGTTAGCTTAAATGAGTGAGATTCCTAGCAAAGTCCTCAAATTCATTAGAAGTGACGGTCTGTTGCTGGATATGACAGGACCTGGTAATTCATTAGTCACACCAGACTAAGAGTAGAAACTGCTGCAGTAGTTGTTTGTGATCTTGACTCATTTCAAGTAAGAGTCTGCCACAGTCCGGGTGTTCTTTTTCAAAAAACACAGAGGCATCAATACAGATTCGAAACAACAGCTTCTTGGATAGCATCTCACATGTCACACAGAGTAATCAGTCAAATGATTCACTCATTTAACACTTTCTTCTGGATATGCTTTGAAACGCAGAATTTTTGGGGTATGCTGTAACATGGCTAATGTTGCTCAACAACCATCTCTTCAAGAGTATAGTGATATGATTTTTTTCTTCCAAATAATTTTTCAAACATTTTTTTTCTCTTAATATTCAGGAAGAACATGTTTTGGTGGTGACTATGTGGTGGTCATTTCTAGGATTTGATTGGCCAAGGAGGGAAATTAATATCCAGACTTGGTACAGGGGGAATGGCAAAATCCAGCAGCATTTTGCAGTGGCGCATCACAAGGATGGTGTCTGAAGTACTGCTCAGAGGAAGTGCAGACCCACAACATGGGGTTGAAGGAATGGCCAATGTTACAGTATTCAGATTCCTCAGAGCTTGACTGTGGAGGCAGCAGTACCCTTATCAGTTTGCTGAATTTGTGGAACTGAAATACCCAGTAGACAGAGGATGTAGTCAGAAATGTCTAGACAGAAAACTGGCTATGATTTCTTCTTCTATCTTGTTCTTCCATACATCAGGCGCAATAAGTGCCTATAATGGCAAACATAGCCAGTTGAAAGAACATCGTGCTTTGCTTTGGGAACAATCTCTCTTGTTTCAAAATCATTCTCGAATTCAGAGAATTCTGAAATCAAATTCCATGATGCAGAAGCACTTATATTGAGTTGCTCAGTGCATGTGAGGTGTGCTGATCCAATTTCCAAGCACTCTATTTCAGTGACTGGAGCATCTCTTTATGCTATGAGTGCTTGCTGCATGTTCTCAGGATGGCTGCTTCCTTGTCCAAGGAGCAGTGCCACACTCCTGCTGGTTCTGCTCATTCTTCTGCAGGATTTTTTCTTGAAAATTATGTTTATGTTAAAAAAGGACACCCTTCCTGTCAGAGCCCCAGAACTGTATTTGTGGAGTGGGACATGTCTGGGTGAAGAAGCCAGCAGCAAACAAGCATGACTTCTGGTGGCTTGTAGTATGGACAAAGTCGCCTTCACAGGGAGGAGCTATGTGTGATAGAATGTCTTCATGGGCCAGAAACAGTATTTTGCATATGCAGTAATGGCATCTTACCTGGGTATTTATACCCCACATAATTTAAGTGGCCTTTTATGCATACATAAATTTTTCTGCCTCCTGCTTTCATTTCCATGACTATGTAGGAGTCTGGTGTCTTTTTCAGAGAGAAAATCAACGAGTCCAACATGACCACTATTGCTATTGCCTCTTTCTTTGCATTCATCAATATCAAGATTTTTCTTAAGCTTTCTTTCTTTAATCATTGCATCTCTTTAGAAACCCAACTGACAGCCTGACATAGCAAGTGCTGACTATAAGGTTGTTATTTGCTATTCCATTACCTTGTTGCCGGCTATCAGCCTGTCTGGTTTTATGACCATATATAATTTCTTTGCAGTTTTGGCATTTCTGGCACTGAAGAGAGAGATTGTTTGCAATAGATATATTGGCTGCTTACTAATTGCCTCTTGTAATTCTTGAAACTTTACAGTATGTTTATAAATTAATGAAAAAATTTAATGTTAATATTAATGACACTCCTTTTTTTAGATGCTTAGCTAACACCACCAGTAGGTCATTGCTATAGTTGGACACATGCTCTGCATGAAAAGTAACACTGCAGAATTAAACAATATACAAAATACACCTAAAGTAGTACACAACGTCACCTTAAGTATACCACAAACAGTGATCCTTATAATAAATTATGCAGATGTCAAGTCTTGCCATTTGTGTTTCAAAGCGACACCCTGTTCCTAAATAACAGTATTTTGGGAAGACATTGCACATGCTTTGTTGTATTGTTGCTACAGAAAGGTGATTATTCCACCTGGGAATCACGTATTTATGACTGTTTGGAAATGCTCCGAAATAAACTCAGTGGCCTTTTCCTTTTAGAAGACTAAATCCAAGGGACTTGGCTGATTTTACTTGTTTATGTATGAAATGACAGTCCTAGTTGGGAATAGCTAATGGTTTCTGTTTCCAAGAGGTCTATAATAAATAAAAAACATTCTTGTATGGAAAGTATGAGATACCGAGGGGAAATTTGAAAAGCATCAGGGCTTAGATGACTCAAAAATTAATTTAACTGGAGGTTTAGACAACTTGAATACCAAGGCTGTTCAATTCTATAGTAGCTTCAGATTTGAGATGTAAGTTCTAGTGATAACAGTGTCACTAAAAACCAATTTACTAAATTGTTTCAGCAAGAGTTTCTGTTGCCTTCATAAACGATGTTTATAAAGATTTACTTTTCATTCTATTTACTTCAATACTGTATTGTTTTAGTGCTGCTATTGCGCTCTTTTTCACTTGTGACCTTTTTGGCTATATTTTTCAAAATATAAGTGTGAACCAGCAGAATAGGGAGAGAAATAGAAGGTACAAAGGAAATCTAAAGTTCAAAGCTTTCACAGAATGACTTAAGGTTCTTGAAGTCTTTCAAGTAGAAAAATATGAGGAAAATTAATTACTTGCTGGTGACAAAACATAATTAAGAAATAATAATGCATAGCACAATATACAAACTATAAACAAAAGTCATAATATATTATTAATATTTAAAATATTTATCTAGAAGCAATTTTTCAACCACGCCCCAGTAGTTTGTTTTTTAGGTACACAGATAAAATTTTAATGAATTAAAATAAACGTTTCCAAGTGAAAATTGATGTCTTTGGAGCTATGATATTGTTGCATTTAGATCACATTTCACATAAGACCTTCTTCGCTTGTAATTTAAAGCTATCTCCAGGAGAGAATGTCTTCCTCACACGTAATGGTAACTTGGGAAGACAAGTGCCATAACTGCAAACATCCCCCCTATGCTGCAATACAAAATGAGCTGTTTAACCATTTAAAAGAAACAGAGTTTGAAAGTATCAAAATTAACATCTGCTGGCAGAAGGTGTCCTGTAGTAAAATGAAGTACACAGGGCCTTAAGGTTTATGCTACAAAAGAGAGAGTCATGAAGAATAGGTAAGATCGATGTCAAATAGCAAATGCCCAGAAAGGTGCATGAATTCTGATGATCCCATAGTGGTACTTCCTCTGCTTGTATATAAAGGTGCAAAAATATTTGGCTGTTAATATTTGAACTGTAGATGCTGGTGCACCAAAACATGCGGCCTGAAAATAGATGTCTGGATACACTTTGGGAAATAATTTTGCTAACTATGTATTTTTCCTAGAATTTAATACATCTTGACCAGGAAAAGGTAGACAATTTTTCTGGAAAAGGATAAAACCATTCATTTTAAAGTCAACATTAAACTTTACCTACCTAAAATACTTTTGAAGTAACTATTATTCACAGATCCTTTGTAATATCTTTATGACTTGATCATTAAATTTTAAAATATGATAATGTTTTATGTTTAAAGCAGAAGAAACTTGGAGACAGCAAAGAACGTCACTTGATGTCCTGAAAAAGAGCTGAGAAAATAATTCATAATTTATCTGCAGGATTTTTTTTTTTCTCTCCTTCATGAATACTTCACATAGAACACTTTCCCAGTATCGAAATTCAGGTGTTGATAATTGGGCTAGGTTTAAGTTCATAATTTTGAGCCAGTATGCTTTTCTTTTGTTAACCGTTATTGAATTTACAAATGCTTGACATGTTTGCACTGATAGCATATTTTTGACCCTTAGTTGTGACTCTGTACACCCCTCTTCTAGAAGAAATAAGAAAAAATAACAGTTTTTTTTTGTGAACGTTAGCATCTCAGTCTTCAGTTGTCTCTGTGATTTCCTGTCTGGAGTTCTGAGGACCCGTGATACTGAAATTCTTTCATTGGAGAATGCTCATGTAAAATAGAATATATTATTGTTTCCCTTAAAAATTAAATACTGTAAGGTTTGTGACAATGAAAAGGAGTGTTAAAGTGTAGATGTTTATAAACTTGGAGTAAGTTTGTGTATTGGTCAATGACAACATGAAAAGTAGAAGAGAAAAAATAATACTCAAAGGATGGAGATATAAATGCTTTTATAGAATGCAGGAGAGATGGAATTTTCCACTCTTAGGTTTTCTTCATCTTATGAAAGATAATCCATGGTCTAAGATATTTATTCCTAAAGAGCAATGCTGGTTAAAGTCTTGGTTGTAGATAAGCATCTGACCCTGAGAATGAGAAATAGTCTCCAAGATCTAAATAATGTTGCTATGGTAGTTCAGGTTTTAAATGGCACTAAGATGGTGAAGGACATTAACATAATTTTCAAGAAAAAAATTTATAGCCCTGTCTGCATTTTATTGTAGAAATATTTGTCTAGTCTTATATATGTAGTTATGTAAATTCTGTGTAACTTTTTTCAGACACCTCTTTTTGCTTAGAAAACTAGGCACAGTGTTTGCTCCTGTCCTGTGTTTCCACTAGCTCCAAGTATTTCTTTCTTCACTTCACTCCCAATCAAAGATTGATTTTTATTTGTTTGGTTCTAAATGCTCAGGGGCAAAGTGGAAAATAATTTTATCTTGCTTCAGCTAGCTGAAAATCCCTGCCTTCAGGGGCAGCTCATCAGTGCTGGAAGGCTTGCCCAGACCAGTAGTTTTGCTTTAATGATGATTGCAGCAGCAGCTCTTGCAAGGACCATTGTAACATAATTGAACCCTAGCGTTCTTCTACATGTTGATCTTAAAACATAAAATATCCTGTACCACTGGTGATCTGAAATAATAGTAACATGCAGGGCATTTCTTCCTTTGTGAAATGCCCTTCATTGAAAACAAAACCTTTCTTGAAAAAGCCAGTTCTGGAAATAGAAAACAAAGTGACTTTTGAAGAATTAGCTGTATGAAGCAAATTAAGCAAGGTTTCCCCTCTCACAATTTAAAAGAAAGACATTTGCCTATGAAAAGCGTATACCTTGGCAACTGGATTCAAATGAGAAGATATTAAAATGCAGAATCCTAGAATGTTAAGGTGTTGGAATGAACCTTAAAGATCATCCACTCTCTTCCTCTCTTTGCAGATACAGATAAAGAAGTTAGCAAGTTACTTTTGGGTAGATAGCTGAAAAAGCTGCTCTTTCTGCTATTTATTCTTGCCATGGTCGTGCTTATGAGAGTGTGATGAAGATGGTACCAGTATTTTATCCCAGCTCTCCAGTTACCAGCGGTTCCTTTGGGATCTTGGAGTTCTTTTGTCCTACAGCCAGCTGTGAAGTGGTATCATACAATCATTAGTATAAGGGGCTGCAACTGACTGTCAGAAACGTCTCTGAACTCTCATTCAGTACTGAGCACAGTTAGTTTCACAGTTTAAATGAACAAAAGAAATAAAACCTCATGATTGAAGTTTACAGGTTTGAAATATGCCTGATATTACTATGGTAGAGTATTAACCAAGCTTCTGTGCATGCATATTTGGCTTGCTATTGAAAACTTGTTGTCTCTGAATACTTAGCTCATGCCCATGCATGCAAAAGCCCCATTTATGACTGATACTTTTGTTCTTTGCACCACTGTAACTTTACATTTGTTTTGTTTATTTCTTTGTTTGCATGAGGTGCTTAATATTGTCAGAACAATGCATTTTTTACCCAAATATTTTCTTTGATGTAGGTGACAGATTATTCCATCACTAAAGTAGTATTCAGGATGTAAAGAAACTCAGTGTTTTATATACCTTCTGTTTTCAGCTGCCTGTTTTTGCTATGCCTGCTGTAACTAAAATCATGACATCAGCCTAATTGTTCCATATACCTCTTTCCATTTGCTCTAATTTTTAAATTAAAGCACTCGAAAACTTTGCTTTTCTAGGATTTCATGGCACCTCATTTCTTGTCCTGAAAGCCAAATTTTCACTGTGAATAAGCTTATCTGCCAATAGTGAATTGCCTGTCTTTCTATCTTGACTGTTTTCTGGCTTAATTGCTGTGAGTCAGCAGTAGGAAATTAGAAACGTGCTCCATAATGAACGGAAGCTGTTTGTGAATACAGCCTTTTTCCAGTTCAGAGCCTTTGCAAGTATAAGCTGATTTTTATGCTTTATTTTATAGGACCATGCTTCCTTTCAATTTTTTTTTCATTTTCAGAATTTAATGGCTTGTCATATGTGAGAGGTCAAAACTAGGCAAGAGTTGTAATCTGTAAATAATCAACCACATGATCTTATATTTTGAAGTCTCTAAGATTTGTAAACATGAGCTGTAATTCTGAAAACTCTGATTATTTTCATGTCCAGCTTTTCTCAAGTGAAGTGTTCTTGTGCAGTTTTGGAAATGTTGCCTTGTTTGCCCATGTAGTCAGAGTGAGCTTCCCAGACAAAGTTCGTATTCCAAAAATAATGACAGTGATACATTGCTTTATGTGGTGACACACTGTTTTATATCACAAGGATTAAATGGATGACTAAGACGTGATCCTGAAGATTTATGCACACAGTAAACTTTAAGCATTGTAGTAAATTTAAGTTTGCACATAAGTCTTCCCAGGATTAAATCATAAAATTTAGGAGCTGATTGCCAAATGTTTACACTAAATAGCAACAAAAGTGTTCTACTTGGTAAACCATGTTTAATGATAAGCTACTCCTTGATTTTTTCCCATCCTTAGGGTAAAGACAGTGTTATTACCTTGAAATCATCCTTTCTTCTTTTCTCTTTTTATACTTTGCCTTTACTTAATTTTTTGCGTGTCAAAGACAGAGAGTCAAAGCAGTTAGAATTTATTTGGTGTGTTTTCACTCTAATTCAAGACTTGGAAGCTTTACATATTCAGAAGGTCAATATGAACAGGTATTTATATTTAGAGCAGATCTGAAGCTCACAGGAAATGGTTCTTATCATGTGGTTATGCTAAGCATAGAAACAAGACTTTTAGAAAAAAGTGGATGAGAAAATTGCACGATACTACACATAATAATAAGCTGCATTTTGTTCAGCTTGGACATTTTATTCTCTACTAGTAAAATGTGTAAATGTAGAAATGCCTCTTTTGGGATATTGTTGGGTAAGGATACTTCTGATTTTTGAGCTATAAGGTCAATACAAGGGTTTTTCTGGCTGCTCCCTTTGTCTGGTGGTTTCAGTCCTTTGTGTCCCAGTTTTTCCATCTGTAAAGTAGCTGCACTGATTCTGATTTTCAAGAAATGTTTTGATATCTATTTATGAGATGATGTCTTTAAAAGCCACATAAAGTTAGTACACCATAACATACATGAATCTATCTCCTTACTAAAAAATCAAGTAATGTAACATTTTACCTACCCTAAATTCTATGACAGATTCCTTAATTATCCCCCACTCCATTTTGGTATTCTTTCTCAAAAAATTACAGCGAAACTCCTGGGTTCACTTGATAATCCAGAATTGAAGCTTTGTTTGTTGTTGTTGTTATTACTATTATTACTTTATTATTATTTTTTAAAGTGGTTACTGGCTTTTTTAAATTAGAAAGAAATGATTGACAAGTGCACATCGGTAGCATGAAACGAAGACAACAAATCCTTTTTCCTTCTTCCTTTCAAGACTTTAAAGCCAATGTCAAGATTGTGGGCTTATCTTTTGTATTTGAATGCTTGGAATTAGTATTACTTGTTTAAAAATTCTTTGTCTCCCTAGACTAGTCATTAAGTACAGTTCACCCTTGTGGACTTATGTCCCCTGATGTTTCATAAATGAGACAGAAACAGAAAGTTCAGCTATTGATTAAGTCCATCTGTTAAAATATATTAGAATAGCTAAATCATGTATGGACACTGTATGGAGAATTGAAATATTCCATAATGTTTTCATAATCCACAACGGCCGAACCACCATGGAAGAACAGTAGTTATTGGGGAGTAGATACACCTTTAGGGAGAAACTCTTCCAGTTTACTGGAACAGATGAGGAGGCATGTGTTCAGTGATGTGTCTCATTCTGTAGAATTGGCAAACTCTGTCTTAAGTTGCAACAAAGGTAGTAAAAATTTAGAGCTGTTTTTTGTTTCTGAAAAGTTATCAGGTTATTAACCTTTCTTAGTGCTATAGTTCTGTGGCTTTCAGCCTCCCCCCTGCTTTTTTGGCCTTGTAGTGAGCTGTGAGTGATACCAGCTACCTGTCACCCACTGAAAACCTTGGTGAAATTATGCTGAGTTTCTTGAAAGCAAATTTACCTGCAGGCATCTTTTTCTCCTTTGTGTCTCTTTAGTCTCTTTCTGCTTCTGGCTTTCCCAACTAAGGGGGTGGAGAACCTACTTGTAGTTTAGTATTTATCCAAGATGCCAGTGTTGGAAAGTTCAAGCAGCCTGCCCCAAGCTGAAACAGTAAAACCTGCTGAGAAATTTTTTAATTCTTACTGAACTGAAAATTACTTGAAAAGCAACCATATTCATATGGCTTCTGAAACACAGGGGTTTCAGGAAGGCCTGCATGCAAGTGGAAAAAGAATTGGATATATAGAGAGAGAATAGAATGGTATTAAGAAGAGTTCTTGGAAAGGAAATCTAAAACTTAAAAAATGGCATTCCAGAAACCCTACTCAAAATCAAGGCCATTACACACAATCCTATAAAAGAGCACAGAGGAACTCAAGTTGTCACAAACTCCTCTGATGAGTGAAAAATGCAGAAAAAAAAAGCATGTTCTGAAGTCAAAATAGGACTTTTCCAAATTAATTAAAATTTATTTGAATGTTCTGTTAATGTCACAGGATCAGCTCATTTTATTCTGGAGACAGATGTGAAAATAAACCAAAATCTCCAACTGACACAATAGTGATCCTCCCATTTTTACCAAGGTGAATGGAAGCCAGTCACCTTCTCTTGGCAACTATAACACCAGATTCAGTGCCTTGTAATGAGGTCTCATAATATGTGTCCTCTTACTCCAGCTGAGATTCAGATCAAAGCATGTTCTCTTTCACTGTTTGTCCTTGCCTGGGTCAAAATGTGTCCGTTTGGTTCTACTGCTCTTAATTGGTTCCTTTAACCTTCAGTTGCCTGCAAGTACCACAAATTCAGCTTTTTATGGTGAACATGTATAAGACTGAGGCATGAAAAGAAAAAGCTGGTTTCATTTGCTAGCAATTAATATTAGGTTATTCATGCATGTAATAGATTGCTCTTGTTTTCTTCTTCTGACTAATTATAAAGGTCTATTTTAGCTTCAAAGTCTAGAGCATCTTCATAGTCACTGAGTTCACATCCTCACAGGCAGTGTTCAGCAGTGCTGAAGGAATGGTCTCAGGGCTTGCCTTGAACCTCTTGGAAGAGTAAATCTTTACTAGAAAGAGATTGTATATTCAGTTCCATTTCTGTGTAGGTATGCTTCTAACTTGAGAAGTAGTCAGCGTACATCAGAGCTAAGTGATGAATACATGAACAAGAAATATATTACTTTGGAAGGTTTTGCAGCCACTAAAAAGAGTAAAGTTCCATCTGCTGTCCACTGATACCAGGCCTTTGGGAGTTATTTCAGAATAAAATACTAACATAATGGACAACAAAAATACAGCATGTGTATCTAATGTATCATAAAGAAGCATCATTCACTTCTTTAGAAAAATTATAGCAAAAGGAAATGGCTTTATTATAAAAACAGTGTTAATAGTAACAGTAAGTATCGTAAGATTAAATGGGATATGAGATTTTTCATTTTTATTAATGAAGTGTTTGGCTTGTGTTGAGGAGCTCTGCAGTAAGGTTGTTGTCATTGGGACATGATATAATAGGCATTACTGGCTGGTACTATTACATATAGTTTTTTTAATTTCCTCTTAATGTGCAAGTTTTCAGCCTGCTGGTTGCTGCTAAACTTTGCATCCTACAGATGGAACAAAATCTGTTTCAGTTGAATGATTCATGTATAGGAAAATGTATGTTCTTTTTTACAACCTTTCTCTGATGCATACTTGTAATTCAAGATCTGTGGAAATACTGCAAAGAACTTGTAACAACCCTTATTGAAAAAGGGTGAGTTTTGTAGCCAGTTTAGATAGTCACGGTATCCTACATGCTAAGTTAAGGATTCTCCTTAACAGAAATCCCAATCTTACAGCAAGTTGCAGTACAGGTAAAAATTAAATTAAAAAATAAATCTCAATTACTATAAAAAAGAGTTACCTGTAAAATCATGTACTTCATTCCTTGGTCATCACTTTTTTAGAATGCACTGCAAGTTTTTTTTGTAAGAAACTGCAAACAATCCTGTGTGCATGTACTTTTATGTCTTTTTAATTCAGCAGGTGTTTCCGCATGCATGTGGAGATGATGATGAACCAAGAAAAAGCTGATTTTGCAGTTTAATTTTGCAGTTTATTTTTCAGCATGGCCCACAATCATTTTATCGTTCTTGACATAGTGAGTTCACTTGTCTTTTTTAGGTTGTAGTGAATTTGTAGTGTCTGATATTCAGAATACTTTACTGTACAATTTCAGGGGAACAGAACAATTGTAGAAAATCTACCAAAAAAATTTCTGGGAAGGGAAGAAGGGGAAGGGTGGGAAAAGTCCTACAGGAATGCTCAAATATTGGGAGACAGCAGATAATTGAGACACTGTTCGCTGAAGGTTGCACACAGGGAGCAGATAATTATCATAGTATCTTCATAGTCTTATGTTACAATACAAAGCTTGTACATTAATTGGGATTGCTAAATCTGCAGCCCAGATCTATGGTTGGTCACTGTCTCCAGTAGATGATGTGACACATAAGGCATTTGTTACCTGAGCACTCATGTCTAGCAATGAGCACTTTCTTTTCTGCTATGGATGTCTAGATGTCTTGTTAGTGTCCTGAAGTCCAGAAGATTGAACTGATTGATTTAAAAGGGGATAGGTCAGTCAAAATATATGAATGATTATGCTTTCTAAACCAATTTTGGTAGGAAATCAAATAGTTGTATTTGAAATTAATGGGAACAATGGTATTTGCTTGTTATATAACAATAACACACACTATTTCATACCTACTCTGGAACCTTGTAAAAAAAATCTACTGATAAATGAATTACAGGGAAGTTACAGGTGCTCAGTAGCAGTATAACTGAGGCCAGAAAGTGGTCTTTTTTTAAAAGATTGCATATAATAATCTGTTAGTTTATTAGAGTGCTAGACTGTTTTCTTTGTAGCAGGAACTATTTCGACTTCACTGTTTACAGGATTCTCAGAAGATTATGGCCTGAACTCTGGGGTTCAGAGCCATTACTCTTCAGTGCTGTAGTGGCATATTACCAGTTTAAGGCTGTTTTAGTGGCCATACAGGCATCATGCCTTCACAGCTGACAGAATACCAGTCTAACACCACATCTGCCCTTCTAACCTCAGGAGTGCTGAGGGCTTTCCTATACCTCATTAGTTGTGAATAATTTCAAGTTGCTGACAGCTATCATAATTTAGAGGGATGAACCCCTTTCACACCAAAGCAAACACTGGGAGAGTTCATGGAAACCTTTGCAGAGGCTCTGTAAAAGCTTAACTGAATTTCATGTATAGAATGAGAGACAAAATTTTATATTTAGTATTAGCTTCATGTCATTCTGTTGTAATTATGCAAAAGCTCTTTTGTATCAAAACATCGTTAAACTTTTAATCAGATGTAATAAGGTGTTCAAAACAAATCATGCTAGGAATGGAAGATGTTTCATCCGTATGAAAAAAAGATCTGTAGAGAAAGCTTGACTGGATGGGAGAACATTGTACATAGTTACAAGTTGCTTGCGTGAATAATTTTTAAGTCAGACTCCTTTATATTTTGTTCCGCATCTCAGTGAATTCTGCATGAGAGCTCACAGGAGGCTTTTTGATTATAGAATTTTCCTGTGGCAGAAGCAGCTCAGAAGCATTTTGTTCCAAGCAGTGCTGGCCTGTTGGGCAAACACACTGACGATGTATCTGGGCACAGCCTCTTCTGAGACTCGGTGGTGTGCTTGTATCTGCTTCCCAGCATCTGTGGGCCCAGGGGTGGATGATGAGTTTATTATGATTTAGTGAGATGGGAAAAAGGAAACACAGAAAGGATGTAATAAGAAGAAATATAAATACATACGAGAACCTCCTTATCTTTTACTTTTTTGCCTTTGTAGCTTCAAGTCACAGTATTTGATAACCTGCTGTGACATACACCATGGATTGAAGAAATGTTGAGCTGCTACAAAAAAGGAGACATACATCAGGGGACATGTAAACACCTAGGCAGAGAGGGAAGTATTCAGCTGGAAACTGTCTGCTACAATGATTGCTTTTAATGGAATGTTAAACTAGTATTTCTTTATCCTGGAAAATGAAAAATAAGCCTGACTTTAAGGGACAAAGTGCACACAAAATATTTCATTTAAATGTCATTCAATTAAGTATGTTGATAGCAGAATTGCACATTAGCAGCACAGTTTTAATTCCTCAGGTGCAATTAAGGGAAATTCATCTGCTTTGTATTTGATGCCAAGACAAATAAAAGAACTTAAGTTTCAATAACTGATTTGGTATTGTTAAAGAAACGTTTTTCCCCATGTTTTGATCTCCAATGTATCAGAAGATAAAGAGAATATAAACACAAAAATAAAACAACTGTTCTTAACAGGCAGAAAGGAAAAGAGAAGCCAGTTGGGAAGTCCCATTCACCGCTGTATCACAATGGATTTAGTCCATGGAGGTACTTTTCCTGGTCATAGCCGCATAGCAGTTACTCAGATTTAGAGGTCCTTCACTAGAACTCTCTTTTAAGAACGCATTGGAGCTTTTTAGTTCATTATCTTCTTCAGTCAACAATGGTGCTCTGTATTTTTGATGCTATAGTATCAACCCGTGATATAACTGACAGTGGAAATTTGTCTGGCACTGCACTGAGAATACAAACACACCCAAGCAATATGGCCAGGGACTCAGCTGAAGGAAATTACTAAAATCACTGGCTATTCTTGAAAAAGAAGTGCACAGAATATGAAAGGGCAGCATTAACCTTTTTTGTAGTTCCTAGTAAATGAGAAGTGATTAAAAGGTGCTACATAGGGACCCCTGGGATGTACAGGGAATCGTTATGTGGTTAGAGATACAAGTATAAAACACATCCATAAATTAAAGCTTTACTGTTGTGATTTTTGTGTCAAAATATTCATCATCTATGATTACACTGAAAATTTCCAGTCACATGCAAAAATTCTCAGGACTTAAGAATATTTTTTAGTATATTTGTTGTTTAAAATTCATATCAAAATCACATTACTTGTATCTGTTATTCACTATACAAGGTCTATACAAGGGAATATGTGCATCATAAATCTCAGTTTCAGGGTGCAATTTGGTAGGTACTTCTTGAAAACCGTTCTCTACTTTCTGCTCCTTTATTTCATTATTGACAAACAATTCCAAGAATTATGCCAAAAATAAGGAGCAAAACCAGTCTGGGCAGGCTGTTCTTGATTTTTTCCAGCAAAAGTATATCCAGCTAAATTGTCTGAATCATGAAAAAAAGAACACGTTTGGAAAACATGCACCTGCAAATGGTTCATTGTTTCAAAAGAGGCTTACCTGCATTTGTAATGCATGTCTTTTCTAATGAATATTTAGCTCTGTGGTTTCAGCCACCCAAAGGGTCAATCCACTCTGCTCATGAGAATAAAAGCACAAGGCAGCATTTTTCCCTTGTCTCAGCCAGATGTGGCTGTGTTCATTCCCAACACAGGGTGTATGAACACTTTTAGTTTGTTCCTTGTATGATTCAGCCTACTATTCTTCTGAGGGCCTACAGGAGATAATTTTGTTATCAGCTTATTATGCATTATTTTTTTCTCTATAGTACAATCTTCATTCATTCTTCCTTAATGTTTTTCCATAGCTGACAGATGCTATGTGATTGTGATGAGATTAATTAATAAAAACATTACCCTAAAATAGCATCCCAAAGTGCCTTGCTCTCCCTTTCCTGGCTGTATTACACTTCGCTTTATTTTCTCCTTCTCTTTCAATTCTTTCTATTCATTGTAAAAATTCATATAATCAAATTATTTTTGACATATGAAGATGATACAGATGCAAGAGTCCAGTCAGAAGTAAATGAACATACATCGTCGCTTTTCTTAGAAAGGTTTGAATATTTGTGGGTTTTCACTCTAGTCCCATTTCAGGAAAAAATCTGCCTGTTACCAGTGTCAGTAAATTTTTGATGAATCTTTTGTGTAGGCAGTCCCAGAACCTCTGTCCTAAAAATGCCAAACCTGCTTTTACTGGTTGCTGTGGGAGGGTTTTTTTGTCAATCTGAGCTGTCTCATTTGCCTTGAGGGTAAATACTATGCTAATGTTTAGAAGTGGTGAATTCCCCTTCATTTCAGTTCATCAGAAACCAAAAATTTGCCTCTTTCCTCATCTTCCAAATTTCCTTTCTCTGTTTTAGCGTACCTGGAAATTTACTTTTCTCTCTGATTCCTTTACAGAGGAACCTGCTAAAGGGGAAGGTCAGGCATATTTACATTTGACTGTTACAAGAAACAGTACTTTAACAAACCAAGCGTACCAGTTTATTTCCCTTTTTTCTTTAGATTCCTTCGGAAAAATCCATGTCCTTTCAGTGACCTCAGAAAGGCACAGCATGCAGATAATATGCACCTTAAGGAACATCTGTTGAAAGAGACCAGAAAATTCACTTTCTTCTGCCTTCACAAGTATTTTCCAAGCAGTCCAGAAACTTCTCTTGGGGCAAAAAATGCAGAAAGAACAGCTGTGTTATTCAGTGTCAGAGCTGCTGTTCTTCCCAGATGGGTGCACAAGAGAAGCTAGGAGGATTTATTCCCTTCTGCAGCTCTGTGCAGCTAGGCGCCATCTGACCCACAACTGCTTTTTGAAACATACATGTAATGCAGATTTCTAAGCTGCCACATTTTTATTTGAAACGTTCATGTGTGTCTCCTGAAAGATCTGAAAGCAACAGGCAATACAAGTCTGCACTAAAAGAAAAGAAAAATGTAGAAGCATTAAAATGGTGTCATCATCAATGCATCTTTCCCCCACTAATTTTCTGATTATTTGTAATGACTAGCAAGTCAGTCAGGCAGACTTGGCCTCTGATTGTTCACAGTTCTTAAAAAAGGGGGAATCTTTCTTACCTAGATGTAAAATTATTCACATGATAAATAACCTTGATGGCACTTTCCATTTTATCTCACCATAGATAATAGTCATATTTTCTGCTTCAGAAGTAGGGAGAAAGTTGTAGAACTGAACAGAGGAGACCTTGCCAGATCAAAAATGTAGAATACACCCAATAGGTGGCTAAGATTTTAAAAAGTATTGGAGTTTCAGGTATTTATTATTTAAATAAATACTGTAAACAGCATGACAAAGCTGTTTCTTAAGTAGACATCAGTATGGTAGCATCACAATAGCTGCAAATAATTTTATCCTGTCATTTTAACTTACTGGCATTTCACATGTTCCTAAACCTCTCCAAATATCTATTTATTAATCCATTCAAGAAGAACGGGGAAAGTTTGTTACTTTACAACATTTTAGAAGGGCTGACAAAACATAAAGTCATAAAAATTATGTAGCTTTCCTAGGTGTTTGTGACAAATATTGTCAGGGACAAAATGTGACTGTGAATAACTATATAATTCATAGGTTCCAAAAATAGCTTTATGTGAAGAATTACTATAGCTTAAAGGTTGGGGGGTTTTTTTGTCTCTACTTTATGAGTACTTCTGCTGTATTAGGAATTGAGAATAATATTTTGCAGAAACAGAGTAATCATAGCTACTTTTTTCTCTTAGATCATTGAGAGATTAAAAGTCCATGAACATCCAATCAATCTCAGACATTATGACATTAAAATCTAACTTTCCAAAATTTGGGATGTTACATAATTACACATCAATTTCTAGCAGGTATGAGCTTTTTATTGGTAGTTTTATTTATGGAAAGAGAATAATTTCAGAGATTCTTTTGAAAGTACTTGTCTTGTAAAGAATTTTCTGAGTAGATAACAGAAAAGGAAATTAGTAGATTTAAATCAAGTGAACTGTAAGCAAAAGCATCCCTTGCAGATGTGATGTGTGATCATGTTTCTGAAGATTTCCTTCCGGACTAATGTTGTACTGTCCATTTTTGACTCTTCTCTTGAACAAAGATTTCTCTAAGAGCTACAGAAGAGATAATCCTTTGTTATTTAAATTCAAGTAGTTGTTCCTTGAATAGATTCTGGATTTTCTACAAGTTCAGGTCTCTGAAGTGGCATAAAATAGTAATTTTTGTATCTCTGCTGTTGGGTTGCTTCCTGTCCCATAAGACTATGATATGACTTGAATGTTTTTTCCATTTTTATTTTTAAATCAATAGGACAGTCAGAACAGTGGTTTATAATTGATGCTTATGTCCTGAAGACTTCACTCTATCCAAAATCAGAGCTGGTATTTTAATATTTAAAAAAACCTACCACCAAACTGCTTGATCAAAATTGCAGAACTAAGGTTTAAATATAACTACACAAAAATACCAGTACTGTAAAGAAATACTTTTAAATGCCTGTCATGGTAATTTGAAAACAGAGTTCAAACTTAAAATGTAATTGAAGTTACACCTTTTGTCTATATACTGATTTTTAAATTAACTTTAAATTACCTTTCTTATTATTATAATTTTTATTCCTAAGCATTATTTTAATTTTTAAAAAAGTTTAAACTTATTTTACTTATTTTTACTGTTTAAATCTTTTAATACTTTTCCTATATATATGAGATGAAGGAATGTTTTTTTTTAATTCTCATTTATGTTGCTAGATCTGTAATATAGTTCAAGCATGACATTTTACTCATCTGATAGAACATAAGATTGACATTTCATTAAAGTGTTATTCATAAGCAAATTGACTGAATCCCTTATTGGCCTTCCCTTTAAATTTATTTTTGAGATTTCAGAGGCTTTAAAGAGTTGCAGCTCATTCTTATCTTTCAAGGTCAGATATATCTGACCTTTATTCTGTTTCACATTACTTTTAATTCTTTGATTCAAAGAATCCCTTATAGTGAAATAGTGCTTTAACTTTTACATCCCATCAGTCTAAGGTAATATCTGCAAACTATATTGATAAGAAAGCAAGGTCATTCCCCAAAATTAATTTGTTCATGTTCATATTGTTAATATGCTAAGATGCTCCAGTGCAATGCTTCTATATTCTGCTTATGCAGAATGAAGTGGGGTTTGAAATAACTGTGTCCTGAAATAACCTGAAATCTAAGAGTTGCTTTATCATACCTTACGTTGCTAAGACAGTCCAACATCAGATTACTGATGTTAATTTTTCAAATTACTACCCACAGTTAAATTCCTTGATTGTTTTCTAGAGGATGATGAATTCTGACAGACAGTATTTTGATGAATCCTCGTTTGAAAACTATGATTTACTGCATTACAGCAAAGCCCATTCCAAAGTATTCCATTTCCTCTGTAGCTTTTGATGAGAACCAAGTCATACAATTTTGTGTAAGTATTTGCTCTTCTGCCTTTCCCTGTTAGCAGTAAAAAAGTGGGTAATACAGAGTGAATATAAGGAATTGGGATCAACAAATCAGGCATTAATTTCACTGCAGTTACCATGTCTGCTGTTGTCTGTTGCACTAACTTTGAGTGAATCTGCACTTACTTGTAGCTCTGATGAGCCTTTATTTTTAACCAGTAACTCCTTGTTACTCCTAGTGGTTAGCATTAGTTCAGTTCTCATTCTGCATTACAATTTTGTTCCACATGCAGAACAAAACTTTGGTTCCAGGTTAGAAAAAAAACATCATCTCAAACTCCTCTCCTCTGACTATGTATCTAACCACTCTTTCAAAGCATTCTAGCAGGTCAATCACATCATTATTGTTACTGTCTTTTGATGAAATACAAAACCAGTACTCACTTCACCATGGCTGCTTGCTCTTCCTCAGGCATCCTCAGTCTGTCACAGCTATGTGTTATTGAGAATGGGAAGTGGAAAACCAGCCTGCTGCAGGGCATTGAGCCTAAAATCCAGCAGATAAAGTCTTCTAGGGTGCTAAGATAAAACAGAGTCCAATTCAGTATTTAGTTATTGTGACAGGTATTTAGTTCAGCCCAGTTCAGTTTTGTGCATGACAAGAAGCAGTCTTGCTTGGGTCTTGAGTCTGAACTCTGAATAGTGACCTTAGGAATATTCAGTTGCCAGAGAGAATTTTTGGGATGAAGCTTTAGGTGGAAATACTTCCGCTGTGCTCAAGTCCCATTCTAGATGTCCATTTTCATGAAATAGAAAAACTCCTGAAGCCAGTCCAGCTCAATCATTGTGCATGTATAAGCACACATTAAAAACATTCTATTTGCAAGTGGGAAACAAGTATGAACAATTGACAGCTCACTGGAAACAGGGAAATGGCAAACAGCAGAACCAGGTGTGTTAGGGATTTCTGAGAGTGGTCACTGTGATTGTCCTGCAAGCCTTCACATCTGAGGCTTTCTAGAATATAGAGCAGCAGCATCCTCAGGTTTGTTCCTGAACATCCTGAAGGTGTACCTTGGTATTGCTATTTCTGCAGGGGAGACGGGATCCCTCCTAACTTCTTGCAGAAGCTAACTTGCTGTGGTAAATGAAGTTTGTCTAGATAGTGGCCATTTGTGATGGTAGCCCAAATGAATCTGATTATAGGCTGCCTTTTCAACATGCCCTAACCATACTGTCTGCTTCTAGAGATTGTTGATTGTAGTATCCATTTAGCTACACATCAAATCAGGAGTGGGAAAGGATTAACTCTGGAAAGCCATTTCAGTTCACATGTAGTGAACTTAGTGCAGCAGCGGCGCTTTTGGGACCTAGCCCTTGCAGACACAGGTTTAAAAATTACGCAAGGGAAAGCCTTGGAATTGTTTATAAAACAGATACCTGCAAATCATCTGCTTCGTTTTAGGAGCAGAGTTGCTGATTTTTTTTTAATTCTTTGAAATTCAGCCTGATGGTTCCTGGAATTACTTGCAAATGAATTCCTCTGTGGTTTAGTATCATCAGTGGGAAGAAGAGTGTGAAGCTGAGCAAATCTCTTGCCATCTGGAATGTAACCCAAGCACCTGATAGTTCCATTCTGAGTCCCCTCAGGAAGCTTACAATTATATAAAATGTTTAATCAAAGCTGTTATGCCAAGTATAACTGCAAAGCTGACATCAACATAGGAAAAGAAAAGTTAAATGGCTCCATATGAGCTGTTCTTTTCACTAGAATTTTTAAAAGACAGGAAGAAAAGATGATGCCAACTTTGCTTCCTTTATCTGTGAGTTACCAAAACCGCCCTTTTAGTAAATAGTATCCTTTGACTCTACAATGTTATTGTCACTTTTTTTTATTACAGAATTAATGCTCATAGATACACAGCTTTGTGTCATAAAAACTGAATGTTTTTTCAGTTGCTTAAGACATGCTAATTTCTCTATTCTAACAGTTAATCAGGCAAAGGTGCCTTAAACCCAACTGGCTTAATGTGCATATTTTTATTTCAATTCTTCACCAGAAAAGACTGACACATTAGAAGCAGTGATTAAAAAATGAACACATCTGATGAGCAATCTTCCTGTAATCTGCATTTTCATAGAAAAATGCTACTTGGGTATTAGAATTATTGTATCAGATTTGGGAGATGAGAAAAAATCCCATTTGATAAAAAAGTTCTATGTAAAACATACTTTTAAAGTATTTTGTAAAATGTTTTTTTGAATTTTTGTCTATGTAAGGTGAATTTATGTTTATAAAACTGTTGGAATGTAGGCCTTGGGAACATAATTTTTCTCATAACAACAAGTGATATTTTCAATAAACTTAGTGGGAAAATTGTTTGCACAAACAGCCTTTCACTAAAGCTCAGTTTAAAAATTATTTACTCAAAAGAATAAACAAAAAAATATTTTTGAACTTCACGTTTTCTTTTTTTAAAAAGTAATTGTAGATTTCCAAAGCAAAATATAAATTAATGAAGAAAAATATAGCATAAGAGATCTTGTGTTTTATTGTTCTTTACAAAATGGAATTTTATGAAGCATTTACCTTCACAACATATTAGCTACTTCAGAATATTTAAAAATTACTACCACTTAAAATGCTTCAAGAAAAATCTGAATCTTTTAAATATGTGCTAAAATGATTGTAAAATATAGTATATGTTTTCTGCATTCTCCTTATTTTTATGTTTGCAATGTATGTCACAAAATGTTATGGTGTTGAAGACTTGATCTGCCAGAGCAAGACTGAAAATGTGGAAAAGCTTTAGTGTTCAGTAATACAGATAAATTTCAGCTAGGCTATTCAAAGAACTTATTATTTATATAGCTGTTAATTGCCTTTATGCAAATTTAAAATAGTGATAAATATCCTGTCAAATGGTGGTGTTGTGTTATCAGCTGAGGCTTTGGCTGCTGTATTACATCAAGTAATTGTTAAAATATGGATATGAGAAATTCCAGTTCAGGATAACGGAGCTTCTCTGGTACTTTTTTGCATTGTAACACACTTTGGCATTGACAATGGTTTTAAAAATGTGAGAATGGAATATAGTTCTCATGCTCTCAAAGTCACTAAAGAAGCTACGGTTTCCTTAAAGCTAAAGCTTTATTATGCTAACAAAGTTAATAGACCATTTTGGCTGTTTGAAGAATACCAGGACATGCTTAAAGGACCTAGTTAGAAATAAATTCATAATCCCAAATGTCCCACAGATAAAGGAGCAGGTTCAAATACCTCTGTACCATCTGGCACTTCTACAGATACAGTTCTTGTTGCCTAAAGGCATCCAGCTTGGCCTTTATAAGTGTACAGTGTTCAATCAATGCTCTAAGTATCAGTTGGCAGGAACTTCCCAAGGTCATCGAGTTCAACCTGCTGCCTGAAGCAGGACAGTCACTGACCTCACAGGAGGTCAGCCAGCTTTGCTGAGCTGAGTCTTGAACACTGTAAAGGAAAGGGTTTCACAGCTTCTCTGAGCAGTGTGTGCAGTGTGAATGTTTCTCCCAATGTCCAGCCTGAATCTCCCAGCATGTTGCTGTGAGACTACATCATGGTATTACATCTCTATCAGGAAGAATTTAGTTCCATTACATGGACACCTAACCACCAACTTGCTGTGGGATTAATTAATCTCCTTTACAGGTGTTGGACGAGGTGGCAGGTATTGCTAAAATCCTTTCTCTCCACTAACTAGCTGTGAAGGCATAGCACCATGACTGACTTTTATAATTTCTTGTAGGAAGGCAGGGAAAGGATCCGTACAGAATGAGGAGGAGATGCACTAGTGACTCAGTGACTCTGGTTTGTGGAATGTCCTTTTTTTTTTTTGTATCAGGAAAGCTTCACTTGTCCTGGGCAGCAAGGAAATATTCACCTTTATCGAGAGGCACTTTGGTTCAAGGGGGAAGGAGCTTGGCTAGATCCCCACCATGTGGTGGGTGGAGTGTACCATCTCAGCAAATTTTGAACAGGAGGTTGACTTGAAATTTTCTAACCCTTTACAGCTCCCTGGTAATTACATTGGCCTAATTAGAGGTATACCAGATCTTCAGTTACCACCACGTCTTTCTACCTACCCCCATTTCTTTAATAAGGAGGCTGAAATTGCTGTTAAGCTAGTGTAATAGCAGGCTTATCCTGCTGCTTTAAGGGTTACTTGTATTTCAGTCAGTGTGAACTCTGAAGACAAAGGAACAGCTTTCAGAGCACCTGGAGAAAGTACATTAGGTACATCTGTGCTAAAAAGGAAGAGGGCTGCATTAACAGTCTTTCAAAGAAACCTATACACGCTGTCATGAAGCTATATTTGAGAGGTACCAGTATTAATAGAAGCTTTTAACTGCTAAGAATTTGAAACATTAAGCTAGTTAATCGGAAGAAACAGAACAAAACAAAAATCCATGTGAAAGCTTGTGCAGGAAAAGTGAAAAATCTCAAAAAACTTGAGTGGTGCTCTCTGTCATTTTCTTAAATGTAAAGCACCTGATTGCCATGCCAGTAAACATCTATTAAATTATGCAGAAAGTAAATGCTATTATTTCTTCCTTTCAAGTCTCTATGCCCTTTCAGAAAGTCTCCAAAGACTTGTGAAGTGACCCATTCATCTTAATGAGATACTGCCAGGCAATGAGAGCATTTCAGGGGCGTGGATACAGATAGAAACCATCCCTGGGATGTCTCATTGCTTCATTTCAGTGGGTCTTCTCATTTTCCCTACTTTAGTTTCATCTCTTATGAAGCTTGCTGGTAATTAGAGCATAAAGCTTTATATTTAGATAAACAATTTTGCAGCAACACATTATTTCTGCTACTGTTTTAATGTTTTATAAGACCGCTGTATGTGCATGCATTGGAGACAGGAAAAAGAATTTGATTTATTTACCATTAAAAAATCAAATAAAACACCTGAGACAATGTTCTTCAGTATTGCACAAAAAATCCTGAGAAGATTAGTGGGAAAATCAGAATTTAAGCTACTCCATTCTCACTTGCATGATATCTTTATGCAACATCTTTTTGCTGACATTTACACAGGACTATGCGAGCTGTTTAAGATCCTCTAATGTTTTCATTAGAAAGAAAACTTCAATCACTAAAAGCAGCTCAACTTACGACTGAAGTATGTTTGCAGGCTGCCCCATCTTCTTTACCAAGTGTTTTGGTTCTTCAAGTTTGTCTTTCCATTCTCTTTTTTATTATGCTGTTAATAACTATTTTCTCCTAATTGGCAATTATTTTTTATTTGTAAAATACTTGAAATATGCTAGGCAATCGCTAAAGTGATTTTACATCTCTCTCTAACTACTTTCAT
Source organism: Dicrurus megarhynchus (assembly GCA_013399195.1). Classification (NCBI taxonomy): domain Eukaryota; kingdom Metazoa; phylum Chordata; class Aves; order Passeriformes; family Dicruridae; genus Dicrurus; species Dicrurus megarhynchus. The sequence continues at coordinate 262,737 of VXAD01006275.1, read as the reverse complement.
TTCCAGTGCCCTTTCTTTTAACTACCATTTTAATCCTTCTCATTTAGCTCTACCCCCTTTAGTTGATTCCTTGAATTCTATTCAATTTACTTCATAGCCTTGTCATATTCGTTGACAGTCCTTTGTATAAAACATGCTGTCATTTAAATTATGAATGTGTCTATTGCTTCTTTGTAGCACTTTTCTGAGTTTTACAGGGTACACCTTCAGGTAAAATAAGTTTGACCTTGTTTCATGTGATCAAAGAGCAAGCAAGACTTTAACTGGAATTAAGATCAGCTTCATCTCTAATGCTGCCATCAGCAAGGTTACACTGTCTGGATTGTTCCTTACAAAATAAGGTCAAAGAAGTCAGCTTCTGAGCCCAATATTGAAACCTCCTATTTTCTAAAGAGCTGAGATGATCGTAGCAATTATAAGGAATTAATTAGTTCTTCATATATGTTTAAGGAAATAATATCAAACAAACTAAAAATCTCTGCCAGGCATTCATTTTCACCTAATCCCTCCAATTGATGGTGGCAGGAGTTGAATCAGCTTTTTTAGACATGCTGGATTCAGTCCTGCATAGACACATAACTGAGGTCATAAATCAGTTCAGGTTTTTAAGCACTTAAACCCTCCCCTTATCTGAATTGGTCAATGTACCTATTTGATTCATGATTAGCACACCACAGCCATTTGTTTCAAGAGATGCAGGGATTTGATAGAGCAATTCCTAGCTAAGCAGGCAGTTGTTAATTACTATTCACTTTATTTGATTAGTATAACAGGACTTGTAAATTTGGGTTTATTTATGAGGATTTTGCTGTCATGAACTTCAGACCCTGATAAGAACTTGAATCTGTCCAAAACTTCCTTGGAAGTTTTTGGAAATCCAGAGCCATATGGTATGGATTGAAAAGCTTGAAAATCTTTATACCATGATTTTCAAGCAATATATAGCTTCTAAAAAAAAAAATTACACAGTTCTGTTTCATTATATTAAGGATCAATTACCTCTCCCAAGCTTTTTCCAAGCTGGACACAGAAAAGAGTGGTCCTGTTTTATCTTTTGCCTCCATCCATTGTGTCCATTTGTCAGGGAAAATGCCAAATTTCTGAGAATGCATCATGAAATAGTTTGCAATTTTAATATGACATCACCAAATGGAAGAGGTTAAAAAGACATTATATAGGAAATCTTACCAGAAAGGAAATGCGGTTTTAAGAAAGTCTATCAGAGGTGGGGCTTTCTCAATACAATGAAATATTGTTAGACCTCATATTGCAGAGAAAATGTTTTAAGTAAAGTATTCTCCCACTTTAGCATACAAATATTTGAAAATGCATTACAGCCTACATGGAACACTGTGTAAAGAAAAACATCAGAAGTAGTTAACACATTAAAAATATAACTCTTTAGTCCAAAAACTAAAGAAACTCTGGGGTTTTTTTCCATTTTAAGGATTAAGAGATTTTTCATTGCATGAAAGAATTCTTGTTTCAGGCCATCTGCCCCTATTGCTTTTTTGGGTTTGATTTGGCATTAGACTAGTATCTCTGCTCCTGTAATTAGGATTTTAAAATCCACTGGTTCCAGTAGATAAAGATAGAATTTTTCTGAAAATGATACTAGTTTTTCAAGGGTGCTCATAAATCTTATCAAATTAAGAGAAGAATACTAAGACTTTAGTGAAATAAAGCATATGAAAACTTTAGGGTTAACCTCTTGATCTCCATCTATAGGTTTTGCTACTGTTCAGTTGGAGTTTTTGTTAATCTTCTATGAAGAAATATTCACATAACTGCTCTGACAGAAAAATCTTTACCACTGTGTATTTTGGTTTTGAAAATTGTACAGGTAGAGGTGCTGATTTTCAGAAGCTGTTCAAAGGCAGGTGGTGGTGACTCTGGGGTACTTGAGTAGAAGCTTGAGGCCCCTGCAGGATGCATTAAAGCACCTCCAGTCTGCACATCCTATTGCAGGTGGTCTCTCTGCCGGGGTAATTTCCCCTCTGAGACCAGAGGTGGTAGATTTCAGGCTGATGAAGATGAAACCAGCACAAGTTTTGAGCAAGCTCTGATCCAAACATTGCTCAGAGTTTGGCATTGCAACGTGTGCTGAGCCTGGTTTAACAGGAATGCACACTCTCAGCAAAACTCATTATCTGGGACATGTGTTCCCCTCATGTCACAGTTTCCTGCCTGGTTTTGTCTCAAAATTCAGGTGACAAGTCCTCTGTGTGGGTGTGCGTGTATCAGCAGGAAAATTCCCAGTCTATCATTAGTCGTTCTTGATCTCTTACAGGGAGGCTTCACATGACAAAATTGGCAAAGTCATATAGGGCATTGGAAATCAATATCTAATGGTGTATTTCTGTATTTGGCGAGAGTGCTTTGGCTTTGCTCTAGGCCTGCTTACTATACATTGTTCAAGTTTAGCCAACAATTTAATGAGATACCAATAGATTTTTTTTTTTTTTTGCCTTCTTTACAGGCAATGAACTCAAGAATCATCCATTCAAGAGTTATTAATATAATCCTGTCTAAGTTTTACTTAATGCCTGTTTTATTTTAATGGTTTGAGGCTTTTGTTGGAGTTTTTGTTCTTTCTCTTCAGGGAATTCTTTCCTTGTGTGTATGTATTGTTCCTTTAAAATGTTTTTGCATCTCACGCTGCAGCAGAGGATGTGAAATATATCTCATTCCACTTACAATAAAAATCATTTTCAGACAGAATTTACAGACCCACGAGTTCTAACAAAATCATGCATTCTGTTAATCTTCCTCCTTAGAATGAAGTTGTTAAAAAATTAACACAGTGTTATTTGGTGAGAGAGAAAAAGGGCTATTATTAATTGAGCTCTATGATTACAGTACCTGTAACCATCAGGGCTTTTAACTGTATAAATAAAAAATGGCAAGCCTTTCTGAAGTTTGACACTTAATTCCTTTTTCTATACCTTCTTTAAAGAAAAAAAAAAAAATCAAAAGAAATAAATACATTTCTTGAGCTGGTAAAATGACATGACTGCTTGATTATGTGAATATTGGCTTAGAAGTCTGATTTTTTTAATATAATTTGAATATGTATTGACTGTATTCTTAAAGTGAAAGTGACAGCAGCACTCATTCATGAAGACTGGCTTAGGAGAGAAAATGTGTTGGTGACCTGAAAGACTCTTCTGTGTTTGGGGTTGAGGTACAGTGAAGATCAGGAAAATGAAGTTGAAAGAGACCCTGGAAACACTGTTTCAGAGCTGTCTACCAAGTACTTGATCATTTGGGCTATAAATTATATGTAATAATTTCCTTATTTAGAATATTATGTAGAAAAAAATATTCAGTTTTTCATTTGCTCTTCAAAACCTACCCATACAAACTGGAACTAATAAAAAAAATTTTTTTTTTCAAAAGAAAGTTGATTGTACTGCCTCATCTGAGAGGATGCTTCCTTACTGCTTGAATAGTAAGAGCCAATTTCAGTAGTACTGGGTTAGAGTGGACAAATAACTATTCTTCCTGAATGAATTCTCAAGAGAAAGAAGCCTGAAACATTAGTGAAAGTGAATTATTCATCTTTTATGGGTTTTATTTACTTATGATTTAAGCATTCTTTATCCATCAGTTTTCATCCCTAAAGTGTAAATCTGTTTTGAATTAGTGTGTTTTGATAAGAACATAAAACTTAATGTATCATCCTACCAAACACTGCTTCTTGAGAGTTAAATCTCTCTGACAGCTCTTTTGCTTCTGACTGCAATACAAGTTGGGATTTACTTCAGAAAGTATCATTTCTGAGACTTCAACCTAACTACTCCTTCATTTATCATCACTCTTAAGTCAATAGCTGTCTCTTACACACCAAAAAGAGGAATAGGATGAAATTCAGGGCGAATTAATTTCTTTTTCCTGCCTCCCAAACTGAAGATGTTGAGATGATGTTGCAAGATTTATATCTCTCTTCATTGCTCTAGTAAACTTAACACCTTCATTGCCTTCTTCCAGGAATAGAATTCATTTCTTTTGCAGTCTTTGCTGTTGCTTGCCCTGGCTGCAAGATAGGGTTTGTAGCTGTGTTCACAGCATTGTTCAAGGAACACTTTGGTGTGAGACTGGGCTCAGCTCTACTAATATAATTAAATGTCTAGTGGAGTAGGATCTTGCTAGCTTTAGGTTAACAAAGCTAAACTGTGCTTTTACACTCCAGTGCAGTCACCACTGACTTTGGTATTGATCTCTAATGGTGGCTTTCCCATAACCCTGCAGTGTTTAGCATCAGCTGCTCTATGTTAGGTGAAGTTGCGTGAGTCAGCCTGACAGCTCAGTCTGTAGGTCACATTTGCTATTAGGTTATGTCAGGTAGAAAGGTGGGGATTTTTTTGTTTGGTCAGTTTTTTTGTTCACATGGGTGTATATTTGCAAATATAGATGGAGAAGCATGTGTTCTCCTGTTCTGGAGAGATTGTTCCATTACTGGAGCTCATGGGATCCAACGAACAAGGAATTTAGAATTTGAAGCTATGTGCAGAAAATTCAAACTCTCTTGTAGGTACTGCATTAATAACCTGATTTTGAAGAAGGCAAAGTACCTTTTACTCTCACTTGCAGCCACTCTTCAGGAAGAGATTCAGTACTTGTTTTCCCATCCGTGTTCTTTTTTCCTGACAGCTTACTTGCTGCAAGTGGACTCTGGCAACTGGTAGAATAGTGGGGAGAAATGGAACTAAGCACTTTGGTGACTCCTAAAAGCATAAGATTATTGAGATTAATTTCCCCACCACTGCTGTGGTCTAGAAAGTGACTGATGTTCTCTGGCTCTTCATTAATAAATCCTATTGTGTCCATGTGCTATCAAGGACAAAGCATATGGACAAGCATATTTCTTTTTCTTGAGAGGGTGATAAAGCTTCACCTCTGTTGGGATGACATGGTTGTCAGGTGAGAAAAGGGTTGTATTTCACACAGTCTCATCATACAGGCTGAAAATACTTGTGCACCTAAATGTAAACAGAAAAAATATGATTGCTGCTGCTGATTACTGGCACAATATAGTGGCAGGAATTAAATAGATAAGTGTGTATAAGTGATACCATTTGAAAAGAATTTTTAATTGCTTTGCTTTATATAAAAGTGAAATAATTATTTCCAAAATATGCCTTTAGGATATACTGGTGCTTCTCATGCCACTGAGTTCAGCTGTTATAATAAAGGACTTAGCATTTTTGCCTTTCGGTCCAATTAAATGTTATTATTTTGCTATTTTCAGCATCCAGAATATAACCGTAGTAACTGCAAAATTCCTGAGGAGGAGACCAAATTATTATTACTAGACACTAGATTTTTTTTTTTTCAGCGATAGTATTCACTGTAAAATTCAGTAATTTAAGCTCACTAGGATTCATTCTATAAGTTTTATTATCAGACAGTTTATCAGCCCCTTACAGGAGATTTAGTTATTGCTGTTATTAAGTATTGTTTTTTCTTGGTCTGTGCTGTGGGGAATGGTGATTTCTTGCTTCTTCCACTTAGCAGCTTTTTAAGCAGAGACTGTAGCAAAGATCTAAGGACTACCTCTGGGGTATGGCCCTACCTGTCACAATTGGGAAGGACTTCATCTGGCTCAATAAACAAGTATAATTAATTTTCTGGAAGTATCTATAAGCATTATTTGTGTATTACATTTGCAATTTCGAAAGGTTAGGATGTTTAGGCAGAACATGGCATATACAATTTTATTGATAGAGCAGATCTTTTAGCTGTTTGACTTTGGATAATCAAAAGAGGTTTATCCACAGCAGGGAAATTCCAGCTCACATTCTTTCCACACAATTGAGTAAATAATGAATCAACCTGTCTATGGATAATTAGTAAAGCAGAAATTAACACCTATTTCACCAAAAATATCCTCATTTTGTGGTGTTTATCCTGCACTGGTTGTTGATAAAACTTGAATTGAGGTTCTAAAAATCAAAAGTTTTGATACCCTAGTTCTGTGACTCCTCCAGTCTGTTGTCACTGGGGTAAGTTTTGTAAACTGGAAGGCATTTGGTAAATAGGCTTCTTCCTTCAAGAAGAGACTTTCTAAATACTTAGAAATCTAAATATTTTGCATGTCCAGTGAAGGGCAAAGAATCTGGTGAATGGTCTGGAGCACAAGTCCTATGAGGAGCTGTTGTTGTTGAGTCTGAAGAAAAAGGAGGGTCAGGGGGAACCTTATTTTTCTCTACAATGGCCTGAAAGGAAGTTGCAGCCAGGTGTGGGTTGGTCTCTTCTCCCAGGAGCAAGTGATGAGACAAGAGAAAATGGTCTCCACTTGTGCCAGGGGAGGTTTAGATTGGATATTGGGACAAATTTTTTCACCAAAAGGGTTATCAAGCACTGAAATGGGCTACCCAGAGATGTATAAAAGATGTGTAAATGTGGCACTTAGGGATATGGTTTTTTTGACTTGGCAGTGCTGGGTTGATGGGTGGACTTCATTAATTTAAAAGGTCTTTTGCAACCTAAATGATTCTATGAAATTATTTTGTCATTAACCTTGTTGCCCTTTTTTCCTGTAACTTTCTTGATATAATTCAGTCTACTACATCTAGGAAAATATATCTTGAGTTTGTGCACTTGATTACATGTTTGTTCTTAATGTTTTCTCATTTATTTAAAAGACATGAGAAATCAAGAATTTTGTATTTGATGAACAGATTAAGTGAAAATAGCCCCAAATTATAATGATTTATCATCGAAGAATATAGCTATCAACATTTTTTGCTCATATGTGTCTGCGTGACTCAAAATGTTTAAAAGATTGAAAGCAGAAAAGCAAATCTCAAGGATTTCAAAATATTACTCTGCATCTTTTTTATTACTTGATTAGTGAGAGTTGCCTCTGCCCAAATTAAGGTGCAAATGAGACCATATGCTGAAGTCAGTAATACAGGTTTATTTAACAGTAACAGTGAGGTAGCGAGATAGAAAGAAATGTGTGGGTGGGGAGGGACAGAGGGCAGAAGATAGTCACCACCAGTAGACCCATTGGTCCTTCTTCACCCTGGGCTTGTCGATGGTGGGGGTCCCAAAGTCGTTCTTCTGGGGGTACCGCCTTTATACAGTCCAAGTTCCGGGTGTCCATGCATGGGATGGTTGGTGGTGCTTCCATAGCTTGGGGTGGCATGTGTGTAGGCAGTTGCTCTCTTTCCCAGAGTTCGCTACAGTGAGAATTTTTTGACTGGATGCATTAACCAGGATGTGCTAACCAGACCTCACATCCGCTAGGCCTGGAATTAGTGCCTTCCTGCTGAAAATTTCTCCCATCTGTGCTTATCTCAAGTTCCTGCTGTTGTGGCTTATCTTATGGCAATTTCCTCTTGTGGCCTTGGCAGTGTTTTGAGACAGGCAACTGTGATTTTTAAGTACTTAAAATCTTGTACATAGAACTTAGAAGTCGTGGTCCACAGCCTGATTGATGTCATCCAGCCTAAAAAACCTCCTTCAGGTTTCCTGTGCCCTACAATTTTTTAAAAACAATTTCTTTAAGCTTTAAAATCATCTGAACTTCACAAAGTACTAAACCTTCACAATTCTTCAGCTTCTTATAGAAGGATCACTGCTGGGAAATTAATGTCCCATATCTACAAAACTCAATTCAGTATTCAGTCACAAATCACAAACCTTATACCACACATGGTTAGTATCAATTTCTCATCACGGAATTTGTCTGGATGCTGATACTAGTTGGGTAGAACAAATGAATGAATATGCATCCCAAAGGAAAAGCATTTTCCTTCTGAACACTTACAGGTGTTAAATTTAGCTTCATTAGAACATATTCATATTATCTGGATGAACAGTCAATGAATAAAAGAAATGAACTGCTGTGTGTAACATTCAAAATATTTCCAATAGGCACTGAATTCAGAGTCACTTATTTTCCATTTTCTAAATAGATGTTTATTGCCCATGTTCCTCTGTTAGTAAATAAAGCACTTTTCTTCACAGTCTAGTAGCAATGCCATATAGGCAGTGATGCAGTGACATATGGTATGATTGATAGAAAAAAAGATACCTAAACCAGGGATACTGTGAATTCTTTTCTGAAGCACAGATTTCTGATGAAACACAGAAATGTAGGGGTAGGAAAATACATAATCTTCCTCACCTTTGTATTTATCAGGCATGGCTATTACAAATGGTTTAATATTTTGGTAGAAAGGACAAAATTTGAAAGAAGTTTTCCTTCTTTGTAACTATTAGTTATTAGAAGTATCAATGCATTTTATTTCTTTATCTGAAGGAAAGTTTAGGGAAAGCACCAGAGATGGGGAGAATACTAATAGAAGTACAGAAAACTTTTAAGTAGACAGTAACTCTGGCCCAATATATGAAGTTGTAAAGTTCTTGAGGTAAAAAATGTAATAACCTATTAGAACACTTCTGTATCTTCTACCCTTTCCCATGTTCTGTACTAGAAATGGAGACTAGAATAACCTGCTTCTCCCTGGTCTCCCCAAGAGTAACATACATTATCTGTAAATTTTGATGAATTTCCAGCTGCCCAGCAGATGATAAGAAGCAGCTGTTCTGGTGGCCAACTATGTTGTGAATCTCCATGAGAAAGTAGTCAGTAAAGGTCTTGTTTCTTTCCCCTGCCCAAGCTCTTACACTAATGCCAGCTTTGGGTGCATCTTCTGCGCTGGAAGTGCAAAGGCTCTGTGTCTGTGCGCCTGCTGTCTGCGAAGGGTGGCCCTGATGCTGACTGGAAGCCAGTGTATGCCACTAGTTTTCACTGCAAGCCTGTAGCACGGCTAAAGCCAAGGCAGTAATCCTCACTATGTGGTCCAGAAGGTGAGGCTAGACACAGGGGCACTGGGCACCCTCCTCTCACAACAAAGCTCTTTCTAGAAAGAATTTCAGTAAGTCACATTCTAACCCAGGAGGTGATTGGGAAGCATTAACTGTGATTGTGTGACTCAGGTGTTACCCGGGTGGCTTTGACAGCCCTTCCTTTAGGAAGTGCTTTAGTACTGCCAGAAGGCTATGCTCTAATATATAAATTACATTCTAAAAGGTAATAATAATAAAAAAAAATCCAACAAATAAACTTACATGGAGATTTAAACCTTTCTCAAATAGGGAAACCCCACCAATTTTACCAGGAAATTTATTGAAAAATAGATGTTTAGCTGACCTTACTTATCAGAAAATGTCAGGGAAAGGCTCCAGTCTTCCAAAACCTGCACAATACCAAAGAAGTCATTGAGCAAATTCCCCCTTGCTGTGTGGACTCATTGGCTGTTTTCATAGTAATAGTGCATTTAAACACAGGAAACATGCAGAGGTTGCATGGATATGCTACCATTTCTAAAAACTGAAAAGAGGACATCTCCAAATTAATAAAAACGAAATTAAGAAGAATGAGCTGCTGAAGGCATAGTGGAGCTTGGATGCTCTTTACCTCCCACAGGACAGGTCTACACAGGGCAGTGGAGCACATCTCCAGCAAGTGCTGATGAAGCTTGCCTGATGCCAGAAGTGATACACTTGATGCGTGTTAGTACTGCCCTGGTGCTCAGGTGTAGCAGTGAAAATCTGCCATGGATAATTCTTGATGTAATGTGTTACCTGTCAGTAACTTAGTCTCAAACTGAAGAGTAGCACGGAGCCAGCGAGTGTTTTGTACCTAAATTAAGAAAATAAATCCCTACTCCTGGCTACCTACCTCCCTACCACTGAGCTATTTCATAGAATATTAATATACAGTTAAAAATGGTAAACAAAAAGTAATGGTTAAATCTACAAACATTTGGAGAACTTTGCCTCTCTCTTCCTTTCCGCTATGAAATTTCACAAGGGCAGATTAGGAGCAGAAGCTTAAAAAAATACAGAATTTTTTCCCGAAAGCCAAAAATTGTAGAAACTTGGTCTTCAACCTTGCCCTCTCGTGACACTCAATCTATTTGTCATATGCAAACTAAATGCCTGTCTCAGGGCATAATGCAAACTGTCATAGCATCACTTTTGAATAAAAGAAGACTATTTATTGCTCTTTACACATGACTAGAGAAAGCCTGTCCTGTGGGAAATGGCACTTTGTGTCAGATCTGTCCAAGTTTCTTCAGATCCATTTTAAATAAGTCAAATTGACAACTATTGTGATTAGGTTGCAAAAACAAAACAAAACAATTAAAAAGTCAGTTGTTACTTTCTGAGCAAATCTGAAAATATCCTTGTATCCTCTTACTTCTGTTGTGCCGTGGCCTCCTCCAAAAAGCAACCCTTCTTTTGCTTCATGTGGTCTGTATTTCACGTGCTTTTAAAGTTTTTTAAAATGTCACATGCTCTTTGCAGACATCTTTTTGATGAAGAACTGAGAAGAGACACAGAAAAAATAAAATCTTACCATTGATCTCAGCAAGGAGGCATAGTTTTTATTCTGACAGATGCATTAAATTCTGTTGTATTTTCGCTCTTCAGTGCTGCAATAACTACTGCTTTTATTTTCTCATCATCATCTCCCTTTTTCTGTTTGGTTTTGTGCGCTCAACCAGCATGTGTTGGACTTGCTGCTCTTCTGCTCTGATTCTGCAAATATGACCACCAATCCATTTGCATTTTGTTTTCCATGCTCACCCTGTGAACTGTAGGTTTTAATCCAGTTGATAAAATGTAGAGAGGCAGCTCCATGGAGCCCTGCTGAAGGGTGAAGCTGCAGTGTCCACCCGCTGCACAATAATTGTCACCAGTTTTCAGAATGGGGCTCTGCGTAAGCGGCCCAGTTTTCCAGTCTAGTGCTTCCCTTCATTTGAGTCTCTTAATGCTTTTTTTATGATATCAATAAGTGAAATCATAATTAAAACTTGAGTAGCTCAACGGTGCCTTTGTGTAATCTCTTAATCCTGTACTAATATTAGACATTGCTCTTTTTTTCAAATCTTCTGTTTAATGTGTCTGGGCTAGTTATTAATTTACTCCAAAGATTAGCCTTGGTACACCAACCTATGAGTGTTTCCCAGCAGTCAGTTGACTTCTTCCTCAATTCGTCTTTTACATGATTTATTGCTTGCTGAGAGAGCCTAATTAAATCTAATGGACTGCTGGTATACATCTATTGGAATATTGACATTTTATCACCAATTAGGCTGTATTCCTTATCTTATTGTGCTCTTAGCTGGCTTTATATCACTTTACTTTACAGGATTAGGAAATTCTTCTTCCTCTGTTTTTCAACGTATTTGTTTTCAATTAAGGTGTTGAGGTGTTTTATTTGGAAAATAGAAGCTTTACATGTCAGAAGATAAGTACAGGGCATAAAGATGTATGTAATCGGAAGGCATAATCATCTTAAATATGCTTCTCCTTTTCTCCATTTGTATTCTCTCTTTTTCCAAAATACATCCCACAGTTTGATAAATTAAGCTCCTGTCTGCAAATTTGCTTTCAAGCTAGAATTGCTTTCTTTGTTCCAAACCATTTTGCAACAAGAAACTCTTAATGATTTCAACTGTATTATCTTGCTAAACTCTAATGCACATGTGTTTCATTTGGAGATACCGCTGGAGAAATAACTGTCCCCTCACTTCTTGTCCTGAGTGTCTTGTACCAGTGGGTATCTTTAGACTTCAGAAGAGTGACTCTGCAGCACACTGCAGCACTGATGGCATGGGGGGGCTGTCGTGGAAAGCTTAACCCAGTGTCAGAGCTACTGTAGGGTTACATAATGCCTGTTAGCTCTCTGTCTCTGCAGCTGGTCATTAGAGAAAAACAGCGGCAAAGCAGATACAGGCAGATGTGCTTGTACAACACCAGTCAGATTGTATGTTTTGGATCCCTCATGAACTATTTCTTAGGCTTCTCAGCAAAGGAATAGAAGAAAGCTAAGCAGAAGTGAGTGCTAGGTCAATTTTGGCCATCTGTACTGTGTTCTTAGTACCAACTTAAAAAAACCTTCGTCTCTGTTTCTGAGACGAAAGGTCCCCATTTATACACTAAACATCTCTTCACCCAAAGCTACTGTGGCCATGTGCAACTGACCTTGTGAGAACAGACCCTGACCCACACTCTTTAAAGCTGTGCCCAAACACTGTCTGAAAAGGAGCTTGTTGGTGTTGTATATCACTGTTCAGGGAAGACTGCCAAAAGATACACCATCTGACCAGTCCTTGACCAGTAGAGTTTTCCATGAGTTTTCTTATATTTAGTAATATGTATTTATCTGTAGAGGTTTTCTTTGCACAGTTCAGCCTTATGCTACAATTCAAAGATTTCACTTTATTCCATTAATTTACGTTGTGCGGTGAAGAAAAGCAACGCTGAAATGTCTGTGCAGAGTAGTGAAAGTGGGACTGGGCTACATAAAATTCTGAAAAAGAAAAATAAGTTCAAATTGGTATTTTCAACAGTTATAGCTGCGCTGATATCAGTAAAATCAATGAAAACTGTTTTACGTAGGCACCATCTTGTATACTATATCTAGTGTCCCAATACAAGTCATAATAGATAATCTTCACAATAGCTTTCCATAATATCTGATATGCTGCATTTACGTGGTGTTTTTTGCACACACTGTGATGCAATTAATTAATTAATTAGGTGCTATACCTATCTACATTTTCTCTTAATTTTCAGTAAGTGTTAATGATGAAATTATAAAGAATATAAAGTCATAACATTAAATATATTCCGTTATGGGTAGAGTATTTGCTATATATCAGGAAACCTGCTCACCAAGAATATTATCTATGGACTACAGGATTCTTGAGCAAAACAGCTTCTAAAATATAAATTAAAAGGCTTCACTGTTGTTTACATTAGAAATACATGGTATCTCAGTGATAAAAGGAACATCTCTGATCTACAATGTCAGAACCAAACAAAAGTGATATTTTTTAATGCAACACTGAAATGTCATTTTATTAATAGATTGGGTTGTCTGGCTGTCAATTGAGGCACCAGAGGTGCCAGCATATTATTTTCTTTACTGTTTCAGGGGGCAATAACCTCTTCCAGAGGTGCAAAGAGAACAAGAGAGAAAGAGAGTTAAGACTTTAGATCTTTTGTCCCCCTTCAGCAAAATCTATCAGAGGATGTCTGCCCTTGCTGCTTATATATGTCCCTTGAATTCTACTTCTGTTGACAACCACTTGTGTTGGTGTATGCCGGGTATCTGCCTTATAAATACATTACAAAAAAGATAAATTGCTTTGGCTTCCAAAGGGATTTAAGTCCTAAGTTTCCCCCCCTGAAATCATAGCAAAGGTGTTTAAATATAAATGTAGGTTTTTCAAGATGAATATGGAAGAAACCTTGAAGGTTCCTCTTCCATGGACAGATATATAGGGTCCAGTGGCAGTGAATATTCTATTCAGTTTCTGCTGAGACTTTCAAAGGAGAAAAGTATGTTACATGTTGTCCCAAAAGTAAACGCAGTATACTATTTTTTCTAAACATGGTAATTGATCCTTAATGCAAATAAACTAAGGAAGCAGGTTATTAACATAACCCCAAAAGACTTACCTTTCTGCAACAAGAAAAGTTTTCATATGTGTATGAATTTACTTCATAATCTGTAGCACTAATGACTCCAGATTACAATTATTTGTTTTTGTTCAAGACTTATAGGCATCTCTATGCAAATTGTAGTGATGATGGAAATTAAATATACATTAGAAATACCATTACTGAATAATTCTAGCATAATAAGTAGTCTGCTTTGTAATACATTACTATTCTCATAATGGTTGAGCAACTTGTATCACAGATGCATTCGACGAAGTAGCAACAGCAGTGGAGATAGCAGCATAAACATCATGCTCCACTGCCTGCCCTGTGCTAAAGAAATTATAGTGTGGGAGGAAGGAACATAACACTGCAATTGCTGAGACTGACAGCCAAGGAAGTGATGAAGTCTTATGAAATCAACAGCATGTTGGGTACATACTCTCCAATTATGATGACAGAGTTTCACTAAAAGGTGGACCTGCTATCATTACACATAAACAGAGCTGTTAAGACAGTTTCCAAAAGATCAAGAGCAGCATATATAGTTTTAAATAGATAGTAAAAGTTGTTTGAATCTGGCAGATCTAACACAGTCTCATCCTGTCTCCTACCAGTATATAGTTTGTGAAATTTTATTTTTGAGTTTGGATTTTTATTCTCATCTGCCTTCAAAATATTTTGCAGCCCTTTCTTGTCAGAATGGCACACTGTCTTGATTCCACATGCTCTACTGAGAGCTTGGCTGTTAACCACCATGTTCATGGCACCACGTGTACAATGCATGTACTGCTCCCAACTGTAGAGCAAATTCCTGGGAAGACCTGTCGGGTAGGGGTTTTTTGTTTGTTTTACTGGGCAGAATGCAGGATTTATAAAATTTTGGTTTTTGTATAACTAACCAGCTTCATTGGGAGGCATGATAGAAAGCAGGTTGTATTTATTTTTCTCTAAGCTGGTGTGCTGCACTGCTATGTAGGCTGGGCAAAGGGAGGAAAGATAGCTTCTGCCTGGTGCCTTCACTGGGTGTACTGAGAGTGGACATGAGCTGCAAAGCTGCTAAGTGTGCAATGCCCAGAAAAAATTTTGTTAGGCCACAGCACAAGCAATTCAAGGAAAACCTGGTTTTGATTTTGTTCTTCTTTTTTGCCTTAATTTATCAAATGTCACTGAGAAGTACCTATAAGGAAATTGTCTATGCAGATCCAACCCAAAGCTGTAGGTAATTTGGGGATCTCATCATAGATGTGGCTGGAAGGCAATTCCCAGTTTACTGAATTTATACTATCACAAGCAACCACATGTGTATAAACTCATCAGACTGCAAAACCTTCTTGTTCTGGTTTGTTAGAAAGCTTATGAACTCATAATTGGTTAAAATCAACCTATTTCTGTACCAACAGTCTGTTTGCATTGCTTTTTCTTCTTTTGGGCTTTCAAATTAAAAAAAAAATATATTAAAAGAAAAAAGTGGATAAAAGCTAAAAGCACTTTCTTTAATTTGAATTGTCTTTCACAAGCGTGGGGAAGCCATTATTAAACGCAGTATTCTGGGTCAGGTCTTACCTGTACCTTGCAGAGTGGTACAGTATTTCCTTCTGGGTATTCCTCACTTGTTATGTTCTGGAATTGCATACAACTTCTTCTTTAATGACTGTATTACTTTGTTTGGAGGAACTATGATCAATTAGCACAACCAGTTCTTTGCTCTCCTTTTGTTTCCACTCAGATGCTTAAAGAAGAAATTCTTGTTGATAGTGTCCAAGATGCATTTTTGTATCATTACCTTTCATCCTGTTTCTGGTATTTAGGTCTTCAGCATCACCTCATTTTTCCAGTATGATTTTTCCCCTGTAATATCTTACAACTTTTTGTTGCCACATTTTTGCAGCGTGCTTCTTTGCGAAGGTCATTACTACAGGTACTAAATTAGACTTATCTCAAGTATGATTCTGAACAAAAGAACCCACTTTTCTCTAGCTCATCGATTCAATTTTCACTGCATCTTCACCTCCCATGTAGTCAAGTCAGTGGCCACCTTTGTACTGCTGTATCAGTCCTCTTCTTGTCTGGCTTTTTGCAGATTGTTACTGCACAAGTTTCACAATACTTTTCAACTGAATGACAAATTGTACTGATATCCTAGCAAAATATTCATTGCTCAAAATTCATCTTTCCATGCAGCTGCAGATGCTATTCCTATCAAAGTATTTATAGCACATCCATCACCAAAGTCCAAGAAACTGGTGGCAAGCAGAAAAATACACATTTACATATAAACCCCTTTAGAGGACTACTGCATTTAAACACTGAAAGTTTCTCTTTCATGTATGTAGCTCTGCAAAGCACATACGGATCCTTCATACAAAAATGCCCAGAAAAGTAAGGGATTATTTATATTGAGTCTTGCATAAAACAGAAAGAAAATGCAATTAAATAATGGAATATCTCGAGTAGTTTTGTTAAATGCTTGTTTATACCAAGCCACACATAGGGTAGTATTCATTTTACAATCAGAGTTAAAATAAGTTCTTTCGAAGAATATTTCAATAAATTTTCAATATATTTCAATAAATTTTGCGTAAAAGCAAAATGAAGAGAGTTTAAATTTTTTCATCTATCTAGTATTTTTAGGCTCCATGACAAAATTCGTTAGTACCATTTTACAACACAGATAATAACTCTACACTGTACAGTTTTCTGTACAGTCCCAACTGAGAAACAGCTTTTTTCTCCTTTACATGGTGACATCTTCTTTTTGATTATTAAAAACAGAAAAGGACAGCTGCATACTTAGATGTGCATTAACTTCATAAATGGTTAATCCTGAAAAGACATGCTGCTCACAGAGGGGGTAAATTTAATGCTGCAGACTGCTATTCAGTGACTATAACTGTTTCTTACATTTGAAGTCATGCACATCAGAAAATACTTGCGTCTCTATAAATTGAGCCCATTGATACAAGCAAGAATTTCATTTATTTCTGAAAAAACGCTCAAGTAAAAACAGTAAGCTTAACTGACATGGTTGTCTAGCTTGTGTCCCTGAGCAGAAGGGAGTGGGAAGCAGGTTTGCAGCATGTCTTGAAGTTCAGCATGGATGCTTCTCCGTAGAGAGTGTTAGCTCCCATCTTTTCCCTGAGGGCTCTTGCTGTGGGTGACGCTGTCCTGACACATCCAGCCATGTGTCAGACATGAGCAGGATGTCTGGCCCCACCACCCTCGTGGTCAGCACTGCAGCTGGATCTCTTTGCAGGAAGCAGGTGCCCATTCTCCTACATGGATGTTCATCAAAGCAGGGTTGGACAGGCACCCCCCAGTGGCATTGGGAACGTGCAGTGGCAGGCAGGGCAGAAAAGGAGCATGGCACACTCTTGTGGATACTTATGTCCCAGTTAAAGAGGGATTTTTGTGTGGATTTCATCCTCTGTTATTTGTGTTAGCGTTGTCTCTGATCAGCTACTGCATATACCGTTTCCAGACCTCTTTCACTTATTCACTTCCCAGCCATAAGCTTTTGCTCGTACTTTATCATTAAACTGAAATGTTTGATGTGCTTAGTAAAGTCTTTATCAAAGAAACACAAGGGGGATAAACCTTGAAATTTTCATTGCTTACATGACAGGAGAGTGGCAAATATCTCTAAGCTGTATTCCAGCTAAGGTAAAACTGAAATCCACATCAAAAAGAGAAGATTTAGGCATATGTGGTTGAACTTAGATAGCTAAGTGCAGCATGTCATCCTAAGAAACTCAACTCAGCTATCACTTCACTCTGGAAACACTTGCAATCTCTAGCAGAGTTTCCCAGTTTCCAGGCTTTTAGCTGTCCATATGTGTGTGCCTGGACCGCCTACTGGGGTTGTTCCACAAGGCAGAAAATAATTCATCATCTAAAAATGATGAGTCCTTTTCTAACAGCTATGTTTTAAAAAACATATCCAAATAAAGAAACTATAAAAAAATGAACTGCAAGGGCAACACAATAATTCCAATACAGCATATAATCCTAACATAATTTTTCAATGATGACTGTGAAAACATTTCCAAGTTTTTGGAAAGCAGGAGGTTTTAGCAGACGCTAAAAGGGAGCCGAAAACCTGCAGGTCGAGCTTTAACATTGCTGAATATAGGAGCATGTCTGTCTTGCACATATTCAGGTTAATGTACAGGAATAAAAGAGACAACAGAACCTGATTTGTGTTCTTATGTGAGCACCACGAAAGATCAGAGCACCGTCATCACTGCTGGCGTGAAGCTGGATTCACAGCAGTGTAACTGTGTTTAGAATCTCAACCATGCTGTAAGAAATGTAACCATATAAATACCAGAACTGAAATTCTCATTATTGAGTGCAACAATAGCAGTAGGAAGAAAAGGAGGTGATGATTGTGAAATAATTGCCTGCCTCTACCTGCTGAGGAAATAAGTGTCATTTTTTGTTATATGGATATATTATATAATGTTTTGCCATTAGTAGAAATGTATTTCTGTATCTGTACTTCTAGTACTGCATCTGTATTAACCATAGATGCTGCATAATCTGGAGATACCCTTATTCTAACTACCTAATCATACACATTAAAATTTCTCCAATTTTTTGTCCCTTTCTGCCCTCCCTTCTTTCATATAAAGACATTTAAATAGCTTCAGACAAATATCATGAAAGGGATCTGTGGAATTACTGGTTTACTTGTGTCACAGACTACTGTAAAGTGATGTGAGATGTGGAAAATACATTTAAAGCACTAGTCATGTTCACAAAAAACTGCTGAAATATTTTTTCAGTGAAAAATATGTTTCATCAAAAGATAAAATATTTTAAGTACATAGATTTAATTTTTTTTCTTAAAAAAAGAAAGGTAGTTTTAAGAAGAAAAACAGGTGATTTCCAAGTGTTGAAAGTTATTACATAACTTTGATTCTTGTTTTTTTCCTTTAACTTACGTGGATTTCCCCACTCTTTTTACATTATTTTATAAAAATACAAGCATCTCACTATTATAATTAGGAAGAACACACCCAGCTAGAGTAACAAAATAGCAACATAGTGCAGGCACCGTTCCCACTTTGTGGATCCCTTCAGCTTGGTTGTGGGGAAATAAAAAGATATAGCAAAGTTTTTCTTCTGTCGCTAAAAGTCCCTGCCAGTGTGAATCTCCCACCTGTGACCTTGCCTGGAATACAGGCAGCTCTAAAGCTCTGCCGTTTGTGCATACTAAGCATGACACAAAAGCTAAGTCTGAAATGTGCAAGTTACAGTATCTTGTGACAAGAATGTAGGACTCTGTGTCAGCATATTTTTTTTCTTTTGTAGACATTTGTTTACACGTTTTACGGCTAATTAAAAAAAAAAATTGGAAGGGACGATTTCATAAACTTTTGGCTGTAGAGTGAAAAGCAGACAAAGTCAATCAGAAGCATCCTGAAGAACCAAACTTGTAATCCCTGGGTTTTCATTCATCTTTTTCTCTTGGGGCTTTGATTTCCTTTGCTCTCCTCAATTTGTCAGTCCACAGTAATACTGTGACATGCCACACACATTAGCAGACCAGAAATTGTTACCTAGTTTATGATTTGGGTTTTAATTTCTCTTGGCCCAGCTGCTGTACTTTAATCTGTAACCCCAAAATAAATTTGGGGTTTATTTTGTAAGAAATCAGCACAATTTAATAAATTATTAGTATCTAGTTGTCATATAATATTTTCAGCAGCAGGTCTTGAAGCTTTTTACAGAAGGGACAACTTACATTTTACAGATGGAGAAACTCGGGCACTGAGACAGAAGAACCCTGACTTTAATATTGACATTGAAAAGCAAAAGAAAATTTCATTTTCAGGCAAAAAACCAATTTGTTCAGGGTAACTGCCTTGAATTTGACAGCTCAATGTACAGCTGAATTGGAAAGATACACTATCCTTGGTAAAGCTTGGTTAAATTAATTTAGTTTATAAGGGAATCAAAATAGAGGAAAAACAAGTATGTAGGAAGCAAAATATTACACTACAGGAAGCCTGAGGCCAGTGAATATAGCAAGAGAGGAGTATTTTGATCCTGGGTTCCTTTCAGGGGAATACTGAAAATGAGAAAGGCACAGATAGCCCTTTCCCTGATTAATCACTGTACAGATTGCACTGGGAAATCTGAGTCACTGAAATTAAATTGTTTGCCCCTGCCAGTCCTAATGCACATACACTGGTCTTTTTGGTCACCTCTGGATGGTGACAGAAGAGAAGCACCATCTCACCTGTTATCACAAACAGATATCAGTTTGGTTGGCTGTGTTGTTTCACTGTTTTTCAAGGAGAATTCATTTAATGAATTCAGTCTCTAGGATTTTTATCTCTTTCTGGGTTTATGTCATAGAGTCACAACACTTTGTTCGTATGCATATATAATACTTCAACATACAAATGATTTAGAAACCATTTTGCTTTTTGCAGAGGAAAAACGAGGTGTGCAGAGTGAATTCATTATCCCTTACATATTGAGTAATTTTTTTAAATTTAAATATATACCATATAAATAATTTTTGGTTTTTGCAGATACGTTCATATTTTCTGTAGCTATTTACTTTGAGTGAATGCTTTGAATTATTCCATTATGGTAATCTAGGAATTTGGATCTAAAAAAAGTGAGTTGTTGTTATTGGCATGTGTTTACATGGTTTAGGATGGAATGCCCCATACATTTAATTTTGTGTTACTTTATTTTTCATGTACCACACCTTAATGATAAAATAGGTGAATGGCACTGCTATAGTTGAAATGTAAGTCTGAAATATACTTCATGCTGCACACACCAAAGTGAGAAAGACCTCACTGATGACTTGCACTGTTACTTACGGAAAGCTTTCAGCAAACATTTCTGGTCTTTTCACAGAATTCTTGCATATTGAGAACTTTCTGTTATCCCAGGGACCAGCAAGGAAAGGCATAAGCTATACAAATATGATCTTGAGTATATTCTGAATTGCTTTGCTCTTAATGCCTGAAACCTTAGATAGTTCACTGTGGACTCTTGCCCAGTTCATATATTCACTGCTAGTTCTTGGTAACCAAAACTTACCAAGTGTGGATTTCCCATTGTTTTGCACTTGCTTATTGCCTGTTATCATTCAGTATCAGGTAAGCCTCCCAAGGTGGCTGATGGTCTAAAATACTTCTTTAACATGAGACCTTCTGTAAGGCCAAAGCCAGTGCATGGTATTTTGACAACTTTCTATGAGCATGTCTTGTACACATTATGTAAAGTCACATTAACATGAATTTATTTTGTATGCCAGTAGGAAAGAAAAAAATTTTGAAAGAGCTGGAAGGAAGAAGTGAAGGTTTCCTATTTTCTTTAAAGCAACTGACAGTGTAATTGACAAAGAAAATTCATCTGAGATGATACTAGACAAAAAGAAATAAAAATTATTGAGGACAAATGTTAGCATAGTATCTGAAGCTGAATGGGGAAACAAGCCAAAAAGGTGATGGTTGATCTCGTCTTTTTTTATTGTTTGTTTTTTTGCTCTTGCTCATGCTGTTAGAACAAAGCAACTGAGCCCACTGACAGTCCCCAAAGAGGAGAGTTTTTACCAATAATTTATGAATAAACTTTCCTTCAAAGAAACCATCAAAGCAAATATTCCTGAAACTCCGTCTTAGTCACTATCCCTCTGCTTTAACTCATGCTGGAGCTTGTAAGAGAGAAGCAGTGATTTTGGAAGTGACTGAATCCCTGAAGTTCCACTGAAATATGTTTCTGACTGGTAGACCTTATTTGAGATGGCATTTTTTGCATTCCATGTATCCTTTTATTGAAAGTAAACTGTATTTGATGAGGGCATTATGAAGTCGATATATTTAACGTGTGTGTGTGTGTCAGAAGAAGGTGAGTAATTGCTTCATGCATGTTGCAAATTGCCGTAAGCCATCACTGAGAAGTGCAGTCCTTTCCCTTGAATACACTTTCCCATCCCTCACTCCAGGGCCTGTTGTTCTGGCACAAACATTTATATGGCCACATAGGGAGCCACATCTGACAGCTGAGAATTTAAAATGAATTTAGGAAAAAAGAAATGTGAGTGTTTCAAAGAAGAGTGTTGCTTATCTGAGTGGAAAGAGATTCAGCTTCACATTGCCTAGAAGTCTGATAAGAGCTTTGCCAAACGCAGACCTGGTGGCTAAAAGACTATTTCACACTTGAGCAGATGCCCAACCAATATTAATATTTACAAAGCAGAATGCAGCAGCCAGTAATGTGGTTGTCTGCAGACTGAAATGCCTGATTGACTAACAGATAAATATGTTCTTAGAAGAAAGGGGAAGGTGAGAAAGGGGAATGATAATAATGGGCAACTTCTGAGGGACCCCCAGGGAATAGGGGGCTATATGAGGGATAAACAGGGATATAGAAGTCAGTATCCTTCCCCAGCCAAACAGCTACCTTCTCTGAATGTTATCTGAGGATACCAAATAGAATAGGAAATAGAACTGAGACTCTTAACCCACAGGTTAAGCATTTATAGTCTGTCCTGTGAATCATGGGAGGGAGATGCATTTGGGATGTGTTTCTGTAATGTGAAGATGGAGTGATTGTCTTTCTTTTTTTGTCACTGCCCTTACAGAGCTTTTGCAAGTATGCTGTTAGCTTTTAATCTTTTTTTTTCGTTTTTATAACTCAAGCCTGCATTTGAGGTGATTTCAAGAAAATAAACGTTTAAGAAAGGAGAGCTTAAAAACACTGAACATTCTGGACATTTTGATTCTCTGGTACTGTCCAGTATCCTGGGTGTTGAAAGACTATGAAGGTACCTCTGCCTTTAGCTACAAGGGCTAGAGTAGAAGCTGAAAGATGGATCTGTGTCAAGGGACTCTCTTCAAGTGTTCAGCATTAGTGAAGTAAACCTTCTGCCAGCACTAGGTAGGGGAAAGAAGCACCATTAGTCTTAAGGGAGTTTACAAGAGCAATATGATCAAATATCCTGCCTTTGATCATTTCCCTAACTCCTTTCTCGGCTATATTGAGAGTATCACCAGATAAGTCTTACTGACTTTCAAAGGCCAAATTTATAATTTGGTGGAGGTTAATATCAATTAACTATTTCTTTTAGGGAAAATACTGCATCTAATAGGTAACTAACAAGCATTTTTTGTGGTCAAAACAAAATATTTTAGCTCTTAACTGATTACCACTCAAAAATAATAAGTCAAAAAAAGACAAAATCAGAGCTAAGCATGAACCGACTCTACAGTTTGTAAATGAATGACAACCACATCTGCCAGATGTTGCCAAGATGTTACTGAAATAAAGCAACTGGGGCTATTCACTGTAACAAGTAAAGTTATGAAAGAAGCATGCTTTTTATAAAAGCTGCACTCAATTATCATGTATACCAATGCATTCATTTCTGAGATTCCCCTTCAAGCATCAAAATTATTTTAAGTACCTACATTTTCAGATTTTGGGCAAGGTAAAAATATTTCTATAGGTGGAGAGAGAAAAAAATCAACCAGTCTACATGTAAAGTACTTTTATATCAAATTACTGTCATTTTAAAATAAGAAAATCACTCAGTCATACTGCTACTAGTATAGTATTTGTATTTTATTGCTATTACTCTGCTGTTAGTGCAGAATGATATAGCACATGACTACCACTAAAGAATGTGATGATTTACCCAGAACTTAACATGGAGAATGTGAAGCATCTGGTTGATTCTGGAAGTTTGTGTTGCCTGCTAGGAAATTGTCAGGTGACTTTACAGTATTCCTTTAGCTGGGATAGACTTTAATTTTGCTTCTAGGATTTTGTAGAAGATTGTGCAATCTGATTGCTAAACAGTGCTCTCTTCAGGGGTAATCAGGAGCTTTGACATCTTTGGCTGCAAAATATTGACCTCGTGATATAATCCAGAAATGGATAAATCTGTCATGCAAAATACTTGGTGGGTGGATATTGGCGATATTGGTGCTTTCCTGACTTTAAATCTTTTGCTACAGATTCAGCTTGTATCTTATCAATTCCAAACTTTTCTATTCCAAACTTTTCGTTTTCTTCTTTTATGTCCAGCAGTGCATTAATGTCATAGCCATCTCTAACTTCACAAATAAAAATACCAGCTTCAACATTGGACTCTGCAGTTGGATATGGAAACCTGTGGTCTTTCCTGTCATCTTTAGCTTATCTGCCTTGAAAAGACACTTCACAGAATGACTTCAGAATTTTCAGATTAATATATTTAATAAAAAGCTGTGGTCTCTTCATTGGTTTTATTGAAATGCAACAAATTGCCTGTGTCAGAATTTCCCTGTCTCTCTCCTATTTAAGTACTGTTTGGCCTAGCACAAAACCCAGCTGGAAAAGTAACAAATGAAAGAATGTGGGTTGGTTATTTGTTCAAAATAAGATTCAGGTGAAATATCTAATGAATTCAAGCTGAGCACAGACAATTTATTATTTATTATTCTGTCATTCCATATAACAAAAATAGTTCCCTATCTATATATTAATTAGTCTTTTTATGTCATGAATAATGTTTGTATTTAAAATATAGCTTGACTGGAAAGGAGCAAAGAAATTTTCCTCATTGATTTATTTCACTCATTCTACTGCACCCTTTCTAGAAGTTAGTTTAACATCAGGTGGAAGTAAATGTGACAGTAAAATATTTTTATGTTATTTTGCTATTTTTTTTCTTTTGAGACAAAGCACTTATCACTTAGAGGCATGTGGCCCTAATCTGAAAGATGAATTGGTTCATTCACTTCAAGTACCACATAACCATTCACACACCATCAAGCTTAACACTATTAAAGGGTAATTTCCCCTGTGGGAGCTATGCCCAATACAGATGCTACACAGTGTCTTTTTATCTTTCCATGGCAGGTAAGGAGATTTAAATAAGTCTTCATCAAGAGTGCAATCACAGACATATTCTTCCTATTGAAATATCCATGAAATAGAAAATAAACACTCCTAAAAATCTTAGTACTCCAAAACATTACCAAGAAGACTTCAGTGTACAGTTCACACTTTGAAATTTTGTGTTGAAGTCAAAGCATATGAGATGCCTCATGGGCTTGGCAGTAGAGGACAGGAAATATTGTGGGATAATTTGCATGTCCTATTAAATTCTGAATGTAGTAAAACAGTTCCAAGTAATCAAGGAGTATGTTTTGCTTTCATCTCTTATAATCATCATGATTTCTTTTTAATTTCTCATCATTTCTTTAGTTTATTGTTATGGGTTCTGTATTCTACTGAACTTGATAATTAGGTCTGTGGTGAGATTTTCTTTAGAACATAATATTCAAATGTTTTTGCTCAAATATTTGGGGACTAAGGTTTTATCTGCAGTAATTTTGCCTGGTTTCATCTAAAGATTAATTGTCTAGGGATGCCAATAAAAATATGCTTTCTGGGTAAAGCACTGAAAAGTTATCGAAATCTTTCTTTTTTTTTTCCTAAGAACAGACGGTATTTTTTAACCTTATTTTCACCATTAAATTGCTTTTCTTCTTAGGTCTTTTTTTCAGTTGCACCAGAATGAACAGGCTTTGTTTTTAAATTAATTTTATGTAACTTAAGGTCACAGAGTATGTTGTCTTTGACTTAAATGGGGTCAACATTTATGTCTAAAACTTTCAAAAAACTTTTTTTCAGTTTCGGACTCACAGCTCAGAATTATCTTATTAGTGAAGCCAAACCAATTT
Organism: Dicrurus megarhynchus; assembly: GCA_013399195.1. Lineage (NCBI taxonomy): Eukaryota > Metazoa > Chordata > Aves > Passeriformes > Dicruridae > Dicrurus > Dicrurus megarhynchus. The sequence continues at coordinate 237,562 of VXAD01006275.1, read as the reverse complement.
ACATGCCCTGTAGATATGGATTTGAAGTTTTGCCAGAGCATAGGGCATGTTTACAAAACTGTTTTGATAAAATATTAGTAACCTAAGTGCTATTCGTCATGTCAGGGAAGCCCTGCTGAGATTTGCAAGCCCCTCTGTGGCAGTCTCATTTGCAGGCCAACATGCTTGGCTTTCTTAAATCACATAAAATTCAGGTTCTGGTCAAAGTACTGAAGTTGATATGTCAACAGTGCTGGCCTTTTACCCCAGAGTTCAGTACTTAGCACAGCAATAAGTCAAAGCCTCACAGATACTAATTCTCCCTTATGCCTGAGGGAAGTTAACTTACTTTTTCCAAATGAATATTTTACCCTGAAGTAATTGAAAGTGAAAGGGACATTATTTTCGGGTTTTTTGAAGCTCTTCTAATTTGCATTGACTATTGCCAAGGCTCAGTTGGGTCAAAAAACATGAAAACTGTGAGCATTTGTCTATCCATAGCAATGCATCACTCATCCCAAAGGAGGAAGAAAATAGGAAAGGCTGAATTTCAATCCTCCTTTCTCAAAAATACTTTGCTCTTATATACTAAGCGTTCTTTGGATCAAGCCTTTAATTCAAGAAGGGGTTTGAAATTTTGTACCAGATGAAACCCAAATTGGAAACTGAATGGCTTTTTTTTTGCTTGAAGCAATTTGAAGCCATGTAGCATAAGGACTCCTACACGAAATTTTATTCCACAGAAATTTCTATGCTGAACTCTTCAATTTTTCTCATAAGTCCAAGCTCTCTAGAGCAGAGCTTGTCAAGAGCACTTAGATATTTCTCATATTATATACTCAGTTATTAGTGTTGTTTGTTTGGTATGTTCATAATGGAGGAAATTCATCCATGGCCAGAGGGACAGCCATGGACTTCACACCACTTAATTCATGTGTAGGCCTGCATATTAGCCTTAAAATAGACATTTAAGGGGACATGACCTTCCTTCTCCCCTCCTCTCCCATCCTCCAGAACTAAGTTAGATGTAAATTGTGATAGCTATGGATTTAGCCATGGATTTAGCTTGATTTTGTACTGCATTAAGGAGGACAGAGTGCAGTAGTCAGGAAGCACCTTGTGAATTTGCCAGCCATAAAGGTACAGTTTTAACCTACAGCTCTAGTGGTAAGAGTCAGGCTGAATCCTGTGCAGGTATCGAAGTGAATTCATGTGTCGAACTGAGCTCTTAAGAACAGGATTTTCTTCTAAAACTGGAAATACCATTAATATGCCACTGAAAATGTCAGGGGTTTAGAGCTATCTTTTCAGAGCTCTTAAAAGTAATCTTTTTTATAAATAAAGTGAAATTAGACATAAAAGGTAATCATTTACCATTGAAGTGTGATATTAAGTACTCAAACTTATGGTAATGAAAGTGTTCCCACAGTAGCCATAATCTGTCATCAGATTTCACAGGTGACTTCTCTCTAAGATTTCAGTTTAGTGTAATACTTCCAGTCTTGGTGAAAGGTAATAAAAAACCAGATATATTAGATGAGTAAGTCATCAGTGTGAGATTTGATGAGTATTTTTTTCTGTGATTGTATATTAATTATAGTTAATTTTACTTAGATTCTAAAGATTAAATCATAAAACACAGTATGTTTCATCTTACTTTCAGTCTGTCTATAATGTAATTTTGAGATAGCAGGTGGAGGAGAATTTCATTCAGGAGTTTAACATATCTGTGTTCCAGACTAAAGGTCCTGTGTAGCCCCTAAAAATAAGGGCTTTTCACTATGTGAAAGAACGTGGAAAAAACTGCATTTTAAGTAAAGTCAAGGACAAATCATATACTGCAAAAATTATGAATCAAACTGCAAATATTATTTTTGAATTAGATATAATTTCTTCTACAGATACAAATAAAAATAACTTTTGTTCTCATAGCTATTATGTTCGTGAGCCACCCAATGTAACGTCAGTTTAAAACCCTGTTTCACTCCTGTGTTCATTTATTATTAAATCAACTAGGAACATGAAATTTATTTAGTTTCAGTACTTGACATCATAATTTTGTTAACAATTTTGCTTCAAGATTTTGAAGATGTTCTTGGAAGAAAAAATGTTCTTAAAGATGTTTGTTGAAGTTCTCAATAAATATAAAGTATTTACAAAAAGCTTTTTGTTTATGCAAGAGTTAGTTTTGTTTATGGCTATATCATTTCAAAGGAACTGATTTATTAATTGGGTTATTTCATTAATTCAATAGATTGTGTCAAGTAGAGCTGAGTTTAAGTGCATTTGAAGAAACAGGAAAGTATGAAGATAAAATAACCTGAAGATCTTTGTTTTCACTAAAATTACATCACCGAAAGACTCAAGATTTTGGGTTTGTTGGCTTGATTTTTTTAATTGGTTTAGGATTTTACTTAAATCAACAAACAGGCTTTATTTTATAGTGCTAGCAACAGAATTGATAAAACTCAAATCAGTTCACTTATGCATATGTTCTGAAACAACAGTAAAAGATAGCATCTTTTCAGCAGATTTCGTCCTTTTTGATTGAGGTGGTGTATATTGAACACATATAAAGTTTTTCCCAAATGACTGTTTTTATATCAGCTTCAACTCTTATCTACATGTCTTGCATCCAGCTATAGCCATTGTACTCCAGAGCTAAGATTTTTCATTATTCGTTTCAACACAGTAGTTACTAAAATAGCTAACTGCAGCAATCTATGCATATGTTCACAACTTCTTTTACATTCTGCAGTAAAAATAAGCTGAATTATAAACAAAAAAAATTATCTTTGAGACACTGTAGGTAAAAGGTATCTGAGTCAGGAAGTTAATTCATGCATCTGACACTGTGCATACAGGAAACCAGGTATTTGACTGAAGAAAGAGGAGAATCATTAAGAATGATTTGGGTTGAAAGGGACCCTCAAAGGCCATCTAGTCCAAGCCCACCCTGCAGTGAGCAGTGACATGTTCAACGACATCGAATTGCTCAGAGTCCCATCCAGCCTGACCTTAAATGCTTCCAGGGATCGGGCATCCACCACTTCTCTGGGCAACCTGTTCCTGTGCCTCATCACCCTTATTGCAAAAGCTTTCTTCCTTATATCCAGTCTAAATTTACTCTCTTTTAGTTTAAAATCGTTATTCCTTGTTCTATTGCAACAGGCCCTGCTAAAAAGCCTCTCCTCATCTTTCTTGTATTCCCTTTAGGACTGGAAGGCTGCAAAAGGTGTCCCCAGAACCTTCAGTTCTCTAGGCTGAACAACCCTAACTCTCTCAGCCTGACTTCCTAGGAGAGGTTCTCCATCCCTCTGATCATCCTTGAGGCCTCCTCTGGACTCGCTCCAACAGGTCAATGTCTGTTGTATTGTCCTGAGTGGAGCCCCGCCCAGCCCCAGCCAGGTCCCAGCCAGGGGTGCAGACTCCCCGCGGGCCCCCCGCAGGCCGGAGTTGTCCCCGGATGAAGGGAGACAGAGGCGGCACCACCGACTCAGGATGGCAGAGCGACTCCAAACCGGGGCGGTCCCGGGCTGGGAACTCCCTTTCCAATTGGTTGTTGGCTGCTGTGGCTCCGCCCCACCCCATGGGCGGGGAAAACCGAGCTGCACAGCCAGCACCAGAGAGAGAACATGTGGCACCGACAGAATAAACAACTACCAGACCCCACGTGTTTGCTCTCCCGTCTCGCCTTTTTTTCTCTGCTCCGGGAGGTTGAGGGGGTGCCCCGAGGGACCCCCTGGGACAGTAGCTGTTCGCTAAAGAGCTACCGGCGAGGGCAGCACGGGAACGAGCACAGCAGGCTAGAAAGGTATTCTCAAGCTTGTGAGGAGCTGCGCGGCCACGGGGATAGCTCCGAGCTCGCCAGCACCCCACACAAGAAATATAAAAAACAATAAATGTCCTTCCTGTGCTGGGGACCCCAGAGCTGGGTGCAGCACTGCAGGTGGCATNGTCCCGGGCTGGGAACTCCCTTTCCAATTGGTTGTTGGCTGCTGTGGCTCCGCCCCACCCCATGGGCGGGGAAAACCGAGCTGCACAGCCAGCACCAGAGAGAGAACATGTGGCACCGACAGAATAAACAACTACCAGACCCCACGTGTTTGCTCTCCCGTCTCGCCTTTTTTTCTCTGCTCCGGGAGGTTGAGGGGGTGCCCCGAGGGACCCCCTGGGACAGTAGCTGTTCGCTAAAGAGCTACCGGCGAGGGCAGCACGGGAACGAGCACAGCAGGCTAGAAAGGTATTCTCAAGCTTGTGAGGAGCTGCGCGGCCACGGGGATAGCTCCGAGCTCGCCAGCACCCCACACAAGAAATATAAAAAACAATAAATGTCCTTCCTGTGCTGGGGACCCCAGAGCTGGGTGCAGCACTGCAGGTGGCATCTCACCAGAGGGGCAGAATCCCCTCCCTTGCCCTGCTGCCCACGCTGCTTTGAATGTAGCCCAGGATATGATTGACTTTCTGAGCTACAAGCATGTTAAGATCCAATGAGAGATGCCTCTGCCTGAATTAAGATGCACATGAGTCCATATGCCAAAATCAGTAATACAGATTTTATTTAAGAGTAAATGTGAGAGAGTAGAGAGATAGAAATAAATAGAAAAGAGAAAGGGAGGAGAGAGAGAGAGAGAGATCTAGCAGAAGATAGTCACCACCCATGGATCCAGCATCATCCTGTTGGTCCTTCTTCAACCTGGACTTCTTGGTGGTGAGGGTCCCAAGGTGGTTAAAAACTTTTTACTGTCACAGCAGCAGGAACAGTAACACAAGTAATCATACAGCATCCAGTAGCTATCCCAACCTGTAAAAATGTAAATCCAATTGCAATCAGAGTGCACATTTCCAGGTCCCGTCCAGCCTCTCATCGACCAGCACCCCCAAGTCCTTCTCAGCAGGGCTGGTTGTGATCTGATAAGCCCCTGTCCTGTATTGATACTGGAGGTTGCCCAGATCCAGGTGCAGCACCTTGCACTTGACCTTGTTAAACTTCATGGGATTTCCATGGGCCCTGTTCTAGGGCTTGTCCAGGTCCATCAGGATGGTGTCCCATCCCTCAGGCATTTCAACCGCACCACTCAGCTTGGTGCCATCTGCAAATTTGCTAAGAGTGCACTTGCTTAATCTATGAATCTTCTATTTCATCTTCATCTGTGTCATTGATGAAGACATTAAACAGGTCTGGTCCCAGTAGAACCTAGAGGGACACCACTTGTCACTGATGCCCATCTGGATATTGAACAATTGACCACTACCCTCTGGATGCAACCATCCAACCAATGCCTTATCCACCAAACAGTCCACCCATCAAATCTGTATCTCTCCAATTTAGAGGGAAGGATGTTGTGAAAAACCATGTCAAAGGCCTTAGAGAACTCCAGATAGATGACATCCATGGCTCTTGCCATGTCCACTGATGTAGTCACTGCACCATAAAAGGCCCCTAAGTTGGTGAGGCAGGATTTGCTCTTGGTGCAGCCAAGTTATGGAGCACTCAGCTTAATTGGATTTGAATATGATATCTTGTGTTTTAAGGCTGTTGTACTAATATTGTTGTACTAATAAGTATAATATTTAAGAAAATAAGTGTAAAGAAAAATTCAAATATAGATAAGCAGAATATCATTATTTTTTGCTTTTAATGTTTCCAATGTAGTATTTTTCTCTGATGTAGGAGGTAGAGCTAAAAGAATCTTCAAATAGTTATTCAGACTGCACTTTATGAATATCTGCAGCAATTTATGTAAATACATGGTTACAATTTTCAACCAACATTTTGTGGCCACTGGATGGTTTGCTGTGGTGTTTGGCGTGTTCTTTCACTGACTGGAGTTCTGTCGCTTTGTTATTGTTTGATCAGGAATTCAGAGGGAATTTGTTCTGGTTTCTGTTTTGGTTGTTGTGACTGATAAAAGCAATTTTCACTTCAGAGAATTAAGTTTATAAGTTTCTAGGTAATTTTCCATGCATATTTTCTAGCGATTGAAAGGGAGTCTTTTGTTTGTTGGTTCTCTCTTGTTGGGTAAAATCTGTGCCGAGAGCTACACAGATGAGGAATAAATACAGTCAAAGTAAATGTAATATGCCTTCCTGATCACAGAAATGTCTTTGACATATTCTTTCGAGTCTACTAGACTTGGGAGTCTAGTAGCCACCTGTGCTGGTTTTGGCTGGGGTAGAGTTAATTTTCCTCTCAGTGGCTTGAACTGTGTTTTGGATTTGTGGAGAAGACAGGGTTGATAACACAGAGATGTTTTTGTTACTGCTGGGCAGGGCTTACACAGAGCCAAGGCCTTTTCTGCTTTTCATAGGGCCATGCTGGTGAGGAACTTGGGGTGCATAGGAGACTAAGAGGAGACACAGCCAGGACAGGTGACCCCAACTGACCAAAGGGATATTCCAGACCATGTGACATCATGCTCAGTATATAAAGTGGGGGGAAGAAGGAGGAAGCGGGGGGACATTGGGAGTAATGGCGCGAGTCTTCCCAAGTCACTGTTACATGTGATGGGGTCCTGCTTTCCTGGAGATGGCTGAACACCTGCCTGCCCGTAGGGAACAGGAATTAATTCCTTGTTTTGCTTCGCTTGTGTGCGCAGCTTTTGCTTTCCCTATTAAACTGTCTCTATCTCAACCCATGACTTCTCTGGCTTTTACCTTTCTGATTCTCTCCCGAATCCTGCTTGTGGGGGAGTGAGCAAGTGGCTGTGCAGTACTTGGTTGCTGGCTGGGGTTAAACTATGACACCACCATAGTAAAGGTGATGAGTAAGCCCAGGTAAAGGGCTAGCTCACTTTCTAACTTTCTGTGAGATGCAGCCACATAAGAGCATTAAAGGAAAAAGAAGTGGGAAGTTCAATGGCTGCTGGAACTGCCTGGAGGAGAAATGCTACCTGGGAGCTGTTTGGAGAACTGGGCAGTGGAGAAGGCAACTGGACATATCTTTGCAGAGGAGAATAATTTGGAGAGGACCAAAATGCAGTGACTCACTTCAGCCTCTCCAAGTTGGGGAATCAGCAGCTGGTGGAGGTCCTGGAACAGGCAGGAGCAGGAGAGACAGGTTGTAAGTCAGTGATTATTTTTTAGTGTTACATGTGGACTTGGCAGTGTCAGGTTAACCGTTAGTTAGACTTGATGATCTTAAAGGTTTTTTCCAGCCTAAATGATCCTGTGATTGATTCTATGTGCACAGTTGAGCAAATATACTTTCTCTGAGTTTTTAAAAACTATTCTGTACTACTGGAAAATAAAAGTAGTTTCAGGTAGACTGAACTACTTGAATGTCTTTAGTGTTATTCTGGAATGGCTGAGGAGGTACAGTGGAGAGTGTGGCAGCACAAAGGGCAATAAGGAGATGTTTTCTGAATTAGAAATGTAGCTAAATTTATCTGATAATCCTTGATGTTGAAAATTAAACAAATCTTTTGTAGATCCTTTTGTATATATTTTTGTATATATTTGTATATATTTTAAAATTCTACTGGGTTTCAGCAGGCAGAAAATACTGTAAGGAAAACCTCCCCTGTAGCAGAAGTGTTGCATCTGTTAATAACATACTACTGAGAAAGCAGTGCAGAGGCATATAAAGAATTCTTTGTGAGGGAGGATTTGTTAATTTTTAAAAGGAGAGGTGTGGGAGAAACTTGTGTTTTGATTAAAGTCATTGTGAATTTAGGCCGTTCAATGGAGCATACAGAGCTCAGTGCTGTAAAGTACTGAACCTCAGGGCTGTGATCCAAAAAAGCATTTAAATATCTGCCTATTGTCTTGCTCCTGAATCATCTTGTAGCAGGAAATGGATCTTTTTATATTCTTGAAGGTGTATTTCAGTGGGCTTTTTTGAGATAGATCCTTAGTACATTGTGGGTTTGAGCCCATGAGAATGAGGAGTACCAATAAAGAACTAAGTACAAAGCAACCAACAAGAAATAACATCTTGATATATGAAGTTGCCACAAAAAAAATTGGCAGGAAAGAGACTTGAAGACTACTGAGTATTGCTAACAAAAAGCTTTAGTTTCTTAGTCTTAGTTGTTATGTTTGAAGAAGCCAAGATTGTAAACTAGATTAGATATTGATGTTAATCATGTTACTGAAAATCAGAGTAACAATACTGAAATCACTGTCTGATTAACTACTCGTTTTTATAATTGCATGCTGAAAAGCCAGAGTAGTTCCATAATGCCAGCTGACTCTCGGTTTAGCATATTCATATAATCGTTTGAGGTATGAAATGAAACACCTGATACAACAATAGAAAGAAGGCATGTAAATTTATTTAAGAAGGTGATCATATTTCTGAAAGAGAAGGAGGAGGGAAATCGCTGCAGCCATGTGTAAAATATTTGGGTTGAATATAATGAAGTGGAAAATTGCTTGTGTTTTTCACTCTGCATAATGTAAGTACAAGCCCTGTAGGATTGTTGTCTCTCTTTGGCTCTTGATTATTCATGGCTTTCTCTAGATGGACTACAGAAATAGGACACAGCATCCTGGGATGCTGGCTAAAACAAAAGAAAAGCAGGTTGTTGAATGCTGCTGTTGTTAGACTAATCTTTATTTTCCTTTGTGAATTGCTTTGGTCCTTCCCCCTCCCCCCCATCTCGTATAAAATATTGCAATCTTCTTAGGTTCCTTTGAGTCACAGAACTGCACTGTCAAAAAGACCACTGGAGTGTTTGTATTGCTTCTGCATTCTTTGTAATTGCATTTCTAATTTGTAATTCTGAACAACAAAATGTGAATCAAAAATCTTACAACTCTGTCCCAGTGACCCAAGGTGGAGCTGTCATACCCTGAGTTTTGGTACTGGCAAAGGCAGTTAACTAATGCTGGTGGTGTCTGGATAAACTCTAAGGATAATCTAGTTTTCATAAGATATTTTGATACCTAACCTGTTTGGACACTTTCAGGATTTGTAGCAAACACACAACTGCCACTGAATCCCCACTCTACATTTGCATTGAGATCCTTAAATATTTTTGAAATTTTTCCCTTTGGTCCAATCCAACATCCCTTGAACTCCATGGATATTTCTGTCATCTTTGGATAGTGTCCTAAATTAAGATTGTGACGCTTATATGATGCCAGCATAGCATCATTTCACTTCACAGCTGGAGTTTTGAAATAAGGCTTCAAAACTGAAAATGTTTGTACAGATTTAGAGGCTACCACTTAATTTTCACATTCATATTCTGCTTAAGACTTCAAAGCAAAAATGATATATAGAGGGAATAAGAGTCTAGATCTGATGTTGAGGCGTGTGAATTGCTGAGCAGTGCCTGCCAAGAGGCTGGTGGGCCACTCCCCCTGCCATGGCAGAATGCCTCTTTACCCATAACTTCATAACCTCCTTTTCCCTGCCAGCCTGTGCGGTAGGAGGTGTACAGCTGAATTCTCAGCTTGCACCGAGGCAAGTCTGGGATAACAACTGACAGTAAGAAGGGCAGTGAAATCACTACAGGATAAAAAAAACCCAAACCCTAAAGACTCTGTCAGTAGTGAGCGATCTCTGTGTTATCCTAGGTTTAATACTCTTTTTTCTGTCCAGGGCTTCTGCAGAGTTGACATCTGCAGATGTCAGTATCAGTAGACTGTTCAGGGAAGGTGAATTAAGAGCTTCCAAAAAAAATTAAAATCTAAGCCCTTGGAATATTTTTATTCAAGTGAAGAGCTTTCAAATTGTACAGTAGTATTTCCCTTATACAACAAAATCTTATTTATCATAATAAACTTCTTGCAGCGTAATAGCAAACTAGCTTGTTTAAACTTGCATGCAAGGATTTGCAGTGCAGCTAATCTGTGAGCATTATGCACCCTTCCTTACCTGGATTCTCAGGCAGGCAGTGAAATTACTCTTGCTGTAAACATTTTTAGGAGTGAGAATTCTGAGGACCAGACCTTCAATTTGTGAACCAGTTGTGTATAGTTTTTTTGCCTACAAGGAAATGACACCAACTTTTGCCAGCTGAGACTCTGAATCGCGTTTTTCTAAATGGTATCTGATCAGTTTTCTGTGTAAAGCAGTGCTTGCTTAATACTTTTTCTCTCCTGCCTTATATTAGGGCCCCCCCAGCGAACTGTTTCCCCCAAACAAGACCATGAAGAAAGGAAGCACGACAAAGTCTTGGACAAGGGCAGTGAAAGTGGGACTTCTTGTAATGAGTTGTCCACCTCAAGCTGTGACAGCCACTCGGAAGCGAGCACCCCTCAAGAAAATGCCACCAGCACTCAGCCATCCACAGCCCACCAGCCAAATACTCTGACTTTGGATCGTCCGTCTAAGAAGGCCCCAGTGCAGTGGATGCCACCGCCAGACAAACGCAGGAACAGTGAACTCTTTCAAACTCTCATTAGCAAGTCCAGAGAAACGAATCTTTCCAAAAAGAAGGTGTGTGAGAAGCTGAGTGTCGAGGAAGAAATGAGAAAATGTATTCAAGATTTTAAAAAAATCCACATTCCAGATTACTTTCCAGAGCGCAAACGTCCCTGGCAGTCTGAACTCTTACAGAAATATGGGTTATAGTAATCAACTCTTTCCTGACATATCTCTGGAGCATTTGATGTTTATTACATTGCCGCTAACTTACTGATGTCCTCCTCCTGGCTGACTCTGCCACCAGAGCTATTCCTGCTGCTTATTTCTTTCTGTGAACAGTGGATGTTGGATAGTACATGTTTTTCTTTAAAAAATATATATAAAAAGATAGAAACTTAAAAAATGCAAAAAGTGTCTCATCTAAACCACTTCATAATAGCAAAGAAAATAAGTGCATGGTCAAGAAAGATGGTTTTCAAACCACAGTCATTTGAGCTTCATTATTGTTTTGGAACTTAAATAAAAATCTCAATCATCAGTTAACACCTCATTTTATGTCACCATCAAAAATGACTCAGACTTGCTAAAGACGAAGAGAAACAGGGTTTAAAATTCAGTTGAACTGGTTTTGGAACTAATTCCCAACGTTCTGTCAATGTTAATGCAATAAAGCAAATACCTATTTTGCATGAGCACAATGTTACAAATAAATCACACAAGAACAAGAGGTTGTCTGTTGCTTGGAGAATTACTTGTTTGATACCAAGCCTATAAACGTAAAATGTCTAAGGGATTGAATTTACTTTGTTCTGGATCTGTGATTTTTTTGTGTGTACAGTGTTCTGTATGTAAGGATGGTGTAAATATGCCTTATATTGTTTTATTATTGCACCAACAATGTTCATCTATTAGTGCTTGTCAGGATTATTTCTGTGAAATGCAAATTTATGGCAGATTGTGAAAACTGGTTTGATGGTCTGAAAGTTTTTGTTATGTTAGTTGCTAAAAATGGAGAAAAATAAAAGAGACTTTAATGTATTTATTAAAAGAACCATCTGGTAGATTATCTTGGCTGTTGTTATCTCCTCTCCTTTTTAAATAGAATCAAGCAAGTTTTTACTTTTTGTTCAATATTTTCATAACTGCTCTGCTGGAAAAAAAAAAAACAGAACAAAAACGTATTTGAAGAGTGGGAAAAAATATTCAGGGTAGTGCCATTTAATTGGAACTGCCATATAGACTCTAAGAGAAAGAGACTCACACTAAGAAGCAGCAGGGGATGAACTAAAAAATTGAGTGGTTTTACAAACAGAGCGGAAAGCAGTTCCAATTTGACAAGTTTACAAAAATCAGCTTAGAAATAGAAGATTTAAAATATCACAGCAGAGTGTGCTACATTTACAAATGAAAAGTTTGTGTGAATAGTCAGCTCTGTATGGCAAACCTGTTATCTCAGCTCAGATACGGGAAAATAAATTCCTTTCTCATTACAGGAACACCAAGAAGACAACTGTGGTTCAGACAGCCATAGATGAAATGGGTAAGGACTGCTGGAGTTCACAAAGCAGCTGCTGAGTTCTTACAGACTTGAAATTATTACTGTGAGCACACAAATGTACACGTACACATTTAGAAGGGTTAATCTCCATACGAGTTCTGTACCACTAACTGCACAGTTGTGTCAGAAGAGATGTTTTACATTTTATGGTAGTCTTAACTTGTTTAGCTAAAGTAAAGAAGATTTCTTGTATTATAATTGCCGGGGTTATTCCTGATACCTGTATTATTTTATAATCCTCTAAAAAGCCACTTTAAAAAACTTATAATAGTAGCTCAGCAACTTCATTCACCGATTCTTTTCTTAACCTGTCTAGAACTGGTTGTTCTCCTGTTCAGTTAATCAGCTGGCTTCAGCATCTTTTTACAACATTTTAATAACCTGAAAGACTATACCTGGGATAAGTCTAGTCTGAAGTGATGCAGACCAGTATGAAATCACTTGCCTTCTCAGGTTTGCCTTTATGTTCCTTGCTTGCTTCTTCCTGGTCCAAAAGATCTGTTCTTTCTTTTGAAAGTTTAATGCTTCTTAGACACGTTTAGGATTTACTTTCTATCTTTTCTAATCTTTGGCTTCCTAGTCTTTACCTGATGAAATTCCAACTGTTTAACCATGGCTTATCCTCCAGTGGGTACAATTCTAGTTTTACTTAGTCCAAAGTTAGACTAATACTGAGAGCTTTGTTTCCATCTAGGATTATACATTTTAGATGCAGACAGCATCTTGAGCATTCCCAGTAAACCTTTCTGTTGAGTTTGGAGGTTTGTTTTGCCTTCCTAATTATTCTCAGTACTCTAGGAAGTAACTGCCTGAGGTATGCTTAGGTGATTTTTCGACCTATTGGTTTTAATTTGTCAGTATATAAATATTTTTATGAGCTTTTTTTATCTTTTATTGAACTGCCTAAAATTCCTCAAAACATGTTCATTCATTCCTGAAGAGAACAGAGTATTGTGTTAATATGTATCTTAATACGTGAGTACGGTAAGATTTTTGATAACGTTAACCACTTTCCATGTGTTCATGAGGCATGTGAGTGATGTGGCAGATGAATTACATTACTGTTACTTGGTAACCACAGCGGCATCTGAAGACAAAGTGCTTTGGTTTTGGAATTACACCGTCCTTCTTTCAGAGTGAAAAATTCCAACGTGTTGTAGTCAGAGAGAGAGGGGAGCAGCCACAGGTCTTGTGAATCCCTCAGTCATATTTTCTAATTCCCATCACACTTTTCTTCCAGTTCACCCAGTTAGAGCTCCAACCCTATCTGTATAGTTATTGTCTTACAGTTTTCAGACAATTAGGGAGAACACAAGCTGAGACATTCAGTGGAACAGGGGGAGCTTGTGGGTGTTTAGATGGCTGTGGTTGGTTGGAAGCTCCCAGGTATTACAAGAGAATTTTATATCAGAAGTGCTTGGGGGGTAGATTGTTTCCCATTGTCTTACGTTCTTCTTATTTTCCTATGATAGCTGCTTTTTCTTCTTTCATTTTGGTCGTCTTTTTCTCTTCTTTCCAGCTATTCACTTTGTTACGCACTGGAATAGTCTACCATGGGAATCTGTGCCTTTTACTGTGTTTCAGCAGAGGTGGTCAGTACACTGAATTTCCACTCCATTTGAAGCTTATGAAGATAATGTTTTTCTGGAAAAAAAGAAATCCAAATACTGATATTGGTCAGTATTGAATTGTAACCGTAGAATGGTTTGGGTTGGAAGACACCTTTTAAAGCTCATCTAGTCCAACCCTCCTGCAATGATCACAGACATCTTCAACTAGATCTGGTTCCAGAGTCTCACTATCCTCATCATAAAAAATATCTTACTCATAACTAGTCTGAATCTACCCTCTTATTTTAAAACCATTAACACTTTTCCTTTCACAACAGGTCCTACTAAATGTTTGTCCGCATCTTTCTTATAGTCTTACATTTTCTTATCATATCTGTGTCTCTCCAGTTCAGAGGGGAGGATGTTGTGGGGACTGTGTCAAAGGCCTTATGTAAGTACAGATAGATCTGTAGCTTGTCCCTTGTCCACTGATGCAGTCACTCCATCATAGAAGGCCCCTGGATTGTTCAGGCAGGACTTTCCCGTGGTGAAGACATGCCAGCTGTCTGCCATAGCACAGCTTCTAAGAGGATCTGTTCCATGATCTTCCCAGACACAGAGGTGAGGCTGACAGGTTGGTAGTTCCCAGGGTCCTCCTTTCCATCCTTTTCATAAATGGGTGCAAATTCGGTTTAGTGTAATTAAAGACTAGGTAGGTTTTAGTCATCATTATTATAATAAAACATAAGTGATAATTGCTTTGATAAAATTTATTTCAAAAATTAAATAAAGAAAAAATAAAAATTCATAATTTAACATGTAAATTAAGCATATTTCTGGAAGGAAAGCAATTCTTAAAAAAATAGAATTCTTGCTTTTGCAGATTTTCTTTCTAAATCAACACAATTCCTTACATGATGGTTTTATTGGGAATTCAACATGAAATACATATCTCATGTTTTTCCAATTAGTTTAATTCTTAATATTTAACATGTTCAGAAATGTAGAATCATATCGTTCAGATTAAAGATTTGAAACTGATAAAAATAAAATCTTCCTTTATAAGTAATCTCCCAGCTAAGCTAGTATTTCATGAGAGTAATTAATTAGAATCCGATGCCAAAGTAATGTTATTATTGCCCATATTTATTCACTAGAGAAGTGAATTTTAAGCCCTCATGATAAATGTTACATGCACTAGTTTTTATGGTTCTAACTGAATGTTGGGGAATAGAGATACAGTTTTGCCATACAGTGATGTTTACACTTTAAAATGTGTTAACAAAGATCAGAATGACATGTTGGACTAGTCTATTACTGAAGAATTATTCCATTAACAAAAATTTTTAAGTCTTAGAATAATTGAAATTAATTCTAAAATAGAATTTTAGAATTAACTTTTGATTTCCTTTGAATGAATAAAAAAATGATAAATTGCATAAAATGCATAATTTTGTTGCCTCCTGTAAAAAAAAATAGTGCTTATGCAAAATAGTTTGACTTGCTAATGCTGTCTTTGTTAAGTAATGATATTTAAAAATATACTTCCTGCTGGAGGTGGAAAACCCGAATTAGTAACAAGAGGGCAATGTTGGGTTCCTTTTACAAGTGACTCATGTCCTGAACCAGGCTCTTTGTAATGCTCGGAAATTATCAAGAAATCTTCAGGTTTTTGCAGGATTGCACCCCTGGTGTGGCTCATCATAAAAATAGCATTCACACATTACTTCAGCTTATATATTACAGGCCAGAAAGTAGTTTCTTCTTTTCCAGGATCTGTTTTCTAGAAGAAGTTTTCAGCCTGCTTCATATTTTCCGCTCTGCCCCTCTCTTTTTCATTGTTATTATGGACATCCATACAGTCACTTTTATTTAAGAGCTTATTCTTTCCTTTCCTGAAGACATATATTCAAATTCAGAAGAGACTAGACTACACTGGAAAGCAATGGGGGAAGCTGGACACACTGGCAGTGTTGCTGGTTTGAATAACTTCAGCACTGCTGGCAAGAAGATGCCATAAAGCCCAAGCTGGAAGGCAAAGTCACATTGCCTTACAACTTGTGCTCTGTTTCAGACTGTCAGGTGTCACATCCCTTTAGCAAAGACTAGTCCTGCAGTGAAACAAGCCACAAAGGTATTATTCACTGATAAATGAACCACTGATGCTGTCACCATCCTGTTGGCCACCTACACCTGCTGTGTGTTGGTGCTGCAGGTAAATCAGATGCCCAAGTTCAGAGATGGTGGTGCTGGGCTGCACGAGGCTGGTGCAGGTAAGAGCTGTGAGAGCTCCTCCTCACACCCTACACCCATCCCCATTCATGGGGATATAGAGCAGGCTGCTGTAGTGGGTACTTGCCTTCATACCAGAACACCTTGCATCACTATCTGAACTGGGATTCTTGTTTTATTCTGCTGGATCATTACTGTTTGCACAGAAAACAGCCATTCAGTGGGACCAAATCCCAGCATTCTTATGTGTAGAACCACAGCAGAAGATGGCAATCTCTCCTGCTTTAGCACACTCTTCCTTCTTTGAAATTGGGCTTGTGACAGCATGAAATGGGGTGCTGAGGAAACAGAGTAAAAATGGTGCCCAGAAGAGAAACTCAGCAGCGACTGTGTTCCCGTCTGTTTGGAGCCTGGCACCCTGGCAATCCTCAGCTGCAGGCATTAGATTGTGTAAGGCACATTGGGGAAAAGCACAAATGGACTCAATACAGTTAGTGATGAATATAACAGAAGTATTTGAGAATTTTCTCCTCCCCTAAGGACTCTTCCTCTTCTTACTGGGCCATCTCTTCTCCTTAGATAATAAGGAAAAGGAATTGTGAAAAACAGTAATAGACCAGATGGATGTAGTGGGAATATCCATGTCTCTATGTCGTATTGCCTTTTAAAATTTCTCTGTTTTTTCACTATGCTAATATCACTTTATGTTCCTTCATATACTTTATATTTCCTTTATAAAAAGGAAATGTAGAAATAGCTTGATGGAATTAGTTCTAAGACCCTAGTTCATATAATCCTTCGTGGACATATGAGATGAAGTTCTAGCATTGAGCATGTTAAGTATTTCAATTACAGTGCAGGGTAATTTTTAGCAAGGAGTCACCCCAGAACAGATGACTACCAGTAACAAGAAGTTAATTAAACTTACATAAAAGGAATGGAAATCATAAATAGGCAATAAATAATCTTTCCAGATTCCAAAGCAACATTTAATTCTGAAAAACTATCACTTTACCTGTTATCTGCTTAACATGCATGCGATTCATTCATTTAGTACCGATCAATTGATAATGTGCTCCAAACTTAGATCCCTCCTGATATATTGCTGAAAAACTGTTTTCTTCATAAATATATACTGTACATAGTAAATGTAAAGTTTTGACTGCAGGCAACACCTGATAGAATGTTTTTCATCCCTACTGGATTGCTAGTTTGGCCTAGGAGGAATTGTGAAAACTATCAATCAATGACCCTTAAAAGGTTTTTCCCATTTCTTTTCCTATTTAGGTGAGTTGTGTGTTTCATATGGTGTCATTTTTCTGTCGAAGGTAGCCTTTGATTCAATGCAGCACGAAATAGTCACTGACACCGTGGCCCTGAATTGTTCTGATTTATACCTACCCCTGATTTAAATTACATTAGTAAGCTTCTGACACGAGCAGTTTAGGTGACTGCTGAGTGATTGAACACCTGCCATACAGTCAAGAAATGAGCTTTAACAAGACAGGGATAAAAGTAGTCCTCCATGCCGCTGTGGATTTGGAGGCATCCCAAAGCCTCCAGCCCCTCCAGCACATGTCATGTGATGCTTCCATCTCTGGACAGGGAGGGATGAGAAGCCCTTGTGTATCCTTTGGCAAGGGCAAGCTTGCTTTCACCATCTTGCAGAACTAAGACCAGTCTTTGGGAAAAAAGTTGCTCTTTCACAGGTTTTATGATGCCAGTCCTGAATGTCCTTATGGAAAAATTAAAGAGCACCTTCTTGGTCTCTGATGAAAAAGTAAGCTTGACTTCTATTTTTGTTCCTACAGTCACTAAATTTATGTGAACAATTACCTGAAGCTTCCCTGGCAATTTAAGGACTGTTGTTTCAAAGACATCTCATGACTCTTCTTGAATTTCTTCCAGCTGTTCAGCGGTGTTTTGGGAAAGAGGATGCACATATTCTAGTTTTGGTCAGTAACGGAAGGACAGAGGTAGGAAAAAAAGATTCCCTTCCTGCACTGTGATGGGATGTTTCCACTTGTAGAATTAATTATTAATTGTTTTTATATTGCAAATTATGTCACTTTTTTTCTTTCTTTTTTTTCCCCCATCACTTTTTCCTGGAAATATATAGCCCAGATTTTCAATTATTTCTAACCAGGCTGCTTTCTTCAAATGTTCATAAAATGTTTTACTTTTCTCTGTATTTCTAATTACTTTCAAATAAGGCTTTGTTTGTTTGGTTTTTTTTTAATTGAATTTCATGAACATTCCACTTACTTTAACTTTGAGAAGATGGCAAACAAAACATACAAAAGAGATTTTCACAGGCACACAGAGGTCCCAAATTCCCTATGGCATTTACTGAGACTTGCACACGTAACTCTTTTTTTTCTTTACTGTTTCTGAAAAACTCATGTTATCTCTGCGGTGACCCCTATGCTCTTCCCCTCATCTCAGTAAGACCTATCATCATCTTTAACCACAGACTTCTGCTTCCACTCCAAATCAGTTTGAATTAATTTACAAGTAAGGTTTCTCGACATGGAAATCAGGAATTATTATGCTGTCCCATTCCTTTCATCCACTAATTCTGTAGTGCATTTGAAAGGAGTAATCAATCAAGTTTGTCTGACAAGAGCTGTGTTTTAGTACTCGTTGTATGTCTGTCTTAGTCCCAAACAGTGGTAAACAGCAATTGTCTGAACCAATCTGTGATAGGCATCTCAGCAGGAGGCAAGTAGTGATGCTGCTCTGTCAGATACAGAAATGAGAAGAACTCTTACACATACAAGCTTTCAATAAATTAGCTGTACATCAGTGTTTCTGAAAAGCTACAGAAGTTTTCCAAAGTCTTCTGTGTCCCTCTGTAAGTCTTCACACACGGTGAAACTGTCATGGGGGAAAGAGAGGGAAATTAAGTCAAGAACAGGACAAAAAAAACGTTCTCCATGGCTTTGAAAGTGATTTGAGTGGTTTCCTCCCATCTTCAAGTACCTGGGGAGCAATGCAATCTTTATGTGCTTTAAATGCATCATCCCCACATGACTACCTTGATGATCTGCTGATGGACATCCTGTGGACTGAGGCTCCCAGGTCACTGAATAGTTCCCAGCTGGTGCTCAGCAGCTGACATCCTGCTTGAATTCATAGCAGCCATCAAGGGCCTCATCTCCTGAACCACATCAATGCCCCACCTTAGGAAGCACAGATGTAAGTTCATAGATCATGCCTTAAAAATGGTGCAAGTGCAATACATTACTCTCACAAATATGTTTTTTGGATATATGCTACATCCCATCATGATCTTGACTGCAGAAAATTTCAGCAAAACTGCAATATTATGCAGGACCAGTGTCCAGAATTATTGTATCTTGTATTTACTGTAACCATTAAATGATCAAAGGATTCTTTTCAGCTGGTAAGATACAAGGGTCTTAAGCTGTCACATGCTTACACGATTATCTGGTTGATGCTTTCTCACAGGTCTGAAGATGTGTCATTTTCTTCAGGTTCCTCAGTCACCCATGGATATTCAATGACTATGTATGCAGTAGGTGTGTGCTGATTTACTTAATATCCCAGAATGCCTGTCATGCTTCACTCTTATATTTATTTTGCATGAGCTGCATGTTTAATGCTGTATAGTTAAGCATAAAGACTTGTCTCCTGCCCCAAGACAATTGAAAATGGCAAAACAAGAACTGAGACCATTCAAATGAATGTAACTTAAATGCAAAAAAATTGTAATTCCTGTTAGTATTCCTTAGAATGGTTCTTTTTAAATTTTATTAGAGTGTGGGGTATAATCACAATCTTTTCATATTCTTTTGTTTTTACATCAATGAAACCCCCTGTGAATTAAATCAAGTCATGTCTAGAGCATGCTTTTTCTGCACCAAATCTTCCTAATTACCCGTCTTCCTTTGTGACACCTTCATATTTGTAAGACTTATCAAATTATTTTGCTCTATTGTTTGCTCATCAACCGTGAGATCCACTAACTTAGAAATCGTATCATGAGAATGCAAAATAGAAAAAAAAAGGCGTCATGTATGACCTATTCCCCTGCTGAAGATTCTGGTTGGTGTGTGATAGCTGAGAAGTTTTATCACGTGTCACTAAGCAGGAAAGCTCCTGAATGGCTGAGGGTGTTTCCGCATAGGCCTTGGCCCTGCAGCCTAATGTTTAAGTAAGACCCTGTGCTTTGTCAAAGGTCTGTTCATATGAATGGGGTTCTTGTCCATGGGTATCCAGTTGCAGGATTAATGCCTTAAAATTGAGTCCTTACGTTTACCATCTGTTCAAGTGCTAGCAGTGCAGAGCAATATTCTGATGCAGCTGGTAAGCCAGGGAATCTTACCTCAAGGAAGAGGGGTAGATGGAAGAGCACCATGTTCCTCAGAAAGTCTGGTTAAACAATTTTAAAAAGGAACACAGAAGCTCAGCTACCTGTAAGAATGGAGACCCAGAACTTTCCAGAGGTTCAAGGCAGAGTCTCTCTATCCTAATACCGTATAGCTGAATTTTCCAAGTCCGTCCTCCAGGCAGAAGTACTGGGGTGGGTGGCTGGAGGTGCACTTTTCTGCTCTTTGCAGCAGATGTTACACCCAAAATTCCTCAAAGGAAAACCTGAAAAGGGGCTACCCAGACTCTGTAGAAGGCATTTATCTGAAACAATTTGTTGACCCATCACTGCCATGAATTGTTTCAACACTTAACATTGCAAGTCCGCTTATGTTACATAAGGGCAATGCTTCATGGTAGAAGAGGTGCATTCTCCTCTTTGGAGAATAACCCTATCTGTACCTTCTGTGCTGTGCTGTTCAGTATGCAATTCAGGTGGGAAAACAAGCTATGTTTTTTGAAAGAGAGAACTATTTCTGTCAGTAGGGATATTTTCTGTCAGTGGCAGAGTGTATTTTCTCTAAGCCATCACAGCAAATTCCCATTTTCTTTCTCCTTTGTCAGGCTCTAACTCCTGCAATGCACAACATTGCTAAAGGCATCACTCCCACCTGGGATTCTGTTTATTGGACACCATTGGAGGAGAGAGAGCAACTACTGCTGCTCTCCCCACCGTAGGAGAAAGTACTTACAGCCTTTACCTCCTCTCAGTCTCCAATGTCTTATAAGGCTGAATAGAAGCCAACTCCATAGTCTGCAGATTCAGCACGGAATTTGGGTTATTTGTTTACTGGTTTGTGGTTTTTTTCCCTCTGTAAGCTTTCTTCTAGAGACACCAGCTGCAAATCTGGGCTGGAAGCCAACTTTGTCTCTCCTTGAATAAAACTAAGAGCTAGTGGTAAGTGTGGACAGGGCAGCAGAAGATCACACAGAAACTTATGTCAACCATGCAGTGAACCCCCAAGGAGCAGCAAGCTGTGAGGTGCTGCCCCAGAGGAGGAGCCATAAACAACATCCATGCAGGCACCTGCACCTGCAGATGTGCTGCCCCTTGCCAAGCAGAGCCCAGGTGGTGATGGCAGTAAACTGATCTCTGCTTTTCCTGAACTTGCAGGGAACAGAGCTGCAGGATGAGAGGGCTTCCAGCCCCTGCCCCAGCTGGGTCTGGGCTCTCCCTGCCCACAATGCCTGCGTGACACAGTGGCTGAGGAGGATCTTGGAGGGAGCAGAAGCAGGCACAATGTGCTCAGAGACCATGATTTTCCTAGGCTGAGGTGGGGATCATCAGCATACTCACCATGGGGAAGCCAGGAGCACCTCTGTGCCATTTGTGAGAGGTTGTGAAAAGGAGCTTGAGGCTGGAGTCAAGGCCATGAAAATAAGCAGTGGCTGCTCAGTAAGGCGATGATGAGAGTGGAATGGGATGCAGTGATTTCTTCCCTTACAAGCTGTGGAGGATAGAAATATGCCTTCCAAAGCAAATTATGTTGGATAGTAGGGAAAGGAAGAGAGGCATTTCTGAGTTCTGCCAGCCTTGTCTGGTCCAGAAAACTTTCTCTCTTATTAATCCACCCTTTCACAGAACTGATAGCTGCTTCCCATCACAGACCTTGCTTTTCTCCTCCTTTCCCAGAGGCTCATGATGCTTTCTTCACCAGCTGCCTTTTGACCAATTGCATTGCAATTGGACATAGATTCATGATGGGGAATGGCTGCTCAGCTCTAGCATCGCTAACTGAGCCATCCCTGGCAGCATGATAGCTGTGTCACTCACCTCATTACAAAAAAGATAGAAAAATTAGGCTTTCAGGGAAGTCCAGAACAGGAAAACAGTTCCAGGACATGACAGATGTGGCTGTCCAGATGTTATGCTGGATGAGCTGGGGACTGTTCCTGTCTACAGGGCCTGGGGCATAGCTTTGGTGTGTACTCAGGTTGCAACATTTGGGTAGGTACGTGATGATGGATGGACAGATACCTGAAGGTTTAGGCAGCAGGTGAGTTACAGTTTAACAGAAGTTTAGGATGCCTGGATTGTAAGCAAAGCTGACAGTCTGCCCCTTCATAAATCCCCCTCCATGGGCTGATGTCCTGGCCTCTGTCCATCTCCATCCCCAAGGAGGTGCTCACTGCTCAGGGCCGGGGCTCTCCCTGTGCCCTGGTTGCTCTGCTCTCTGGCTGGGATGCTGGGACAAGTCCTGCCTGCCCATTC
Source organism: Dicrurus megarhynchus (assembly GCA_013399195.1). Taxonomy (NCBI): domain Eukaryota; kingdom Metazoa; phylum Chordata; class Aves; order Passeriformes; family Dicruridae; genus Dicrurus; species Dicrurus megarhynchus. The sequence continues at coordinate 215,321 of VXAD01006275.1, read as the reverse complement.
CTGCACTGCTGTTCCCCAGGGAGCCACCATGGTTCCTGACAATGGATATGCATACAACAGCTATTCAATTAGATATATTCTTGGGAAGAAAAATAAGATTGGAATACTAAAGCAGTAAAAAATATAAAAGAACATTCACAAAAATGCAGAGAACAGCATTTGACAGAATGTCTCTGTCATTACAGTTGTGGTTGGTCAAAAGTAATCCCTTTCCAGTAAGTTCTGTATTTTTCAGGTCAAGGAACAGAAGCTGTGCAAATACCTGCCTTGGACAGTTCTGCTTACTGCTCGTTTCTACTTCCTTGCATTTGAAACAGCTCATAATAATTTCGTTTGGGACTAAAAGGTTAAACTAATACAGGACAGCTATGAAGCTCTAACTCTGTGTATTGGAAGCAATCACCCACAAAATATAGCCCTTCTTCCAGCATACAATAATCCAGAGGATGATGAAATGCGTTCTGGAAATACCTGTTTGTCAGAGAAACAAAAAAACCAAAAAAAACAAAAAAAAAAAAAAAAAAAAAAACCAAAAAAAAAAAACCAAAACCACCAACAAAACACTTTTAAAAACAATGGAGCTGGTAGAAGAAAAAATACAGTCCTTAACAAGTCTTATCAACAGGGAGAGCATTAGGCATGTCCCTAGGGTTATGGAGAAAAAAACTTATTCCTATTGTAACAAATGAAAAGTTTAGCAAACAAAAAATTTTGTGTATATGTATTATATATATGTAATGAGTTCTAAATCCTAGAATTAGCATTTGTCTTTCATTGCCCATTTGCTTTTCTACTCACAAAATCTTAGATCTTTGCTCATTTAGACACTGCCAGAACAGCTGTCCATTCTATCAGTAGAGAGAGGTTTTAAAACTGGAGACAAAGCATCTTACACCCCTATTAGGCCTCTTTTACTGTCATTCCTTGTGAAGAGACTTAGTGCAAATGAGAATGTGGCACCTTTCTCTTCATAAATATTTACATTTATTAGCAGGTTAAGATAGGAGGAGTCCTTTTGATGAGTAGCATAGAAGATAATTAATTAGAGTTGTAATTCAGCAGAAAAGTGTTAAATTTAAACTTCAGAAGAATTATAAAACTTAATGAATTGACCTGGAATGTGCTGAAATTTCTAGCAACTTCCTAATTGCCCTAAATTAAATGACCTAAAATCACGATCAGATATTAAAAAAATTGAATTTGTTGACCTGACCTGTGAGCAGGCAGTAAATAACAAACTGTGGAAGGATTGATAATAGATGTGTATTCTGAGAGAAAGAATATGCCTATCTGTGGAAAATATAAATAGCTTCTTTAATAATTCCTAGCCAATGAAGATTAACATTTTAAATCTGTTTCCATTCATTTCTAGGAAGACCCAGAGGCATCAACAGGGGAGTTTCAAATAACATTTTGAATGAAGGAGTTCCCAATATAAGCATGTAAATCAGGAGATGCCAGATGGGAGCTTTCTTTCTGCTGCTCTGCTTTCCTGACTCAGTTAACTCCTGTCTCTTGTTCTGTGTGTGCTGGCCTAGCAAGCAGTCAGTTAGCTGTCACAGGTGTTTAAAGACATGGACTGATGAACATGCTCCATGTAGAGTGTTTCTGATCTTCAGATTTTAATATGTTTTCTAGATACTTAGCAGAGTTCCCTAACCTTACACCACATCTATAAAAGCAGGGACATTCAGCTTAATAGACTACAAAGCTGGTATAGCTGAACCTGAGAGCACACACAGAAGTCTTATGCAAGGTCCTTAAAACCAAAGAAATCCCCTAAATTAAAAAAAACTTATTAAAACAGAACCACAAACAGGAAAAAAAAGGTGTTCTACAGCTCAGCTTTGAGGAGCCCAACTTCACTCCCCATCTACAGCTATGAACTATGACAGATACCACTGGGCAGCAGAAGGGAATTTGGAACAGAGTGTTAAGTGCTGTGGCAGGCTTAATCATTCCATATGTTTGCTTATTTTATCAATTCCTCACCCACATATGGCTAAAGCACAATATTCAGGCTTTACAGGAGGCAAAAAGAGCTGCATCCACAGCATCCCCGTAGCTGCCATTCACACTGGATATAATGCATGACATTGATTATGTCCCCACTACCCACACTAGGTGTCCTGTAGCCAATCAAGAACTATTCTGGGAAGGTTCTCAACCTTTTCTACCTGAAAATTTAGAGAATATCTGAAACTTTAGAGGATATGCTGAAATAATTTTCATTAGTGTCTGAAACATTGTGTTTCCTCACACTGATTGAAAGTAAGCTGACTGCTCCCAAAATGCCAGCATTTTTCTTTTTCATTACCATTCTCACTCTGCTGAAATCATGACATGTGTTCACCACAGCAGTGAGTGCTGCCAAATGGCATAAGATCACGGGCACTACAGGAATAAAACTGTATGCAAATCTAAGGGATTGAAAAAGCTGCTCAGAGGCTCAAGTGGCTTTATTTAGTAAAAGCTAAAGCAAACAGATCCTGCAATACTGCTTGGTAGGGACCTGGGCATCGTAGGGTAGAAATGCTGCAGACAGTCTGAGTCAGTGCTGAAGTTCTGAGCAAGTTTCAGTGCTTGTCAGAATCAGAAAGTCATCTGCCTAATTAAGGATTGATTCTAAACTTTTACTTCCCCTTCATTATTATGCACTGCAAGAGCATACTACAAACATTAGCATCCGGTTATTGGTTCGTAATGTGGTGCCATTACTCTGTCCCAGCTGAAATTACCACTGAAATGGCTGTTGGCTTCCAATAACCTACCCCAATGTGAGATTCCACAAGGGAGACACAGTTTATGTGAGGTACCACTGAAAATGTCCCGTAATATGCATAAAAGACCAAATTGCGCATAAAAGATTGAACACCATCCGAATTCAGAGCCTTTGCGCTCTCTGCAACAGATGTTTTCTTTCATGCTGCCCAGAAAGGATATATCTTGGGGATTGTTTTAACACAAATATATATAATTTTCTCTATAAACATTCGTTGGTGCCACTTGTGGTCTCTACTTTCACATTGAGTTCTCTTTGGTTTAGACTGGGATCTGAATACATGGAAAAATACAGGACTCACCCTTTAGAATGCAAAGACATGCAGGTATCATCTGTGGAGCTGCTTCCCACTCTCCTGTCACATGCTATTGATCAGTGTGATCTCAGTTACCTGTATGCAATTAAATTCAGTTCCTGTTGCCTGCAGCGTCTTCTCTGACACCAACATATTGGAGTTCCCTCCTGTCCAGTGCTCACATCAGTCCTTACAACAGATATGCTCTGCTAAATAAACACCACACACACTCCATTTCCCATCCAGCTCCTCTAAGGCTATCATTATTTATTTGGAACTTTGCCTTTTTTCAAAGTGTTTTAATTATAATTCTCTGTTCCTATTTTTCTCTCTTTGCAGTTGCCATCATGCTTTAACTGAACTTTGATTGAATAATCCTAAAAATATATCCTGAGGAGTAAGCCATATTTTAAAGCAAAAGATAGCATATCGCTGTAACAGGGACATGCAATTCAGACTAACACTTATTTTCACATACTATTTATTTATTCCTATATAGAATATAGGCAAGTAGCCAATCTATCAGGGGAAAATCTCCATTTATTTTTTCTTTTATCCCTCTCCCTCAGTGATCTGCATCTCACAGTCAATAACTCTTTTACTCCCACCTCATATGGCCTGTCAGCTTTCTTTCCTATGATTTTAAATGAAAAGGCAGACTTCTTTTTTAAGTCTGTGCATGATTTTTCATATTTGTTGATGCAAAAGCCTATAGCATTTTTTATTTTACTTTTCAGAAAACTACTTCTCTCTCATTAAAAATCCACTTCTTTGCCATCCATCATATTAAAAAACTTGCATACTTCATAGCATTAAGTAATACCTTTTCCATTAACAGCAGTAACCTGCAGGCGGAAGTTCTCTGCTTTTTGTTGCTCATTCCTATATGACGAAAGATTGAAAAGTATGCTACCAAAAAGCTCTGATAAGGATTGGGGACCCTTCCACTAATACCCTGATGATAAAGTTCTAACTTTTGACTAAAAGTTAGGCTGTGGACATACAAATGAGTATAAAGAGTGTAAAGATATAAAGTATAAATGAGTATAAAGAGCCTGCTAATGCAAATTGTGTTCCCTATTTCTGAAAGGAGGATTAAGAATTTCCTAGGAGTGCATCCTGACACACTGTAGTTAGCAAGTACTTTAACAATGACTCTTCTTGAGTTTTAATTACCATGGAGACTCTAGCAGATAGATACCTAAGATATTTGTGTGGAAGTTACTGGTTTTCCCTTCTTTAGCAATAATATCTGAATTTGGTGATGCTCTTACTTACCAGTTGTAACATTATCAAAATTACATGTCCTTATTTCTTTGGCAGATTTCTAATAATGTGATATGAAACATTGCTATGAAGTAAAGATTTTTTTGTTATTGCATTCAGGAAGTGCTGGAGAAAGGATGATGCCTATTTCCACAAAGTATTTAAAAGGTTTTAATTTTTTCATACATAGGACAAGTGGGCTCTCTGACTGGAATAGCAATTTGTGTTTCAATGAAAAATCAGCTAGCTTGTGCCATATTAAAATCAGAAGAAAATAAATGGAATATGAATGTAGCAGAAACACGAGCCATTTACCGTAGCAAAATCATGGTATTGTCCTATAGGAACTTTGATCTCAAATCATATTAAATTAGAACTAAATTATATTTCTTATGAGCTTGAACAGATTTATGTTAGAAATTACTTAACTTTCAAAAGGTCTCTGGAAGGAAGAAAAATGGTTGAGAAAATATATTTCTTTTTTCTTGCTTTGTGATTAACAGTCATTAATAACACAGAATCAATCTGATTAATGAGGCATTGTCTTTGCAAATTTGTTTTCTGTCCTATAAGGAAAATACTGAGGAAGAACTGGGAGAAGACAGCACAAGCAAACTCTATGCCACTTCTGATAGAACAGATGAACAAGAGGCATAAAAACTCCTTGTAAAGACGATTTACCAAAAAAAAAGAAAGGCTGTAGACCAAAATTCCAAACTAATACCTTTAGGAATGAAATCTCACCTTAAGGTATCATATGTGACTCAGAGATCCCAAGAATAATGATCTGTCCCTTTCAAATTACAAGTTTAGCCAAATACTTTCTAAGTTAAATTTTTTTTGCAGCCGACGGAAATTAGTAGGGACAAGCACAGTAACCTTAGTACATTTTTTATCAGATCTTTGCCTTCTAATAAGTCTTTGCTGATTTGGGTAACAAGTACTGTGAAACAACAATAGCTTTAGATGGGAACAACCTATCTTCTACTTTGAAAATAACTTGCAGCACAAAGTTGGCTGAGCTTCTCTCTTTATTAATTCTCTTCATACTAAGGCTGATAGAAATTGGCATCCTGATTTGATATGACAGTATTTGAGCTCTAATTTTCTCTGCAGGACTCAGAATACTCTGAAATCAAAATAACAGAATTGTTAGTACAGAGGATCTGCATGGTACTGGTAGCTCCAATTAGCTGGAAAATTAGCTGGGTCTTCACAGCTAAGACTGTGACCAGGGCCCTGTTAACTCATACTGATTTCCATTTACTCGAGGTTTGAAAAGTCAGTTACTGAAATTGGGCATCTTCAAGAATGGAGTTTGTTTTCAACTTTTTCAAATTCTTTATCTTTTGCCCAAGCCCTCCTTTTCTGTCCTAGGACCAATGTTATTTCATAAGAAGCATTTTATTATAATCTGTTATTTCTAGAGATGCATAAAAATATATATTTCACCTCAGCTGGCCCTACTGAATTTTATCTAAAATTATTCACCTGACATTTTATAAGAAAAACTTGACTTCAAGTGCTCCACTGCACATGAGGAACATCTCTGTTGTCAGCTATTTCCTATGTTAGATACTCAAATACATTTAAATTCAAAATAGTAATTTTTTCAATTGTAAATACTGGAAAAAACTATGAAGTGCTGTTTTCTTTTAAACATTGGAAAATAATTAAACTAAAAGTAAAAAATATAATGATTTTAAGACACATTAAAATAAATTCTATTGACTAAACAATGCAGCACAAACAAGCAGGAATTCTGTAGACAAAAGCAATTATAGACCTGGCTGTTACGTGTTTTGCAACAAGAGTTTCTTCCCCAACCTTCCATAAACCATTTGCCTAGGATGTCAGAAAGTTGCTTAGATTGCATCACTGAGCATTTAAAACTCAAGTATTTCTGCAAGACTTGAAAACCCCATGTGTTCTATTTTTTTTTTTCCCTAGGGAGCCACTTTATATAAGATTACAATAAAATCCTTACCCATCTAGGAAGCCTACAGTGCATTAGGAAAATTCATCTTAAGAAAGTACTGCAGGTAAAAGCCTCTCTTTTCTTAACCTGAATGAGACTTAAGAGAGCATTACTAAAAAAAAAAGGGGGAAAAAAGAAATAAACACATTAGATGTGTCATTCTTAATGCTTGAACTTTTTCTGATATAAACTCGCATGCTTTTGAGCTAAAACTAGAAACTGCCTATGGTCCTGCTTTTATGAGGTCAACCTATAATGGTTTCAGCATCGATATGTGAGCAAAATGAGCTGATTACAAGCCAACAGCAAAAAAGTTTCAGTTTCATGATCTGTCAGTGGAAGAAAAACTTCAACTATTCCAATTTAAAGCCAGAGAAAATAATTCAGAATAGGATATTTTAGGTAATGCTGTTAAGGTAAAGAAAAATAGCATGAAGACACTAAAATTAAAACATATAAAACAAGATGCAACTTCTTTGCTTAAAGGTATAAGGCTGATCTTATTCTAGATTATTTTGTCTATAATACTCTATTGTATTATTTTATTATTATTCTTTGATTTACAGTAGAGAAGTCGCAGTTTGAACAGCTGGTGAATTCTACAATATAATTTTTTTTCAATTACAATTTTTCTAATATGGACATTTTATCTTAGCATAAAAGGATTTATTTGTGAATTACCTCTTTTGAAGCATTTAGTTGCATATTTTGCTGGTTTTAATTCTTTGGTGTATCTAATGCTGTACCTAACTCTTACCCAAAGAAGAGGAAAGAAAGTGAGAAATGCAACAATAATACTGGAAGAAAATTGAGATGGTGGTTTGTGTAAAAACTTGTCTTTCTTATGCAATCAATTCACTTGACACCTCTGGGTGTAGATTTCAGTAAAAGCAAGTATAAGGAAAATAAATAATATCAAAATAAAATAAACTAAAAAATAAACGCAAAATATTATAAAAATGTAAGCTTAAAATTCTGTTCCGGAAGCCTATTGAGAACATACCACAGAACTCACCTATTAAATTATCTATCAAAGTGGTTATATTGGAAGAAAGTTATTGAAAGTTTCAAAGTCGGTTAGTGCAAAGCTAGCAATTTTCTGTTACACCTGGCATTTAAAAAATATATAAACACCTTTGATAGTCTTATCTGTATGCATACTGGTTTTTCTTCAGATTGGTGTCACATCCAGGTCATTAAATAATTTTTTTAAAACCTGCGTTTTTTTAGTAAGTATTCATTATGCCTGAAGTTTTGAAATTTTGAAGAGAAAATCTTCTTTTTTTTATATAGGAGCTTGCTTTCTTCTGAGCTGAGAATGTGAGTCTCAGAAATATCTGTCTCTTCCCCATCTTCCCAACTTCCTCTTCATCATGCATACGTACATGCACTGGTTCTCTCAACAAAACAGCAGCAGAACTACACCCGACACTAGATTTTCTTTTTATACCTCCTGAAAAAACATATGAAATGTACTATATATAAATTTCTGAATGCTTTTCATTGTCTCTTGAATTCACCCTGATAGCTATGGTTTTTTTATTTATTATTATTTATGTCTTCAGAAGTAATAACAGAAGCTAAATCATTTCCAAGAGCTCTGAGTTCCCTGGTGCAGAATGTAATGTAGTGCTTAAATACTGTTTTAAAGCAAATGCTTTGACCACATAGCATTTAGGAAAACAGGCTGTAACCATCCAAAACTAAGATTGATGAAGAACTTGAGGACATGAAGCAATGGTCTAAACAAAGAAAAGGGTTTCCAGGGTCTTAAGGTGATGACCACAGGCAAAGTCATCCAGATCTGTGCTAACACACCTGAAGCTGCTCTCAGTCCCCAAGAAGCAAGGCATTTTTCATGGGAGATGCTTTAGGAGCCCATGGAAGGACTGGATACTATTAATTTGCAGGTACCCATTCGAGTGCACCCATTGTTACTCATGCTGAGATGCTGGCCTGTTTCAATCAGGAATGCTTCCAAGTGGAAGGATTGGTCAAGGCATGGGGTGCAGTCCACAAATGATATCGTGGTAGGGATGCAGAGCAACCGGCAAACTGCCACTGGCCTTTGTGCTCTGCCCAAGTGAGAAACAGAGAGCAAGCCTTGATCCCTCAAAAGTGTCCAAAGAAGGGGCAAGAGGATGCATTATCCCCTGTGGCATTATCTGAATGCTCATCAGCTCCGAACTGGAGAAATTATTTTTCTGATTATACTTGCAGAAGCTGACATGTGGAGTTGATATGCTGTTACTCTTTTGCTCCTCTGCACCTAACTGAGAAATCAGCACTGATGTAGATGCTGGCAGAGATGTACAAGGGACAACAGGTTTGCAGCAGAGGAATGTTCTGGTTGAAGCTAAAGCACTTTTACTACCTCAGGTCTTTCCTAGGAAATGAAGGAACAGGTATAGTGATCTGCTTGAGTCAAGAGCTCCTGGAAGCAACTTCATGCATTTTTGAACCCACAAAACCTAAGGTGAGGGATAATATATTCTGAGGAATAAATAATCTTGTTATAATTGGCCAGCCCCTTCTATGGGTAAGATAGAGGCTTTCCAGAAAGAATTCTGTTGAAGTCTGCTTTGAAGGACAGATTTGGGCTTTGGCTGCTCTTGACAGCTGTGGATCTCTTCAGGACAGTGCCTTGTCATTTGGGGACACCTTTGCACACCCCTGCAGAGATTAGAAAGCCCCTCTATTGATAATCCTGGTTTAGAGCTAGTCCAAGAAAGAAACAGGAGAATAAATTTGAATTTTATATATACATCTGTTGTTTATTTATTTATATAAAAACATATACTTCAGTTTTGTGTCAGCCATACGCCTCAGGCACTCACAGTGCTACTCTTTGATAACAGGACCTCCAAAGTCTCCCTCTTTTGTGCCATTCTCCTCTAGGATGACCACCACGTGCCTACCCATGCACTTGGACCTCCTCCCTGCCATGCCCTCACCTGCTTGCTGAAAAGGCAAAGGGAAATATCTATTTGGGAACTGGGAGAGAGGCGCTCTCAGCCAAGTGATGGTGACTTATTTAACCATATATAACCTTTTGTTTTAGACAGTTAATGGGTTACTAGAGGTCTCTTAAATTCTGTGTGTCTGTGTCTGCCCTGCCAAAAGTGGTTTTTTGGAAAGCTTCCTGGGGAGGACTCTCCACTACATAGATTTTTGAAAGATGAAACACATATTTTTGTGAATCTGGGGATTTTTTTTCCCCATTTCTGTTACTAGTTTGAACAACTCTTGCATTCTGGTACTCGAGAAGTGAACCAGAAAAAGAACGCTCCCTAATCACTATTGCTGCAATATATTTATTTAAAAAACAGCAGCCTTGCATTTCCGAGCAATGAGATACATGGCTACTGGGAATGCCCTCATTTTTGGAATGGCTCTGACATTATAACAACAATAATCTGGTGTGAACCAGAACCATTAAGATGTCAACAAACTAACTCTCTTTGGAGGGCTGTGAGGGTAGATTTATTTTATAGGTTTTCCACACAACAGATCAGAGGAAACAAAAAACCACCAGCTCTAGGAAGATTCATGGGACAAACATGGCTCAGAGTTCTTGCAGAATTCCTAAAATTGTCAAAAAAATGTAAAGCCATCCTTTAAAGAGTATTTTTTTGGGGGGGTAAATTTTGTAAATCCTTAATCTCCACAGTTCATGGCTTAATATTTTTAATTAAAATGTGCAGAAATACACACACATACACGTATATGTTAAACATGCATATGTTTAACTTTAGTGACCATTATTGTAGATTTCTGATATAACTAATCTAAGCTTTTTAATGTACAGTTCACTGAGATAGAAAAGATTATATTAAGTCCTAAAAAAATCTGTTATCTAAAAAATCTGTTATCTAAAAAATAATCTGTTATCTAAAAAATTTGTTATCTAAAAAATCACTGTTAATTGTGCCCTTTACTCCAGGATAGTATTTATGACAAAAATATAATATCCTCAGTGCTGGCAGTTCTCCTTTTAGACATATATTATTATAACTTCATTTTAATATATTCTGGCATCTTGAGTATCTTAAATCACGAAGTATCTTAGTCTGAACTATGTATGAACAGCTCAACAGCTCACAACTAAACCCATCCAGTCTGATGCCCTGTGCTGGAAAGTGGTTAGAAATTGGTGCCTCAGGAAACAGTGTAGGAAACAGAGCACCCTCATCCTCACACCCTCTCCCACAACTGAGTCTTGGCAGCCCTGGGGTTTCCTGGCCTAAGTGAAGGATCATTATGTTTAACAGGCGCTCATACATCTACTCTCCAAGACAGCCCATAAACCAGTTCAGATAGATATATTTCTGCAACATCCTATAGCAACACAATTCCAAACATTGAAAAGTTAATTTGTCGTCTAGGAGCTGGATCCATGGCCCTGATTTATGCACCTTGGCTCCCTTTTGTAAAATGCAAAAAAAAAGTTTAAGGGATAGGCCCTCTTTTGCATCCAGGATTTCTATCCACGTCTTTGCCTTCTGTTAAATGGGAAGGTTGCAATTCCTCTCCTGAGTCCTGAGGACTTAGGACAACAGGAAGGGAGAGGCATCTAAACACCTTAGGCTAGCAGGTGGCCAAGATCCTTTCAGATTTACGAGATTATGAGGGGTCTCTTGACAGTTTTGTTACAATAGACAAGAGTCTCTGAGGCCCTAACACCAAACCACTGGCATCTGGAATGAGCAGAGGGAGAAAGATGCCTTTAAAAAAAGGGGGCATGCTGTGACCATAAAAAAACCAAGAAGACCATGCTGTGTGGAAAGGGCCAAGGCATGGAGCAAGTCCAGAGAAGGGCCACCAAGATGGTTAGAGGGATGGAGCTCCTCTCCTACCCAGAAAGGCTGACAGAATTGGGATTGTTCAGCCTGGAGAAGAGAAGGCTCCAGGGTGACTTAATTGCAGCCTTTCCTACAAGGAAGATGGAGAGGGACTATTTACAAAAGTATATAGTGACAGGACAAGGGGGAATGGATTCAGACTGAAAGACAGAAGGTTTAGATTAGGTATTAGGAAAAAATTCTTTATTGTGAGTGTAGTAAGGCACCAGAACAGGTTGCCCATAGAAGTTGTGGATGCCCCATCCCTGGAAATGTTCAAGGCCAGATTGGAAGGAGCTCTGAGCAACCTGATCTAGTGCAAGGTGTCCCTGCTCACCACGGGTGGGTTGGATATTTAAAGTCCTTCCAGGACAAACCATTCTATGATTCTATGTGAAACAGAGATTTGACTATTGGAGACAGCATGCAGTTGGAGGACATTATCAACACTAAGTGGATGTAGGCATTTATCTAGGCAAGTCAGCAGGGCAGAAAAGAGGCTTGTCGAGTCTGGGGCAACGGTAACATGCACTAGAGTGGCTGGAATTCTTTGACAGCAAAATTGAGTTCTATGCACAGACCTTTCTATTTCTAAAAGCCGAGAAAGGTTGATTCACTGTCTCTTATTTCTTATAAATTTAAAGAATTGGGTTAATGAGGAATATGGCCATATATTCTGGTGGAACACTTGCACAGCTGATACAGTATTGTACTCAAAATGGCTATGTGGAAACTGGTTTATGTAATCTGAACAGGAGATAGATAAAGGCACAATTAGGTAGGTGATATAAAGTATGAATGACAGTGGGCAAAACTGAGTGTTAGTTAGATGTGCAGCATCGTGTTAGTAAAAAAAGGAAAAAAATCTATGCAAGGCATGAAAGGGTATAATAATTTTGTAAATTCATTAGACTGCACTGGGGGAAGGGGTTGCTCCAGTAATGGGGGGTGGCCGCTTTTTTTTGTTTTTTTTTCAAAAGTTGATACATCTGTTTTAGTTCATTACTTGCTTTGAAATTTGTATTTATAGCAAGCCTTTTCCATTCAATTTTTTGGGGTTTTCTTTTGCTTTTTTTAGTCTATAATTTTAATTGGACATGCAATAATATAAAATACAACATAAATTCTTGCAAAAGGTGTGAAGGGATAAACTAGAACAAGCTAAAATACAGGGTAGCTTCAATACTTCCCTAAAAGCACTGGAGTGTATTCTCTGTAATAAGTGTTCCAGTATCAGTGACAAGTCTGCATCTCAAGTAGAAAGTAAAAATAGATCACTTAGTGTTCATCTTTCTTCTCATCAAGTTTCACATAAACAAACAACAAAATAACAATTGAATCCATTGTAAATCGTATATGGATTCTGCACCTTTTTAAAGCATGCTTCAAAGGAAAGTAATTAAATTTAAGATAAGTTTAAGGAAAGTAATTAAATTGAAGATGCAGCTTCTAATTAAGATGTATAGTATATTAGTGACTTAATTTCTCAGGTTATTAATTGCTATAAAATAAATGTCTATATGACTCAACCTTTCAAGCTTCTGGCTTTAATGGCAATTCAAAGCCCTTGACATTTCTATAATGTGCTCAGTGCTATGGAGGATCAAGTTCCTAAAAGAAAAGGAAGCATTTTTTCCATTTTACTTAAGGTCAAAGTAATAAACATCCAACTTCTCAGAGACATGTCAAATGTACATATGGATGCATAAAACCGTAATGTGATCTTCCGCTACAATTAAACCAATGATGCAGGAAAAAACCCCCTGTAGATTCCTACTGGTTGGGATTGAGTTTTGTGTCCATTGGTCTATGTAAGTAAACCTGCAGAAATTAGAATGTTTATTTTGATGACCAAGAAGTACTGAATCAGGTAATGCTCCATGTGACTGTTTTATATCTTAGTCTTAATCTAATCTTGGTGGATCTAATCTGGTTTTATATATCAATGTAATTGGGAGCAGCTCCAGTGATGTTGACAGTTATACCTTTAAAAAATTGGCATAAAAGATACTGGAATCTGGACTACTTATCTTTATGCTGTATGACTTTCTCTCTGAATTTCTTGTGGCTAAAATTCGCCTCTGAAAATTAATGTAGGCTTTCGAATTACTTCAGCGGGAGCAGGATTGGACCATTGAAAAACTCTGTTAGTACACTCCCCAGTGATGTTCATACTCCAGTAAACTCCATTAGTAAAACTAATTTTATTCTGAACACTTATAACACAGCATTTAGGTAGGAAAAAAGTACCATCAATCACTTGGTGTTATCCCACAGACAACACTACACACATCAGTGATGTGCTCAGAAGGCAAGAAGACCCAGGTGAATTGGTAGTTTGTCGGGTTTTTTCACTTTATAAACTAAAGTGTTGCAGAGTTATAAAAGACTATGTAGCTATCATTTCTACTGTTAAACTCAGGCTTATAATATGACCTTTAAGGAAAACAGCAGGACTAAACAACAAAGGAAAAATTTACATAATTGTACAGGGAAATGTATGAAACCAGCCTTAAAAGAATAAAAGTTTAGTATGATAGATTTATGATTAACAGCCAGGCATTAAACCTTAGTCTATGTGTTCTGTCTATAGACTGATGTTGGTAATTAAATTTTGTTTGTATAAAATAGAAAGAACTCTGTTTACCTCACCACATGATTGGGGTTTTTAGTAACAGAAATGGAGTGACTCAAGGTTCTAAAAGAAATGTGCTAAAGGGAATATAATTGATACTACCTCTTAATATATTGACTTTCCTGAGAAGGATGAGGAGCCTTGGCTACGTAATTTTCTGAATTTATAAGACATATCTAACAATCAAGAACCATCTTTAACGTATCTGAAAATTATCAGAAAACAATTATTTTCTGAATTATTCTCAGCAAACGAAATGGCCATTGGCCATCCAGTTACCATCTGTCAAGTAATAGAGATTATGTGAAGTTCTGAAGAAATGGCTGAAAATGGAAATCATGAAAGATAGTGTATAATAATAAACATAACAAGATTTACTGAATGAAAAAAACACTTTAGAAATTAAAAATCACAGCAAAAAGTTCCATTTAGTATGTTAATTGTTTTCTTCCTAGCTTCTGAATTAATTAAAATTTTATTTCTTCTATTTTCACATTATTTATCTTGACATAGTAGGTTGACTGAGCTGTTTATGAATATAATGTCATGAAAGGTAATATTATTAGATATTAAAGCTAGAAGAGATGGGTACATCTTTTTTTTGTAACCAATGCCATAGAATTTTATCAAGCAGTTCTTGCATCCAGCTCAAGAAGTTGCATATTATTATCTACAGAAAGACTTAATACTGGTTTAAGAACTCAAAGTAATGATAAAACCATGTTATTCCTTGCAACAATGTTATTAGTTAGGGCAGGAAAAAGCTTTCCTTTTTTTTTTAATGAAAGAGAAAAAATTCTTATTAATATGTATGCAGCTGAGGGCTATTTAAGCCATTCTTATAAGCAGAGACATTTAAAGACTAGAGATGATCATTATTGTTGAACTTGTTGAACAGAATGTAGTAATTTTCATTTTCTCTTATAATAGCATCAAGTCCAAATAGGTCTGCTGTCTATATTACGTTGCATTACTCTGGAAATTATTCTCATTTGTGCCCAGTGAACTTGATAAGGTAATGTGGACAGAATTTCATTCTGTTCAGTTGGCGTTCATGTCATAAAAGAGAATCAATCCACCAGAATCAGTTCACCTACATTTTTCCTTCAGAGCAGTAAGCCTTGATGAGGCAGGTGTAAGTAAAAGGAAATTAGGGTCTTCTTTCACTTTAGTCTTTTAAAATACCTTTTTCAACAGGTTTTTGTTATGTTCAGCCACAGCCAATGAGAATTTTCTTCAGCAGCTCTGAAGAAAACACCAGAAATGTCTTTATGACTCCAGCAAAATTATTCTTTTCATGCAATAAAATAACATCCCACTTCCTTTCTTCTCTTCAGGCCTTGTTTGTCTGCAACTTAATGTCAGTAACTGCAATAACTTAACCTTTGGCGGGGTTCTAATGGACTTGAAATTAAACAGCAAGGTTTTAATTGGCCTCTGAGTGGAGTAGTGCTGGGCACTGTACAGCTGAGCTGCTGTGCAGCGTGTGTAGGAGAAAGGCATGCCATTTGGATGTTTGCAACAACGTGCTGCGGGCTGCGCATCTGCAATGCATTATTCATCAGTTGTTATAAACAGGAGCACCGCGTTTTGCTACCAGCACCAACTCTCAGATCTCTGAAAGCAAAGATGCGATTAATGTATTCATATAGAAAACATAAACTAAGAGTGGGAAACTGCCCAGAAAAAACTGTGTAAGAAGAAAATAAAAATCACCAAGATAAAACTCATTATGAATTATAGTATTTATTAGATTAGATAGCTTTCCTGAGCTATGTACTTCTCCTCACCATGCCCTTCTTCTGTCAACATTCAAAACCTCATTACAATTTTGCTAAAACAAGTCAGTTCTCAGTTTGATTAGAGAAAGAAAATTATTTGATTCCACTAAATCTTCTGACAACTCTGCTGTCAGGGCTGTCACGCTGGGTTACGTACTTTACACTAAATGAAGCAGAATGTAGTAGTATAGTAGGGCCTGTAAGGGTGTCTTCACAACAATTATTTATTTTTTTATGCTTTAAGTATGCATTTGAGCTGTCAGATGATGCAAGGCTATTGCTGTTTCTTATTATTTATTGCTAGTATTATTACCATCATGCCTCGGAATAGCCATGGACTATGATCTGATTGTTCTTGCTGCCACACACACTATTCTGCCAAGGAACTTATAACTGAGAGTTTGTTTAGCGAGCTATCAAAGGCGGGACTGCGGCAAGCTTTACTCGCTCTTGTGTGGGTGCCAGGAGCAGTGAAATCACCACAGTGGGCACTGTGGCTGCCTCAGTCCATTCCCCATAGGAACTTAGGATCTTACTCCTTTTTGGTCTTCTGCTGCTCCCACTGCAGTCCGTGGTACAATAGTGATGGGGGTGTTGGCCAAGACAGGCAGATTGATGATTGCACAGCAACATGACAGAGAAAATACAGCACAAAGTGAAAGTGAGATCGGCAGGCAGGCAGGCAGGAGGAAGCAGTGAGGCCCGGTATGCCATGCACAGTGCTCACAGGACGCCAGCTGCCCATCTGGTAATGCTTTCATTTGAAGTTTCATGGGAAAAGGAGGAGATTTTGCAAAGAAGTAGTTATGCTTGCACAGTTCTGCAGGTGGAGAAAACCAAACTGTAGTCACTAAATGAAGATATCAGATTGGGTCAGTAAGAGGGAAAAGCTTTTGAAAAGAACAGAAGAACAAGCCAGAGAGGTGAGCAGCTAAGGATGATCTATCCAAAGATATGGGCCAGCCATAAGAGTTTTTCAAATACTGCAGTAACTTTACATAAGAAAGAAGAGAGCAATGACAAAAGTTACCATTGGAGCCCAGCCTATTTCCAATATTTTTTTTTCTACTGAATATCTTAGGTGGATAATGCATCCATTTTCTGGAAAATTAAACCACAGCCTCTGTTTTATGGTTATGAAGGACTACAAAGAGGATAGACTAATTTTTATCCATGAAAGAGCTAAACTTCTTCACCTCTATTATTCTGTACATTTGCAAAGACACTGACTTTCAGACAAGACAGAAGTCTCTCAGGGCCTTGCTGCAGAACAGTAAGATTCACAGGAATATCAAATATAAGCAAGTGAAAAGGAAATATTAGACTTCCAATATTTTTACCTTACTATTGGAAAAATTATTTCTGCCTTAGAAAGTATTTATACTTAGTATACAAATACCTACATAAGCCTATTATAGTTACTGGTAATTTTTCCTTCCAAGTAGTCATTATATCAGAAGTAAAGCTTGTTTTTAACTGATCTTCCTTGACGAGGGCTAAAGTGCTAATAATTTTCTATAAGTATATTCAAAATAACAGAAGACTGAATTAAAAAGAAACAGAAGATCTAGTTCTAAAAGGATTGTTTGAAAGAAACTGAGCATTTTGTCCTGTACCCATGGATATCCACTTTGAAAAATTGAATTAATGAAATCTGGTAAATACAGAAGAAAAACAAGCAAGAAAGGGGGAAAGATCTTTAGATAAAGTAGTAAGATATGTGTTGTTACTATATTATATTACATATTAGTAAATTGTCCAAATCTGTTTAACAACTTGAGAAGTCTTTTTCTTCAATAGGGAAACTTCAGGACCAGCTGAAAAGAGGTGCAAGATAGAGCAATTGGAAAACCTCCTGTGTTCTGCATATTGTAATGATATGTGGAAAATAAAGGACATATGGATACCTGGGCATAAGGACATCCGTCTTTTGAGGATAAACTGTTAACACAAAAGGAAAAAAAACCCACATGAAAATAATAATACATATTAACATGGCATGGAATACATTAATATGTAGAAATAATTAAGATCATAATAACAACTTATAAACACCCAGGTACACTAATGATCCAGAGATAACAGATGATAACAAAAGATGGATCCGTCAAGTCAGTGACTGACAGGGCCTTGGAGGAACCACTCAAGCACAGCTTGGAAGATTTTTGGCCAGACTTTGTAAGTGATAAGAAAAGGGAAAACTATTGTGAGTCTTATGGGAATGAGACACTAAAATCCCTCTAAGGAAGTCTCTCCCATCTTTATTTATTTATATTTGGACAAGCTTCACAGTACACTATGCTAAGAGAAATTCTGACTTCAAAGAAATCAAAGAAATATTATTTGGTTTGTTTCTTTGGTAAGGCACAGGGTATAACACAGCATTTATAAAAAGTAAAACCCAATAGGCTGAAACTAGAAACAATTTCATTGATCCAACAGTGGTTGTCTTTGCTGAGAACACTATTGTTTCATTATAAATCATAATATGTAAGGCTTTTTGTAATTAAAGAACACTTTTATTTTCCTAGATTGGTGACTTGATGGAAAAGTTGTACTCTCTTAAGGAAATTATCTGCTTTAGGGAGTGCCTTTAAATATATCAAAATGGAGGGATCATTACCTTGTCTGCGGCTCATTTGCAATATAATCTCATTTTGGCTCCAACCATCACTGAATGGTAATGGATATTGATCAGTTGTTTTAGCAGTGGAATAACAGCTTCAATTTAATGACTGTGTAATAACATTATAATGGCTGAGACTGTGAGCAGAAAATGTTCATTATTTTACAAGCCATACAAGGCAGCATTAGAGCTTTTAATGTATTTTTGTATGATTTAATTGTCCACCAGGTTGTACTTTTATACATGCAACAGTAGTACACAGAGGATTACAGGGGTTTTTTGAATGTAAAATATGTACAACTTATGCAAATAGAGCTGATGACCTTTCCATTTTTACTTCTAGAAACCTGCATACTTTTAAATAAACTTAAAGGATTTAATTTTCTTTCAATTGTACAAGGTATGATAAATGTAATCTCAGCCAAAGCAAATGTAAGTGGCTGTGTCCTTTCGACTGACACTCCTGCTTCCAGCCAAAGCAGGGCTAACCACTGGATTAGAAAAATTAAAGAGAACTATCAGACATGTTAAAAATCAGTCTCCAAATTTACCAGATCAGACAAGCTGACATAAAGTGGAAGTCTTTTTTTAGTGCACTAATGTACCAAGCTTCATTAATCACAATTTGCAGCTGTGCTACAAAACACCTTCTCACGCTTCTTTCTCTTTTTTTCCCTTATGTTTTTTCACAAGATTTCTTTAATTTCATTCTTTCCTAGTTGCGCTTCTTGGAACTATAGCCCATATATCTTTCACCTCCAAAAAATGCCAGCATTTTTGAAGAGGTTTGAATTCAGTTATTATCTTGACACCATGTAAATTACTAATTTAGTGAATTTTAATTTTTTTTGCATATAAAGTCACACTTTTAAAAAAATTTCCATTCAACATTGGAAAAGAAAATATTGAATTGTTGTCTAATCAACTAGAATAGTGACAAATAAACAATTTTGAATTTATACCCAATATTAATTTCCATTATTTATATATTTGGAGAAAAACATTTTGCTTCATTTAGAAAGCGCAAAAGTAAATCTTATCTTCAAAAAAGTCAAAATACTACTATGTAGAATTATTTGGAAATAATTTGCTGAAATGGAGCTGTGAGAATTATTTAAGTGAGTCTAATATAATCTTTAAAACATTACCCTGAAAAAATATGAAAAAGCTGAGAAATTTTTATAGTTGAATAAGCAAATGTAGTTTATTCTTAGAGTTACTCAAATGTTTGAGGAAATATGAATTTTTTTGAGAATGAAAAATGTTTGAAACTCATGATGAGGTGAAGTGAGATTCCTCAGTCTAACCTGAGAATTAGCTGCTTTATTTTTCTGTTAGATGATTTAATCACAAATCTGTCTTGTTTTAGTGGAGTAATAACTGCTCTGACCAACAAAACTGCAGGGTAGTATTTCTGTTCAGTAGTTCTAAACCTCTGAAATGGTTTTCATCAGTTTCAGAAGGTACTGAGCTTGAGTGTGTCTCCCAGCTTCCTGGCAGTTTTTATGGCGGCACGTAGCTCCATCTTCATACAGCTAATTGTAGTCTTAGGACCACGGTTTTAAATTTATGTGACCATTTAAAAAATTGTTATGGTTTTAAATTTATCATAATTTTAAAGCATAATTTTCTAGGAAAATATCTACATCTAAATTTTCACTTTTCTCATAACTTTATTCCTTAGCATGTTCTGCTTGTCAAACACTCATGGAACATCTCAGAAGAGAAAGCAAGAGCACATTTTAGAAGAATTTTGAGGATGAAAAGACCAAGCTTATCTTATTTGTTTCATCAGCATGTACACATAATACTTTCTAGCCAGTGCTGTAAAATATGCTATCAAAGCCCACCACCACTCTGTTTTGAAAGTGGAGTAGATATACTATCAATCACATCAGACATTAGTATGCTAATATCCCATCTCCTGCAAAATTGGTTTGACATTCACAATTATCTGTCTAGATGCATTGAGTGTGCCAGAACCTTCTATTATCAGACATAAGGCTACTTTCCATTTGCTTTCCTACAAGTGTTCTGTATATGGATTAAATCTTTCTTGGATGCTTTGAGTTTCTGGAGAATTGCAGGTCTAACAGAGAATTTATCTTTAGTATTCTTCCATGCTATTATTATTCTTCATTTGATTTTACTCCTAACTCTCTGTGTTGCTCTGTTGCAGTTTGGGCTCTCTTTGAGCCCAAACTGCAAGAAATTGATCCAGTTTATTTTGGAATATGAGACTAATTTAACAGGTTATATCAATTTTTTGCATATTCCAGAATAGCTTCTTTGAACAGCTAAAGCACTTACATTCCTAACACACAGGCATCAGAGAGTACACATGGAACTTTTCATTTCAGTAACTTAAGCAAAAAAATACAGTTTATTTGTAAACCACATATATAGCTTGAAACATTAGCTTTAAACTCTACATCTTTAACACTAAAAACTGAGTTTTTGCAATTCTGCATTTCATGCTTAAAGATATGCTTTTACACTATTCATCCCAGCTAAGCACCATTAACTGTCTGTATTTAGTAACTTGCTGATGTTTGCCCCACCTCACTAAACCCCAGCCAGTGTTTGCTTGCAGCCATTCTGATTTCAGATGTCAGTGTAGTAGTAACAGCTCATTTTAACAGGTGGCACAGCATTCCTTAAATGCATTCAGGATCCCTGGCATAATTTATTCATAAATTAACTCTATGAACCTTGCTTTCACATACTGATCAGTTCATACTTTAATTTCACACATTGATAAGCACTGCATGAGTAAGTGTGAAACACTTCTAAAAATAGGTAGGGAGGATATAACAGGACAGGAAAGCATCCTGTTGACTTCAAGTAAAGACCAAACTCGCCCTAGCTGGAAATCTGGTGTCTGTTTGGTAAAAGCAACTAATAGTACTTCAGTACTTCTGTAATTTCTGGTTTTGATCAGTCTGAGGTACTGTGAATCCAATTTTCCTTTCCCTTTGAAAAAAAAAAAAAGAAAAGTCTTAAAAATCAGAAGGTGATCACCAAATTGGTAATTTTTTTGTACAGGTTATTAGGACATGGAGCTGTTGGACTGAGTCTAGAAGAGGCCACCAAGATGATCAGAGGGCTGGTGCACCTCTCCTGTGAGGAAAGGTTGAGAGATTTGGAACTGTTCAGCCTGGAAAAGAGAAGGCTCTGGAGAAACCTCATTGCAGCCCTTCAGCACTAAAATGGGGTTTACAAGAAAGATGGGAACAGACTTTTTAGCAGGCTCTGTTGCAATACAACAAGGGACAATGGTTTTAAACTGAGGGAGGGTCAATTTAGATTAGACACAAGATTTTTGCATGTTTCACAAACATGAGGTTTCTAGGAACAGGTTGCCTGGAGAGGTGGAAACATTCTATCCCTGGAAACATTCCACCCCTGGAAACATTCAAGGTTATGTTGGAGGGAGCTCTAAGCAATCTGATTTAGCTGAAGATGTCCCAGCCCTATGAAATTTTCTATGAAAATTATATTATGATTATAAAGTTATTATAAAGTATGTTGTATAATAAAGTTATAATTATTGCTTCAGGATTTACAATCCCATTCTGCCATTTTGATGGTCTCTCCAGCCTGAATCCTTCTCATGTTATTCATCTGTTTATCTCCTCTCAGTGAAGATGGGGGACATGTTGTGTGATTTACGAGCTACAGTTGAATTAGAAAGCACAACACACAGGAGAAAATACAAATATTTGAGTTGAATATTTTTGGCTTTTGGATAAAGTATTTCATATTCTCATGCAAAATTTCAAATGTTTCATTTCTCAGTTACTTGATTTTCTAACATAATATCAAAATATCTTTTTTTTTTTTTTTTTTTTTCCCAGAAAATGTGACTTTTTACTGGGAAAGAAATTTAACAGGATTCTATTGACCAGCCTGGATTATTAACTATTATAAATGCATGTCTTATGTATAATAAGACTGAAGGGAAGTAATATCCTTTTCTTCTGCTTCAAATTGTCTATCTTTTTCTTCTTGTTTTTTAAGAATCAAAATTCTCAGAGAGATCTATGAAATTTTACATGCAAAACTGGAGTAAAAAGCAGCTCCAAATATCTGCTTAAATAGTTCTCTGCTTCACACTTCAGAGGGAAGTTCAATTTATTAATGTTAACCTACTGTGCCTGCTTAAAGTACTGGTTTAAACATTCTTATTCATGGATTCCAAAATGTTTTATAAAATAGCTCAGCTTTCTTTTCAGTGATGCTCAGCTCCTGATGCTTGGGTATCTTTATCCCCTCCCCTTCCACTTTCATGCTTATACTCCTCAGCAGTTCTCTATCTCTGACCTGCTGCTGTAAAGCCACTGTCACTTATCTTCTGCTTTCTCAAGTGAACAAGGAGAACAGAAAGTTGAGTGGTGCCTTTAATTGCAACACTTAGTCAACTCCTCTGGTTGCAGTAAAAAAAAAGCAATGCAATGAAGATACAAAAGAAAATAATGCACTGTGCCTCCTTGGTACTGTCTTTATCCCAAGTGAAGCCACGGTAGATGAATATTTTGTTCAGGATCCAGAGGGACTCTAATAGGCACTTGCTTAGGAAAACAGGTGATCATCTTGAAAAAGAACTGACAACTAAAGTGCTAAAGCTGCTCACTTTGTTCCCATGATGTACATGTATCTGTATTGAAAACAAGTACTTATATCAAACAAATAGGATGTATTTTGATTTAGCAATGTTTCTTTTTCTCTAATGCAAAATTTTAGTCAGCAGTCTAATTATTGTGCTTCTCAGTCTTTTAGAAATTTTTTAGACACCGTATAATTTACTTGTATTACAAAAATACAAGCGTTACAGCAAAATAAGAAAAAAATACAGTTGTTGTGTATATATGAGCCTGTGAGGGGCTCCCACAATAGCTGTTACATATAGGCTGTCTTTTATAGCCTTAATTATATCGTCACTGGAAAATCAGTTGCTGTGTATCTAAATTCATTTGCACACATTATGTTTTTCACCCCTGAGGAGCAATATGGCATATAACTACATGTGAAAACTAAACTAGTGAAATTTATGTTATGCCGGTGTTTATTTTGTTGTAAAATTGACTTTCAACAAGCAATCCAATCTCCAGTAAAGGGCTCTGATCAGGCAGGCTTATAATGTCATTAAATGCTGCATTTGTTAATGGCTGCAAATATTTTCGTTCCTAATACTTAAGGGTGTCAAAAAGCTTCTTCATGGCAATAGAAATGCGCTACAAATGAGTGCATACAAATGGTAGAGAAGTAATTCAGCCATTGCTCTTCCTCTTTAAACTGAAAGAAAAATGTCAGGAAGGACAAAAGTGACAGAGAGATCACAGACACCCCTCAGCCTCGTGGGCATCAGTCTCTGGAATAATTTTCTGAAGGAACTGATGGAAGTTGGATTTTTGAACCATTGGAAACATAATGTGTTGAAGTAGTGAAGAACAAAGCAGTCTTGATTTCCCATGGACAGTGATTCTGAGGCTTAGGTCTAAGATCCAGAAGGCATTCCTCAGACACTGCTGACCTTCCCCATATTTATCAGGTGTTACCTAAGTGCTGGTAACTTCCCACACAGAAACAACCCAGTGTTAAATTTCTGTGTTAAACCACTGTGTTCAACCCAGAGTTAAACTACTGTGGGACTGTGTCCGTTCCCTCTTGACTGACTGCAGTTCTCTGTCATGGTAAGAAAGGAGACGGTTTTCAGCTTCTTCAGGTGTGTTGCTCTTGGTTATCTGATTTCCTATCTGGCACTAATTCAACACTGTTTTTCAGCTGCAGCACAAAGGAGGTGATTCCTTATGGAAAGTAATCTGTTTCCAGCAACCCCCCCTGAGAGAGAAGGTGAAGATGCTTTGTTACAAGAATACCTCTTGGGACCAAAGGTTCGGAAATCAACCAAATGAGCTTCAGATTGTGATTCAAGTAGCAGCATTTGAATATTCCCTATGGTATAACAGGATCAGCAGCTTGTTTTAATATCTTTATACTTTAAGCCATAGCATTGCTCAAGAAAAGTGGAAAAAAGCCACATAGCCTTTTGAAGGAAAAAGCTTATGTAGGATGTGTGAGTGAAAAAAAGCTCAGGATTTGTTAGCTGTGCAGTTGCAAAAGGAGTCCAGCTGTCACTTTACCTGCCAGGAGGCCACCCTGACTAACATCAACTGCTGCTGGGAACTTCCATTGCAGGTTTAGAGAGTTTTACACCACTGTGAAGACAATGAAGCCATAATATTCCTTTGCATGTTTTTCTTTAATATGGGGCTATATTCTGAGGTAAATTAGAAGTAAAATCTATCTCCATCTTCTGAGATGCTACCTGCAAAATCAGTGATAAAAGCAACACTGGAAGGATACAAATTTCGTTGTAGAGTCCAAATTTTTTTCCTACTTCTTGATCCTTTGACCACAATTTATTTATTGTTCCTGAATCTTAACCATGAGATGTAAATTTCTTCTCTTTATAGTATGTTTTTCCAAATTCAATCATTACCTATTGCTAATTTATGCACAGACCAGATGAGAGATAACTAAGACCAACTGAGCTGAAAAAAATATGTAGAAGTCAAGGGAATTAATTTCAAATCTGTGAAAGTGCAAACTCTGTGAGATACCCAAGTAGTCACAAACAGCTTGCCGTCAAAAGCAAAGGAGTCTCTAACATTAAGTGCAGAATTCCAGTACAGATTAATATTTTAATTAGTGTTACTCTAGAAATAAATTAATCTTACAGAGACCAGAATCTGTCCATTCCAAAAGATACCAAAATTACTGTAAGAGAAAGTTAATGAAATGATAAAAATTTGGATAGGAGTTAATTTAATGTTTCTTTAATCAAATACTTGGGGCCAGTCTTATCTCAACCATAGAAAATTACAAGTATATTTCTTCAATTACTCTGGTTTTGCTGGTTTTTGAAGGGACTTATGCCCTTCCCATAGCCTAAATCTTTCTGGTTCTGTAGCCATATAAGAGTTAGTACCGACTGCAGAGACCCAAAAAGGGATACCTGCTCAGCTACTATACCACTTGCTGTGGATTTTTACTGTACTTCTTTTTGTTGCAAGGAGCTGTCCAATTACACAGCCATTGTGTAAACTGGAAATCCTGCAAACGAGCAGAGGCAGATCTGGATGAATGTCATGGGGCAGGTAGGGAAAATACAAAAAGAGCATAACCACTAATAACAAAGCTGTTTGGGGGGAGGAAAGTGGATTTCTGGGCATTTAGGTTTTGGGTATTTTGTTTTTATTTTCTTTGTGGCTTGGTTTTGTTTTCTTGTTAGTTTTGTTTATTTGTTTGTTTTTAATTATTGAATTGTTTGCCTCAGGCATCAGACACCTATCTATCAGATAAGGCATAGAAAAGATAAGAACATATGAGGCAAAAGATTAGTGAAAAAAGTGTGGTATAAATAGGTGAAAGAGAAATGTATAAGCAGGTGGAAGTAGGGCAGAGGCAGTTTTATTTCTTGACAATTAGATACGAAAATCCTAGGTATAGAAGTAACAAAAATTAAAATGGTCTCAAAGCCCACACTAGAAGGATTTACATTAGGAAAGGGCTAGTCTTTTCTTGTCAAAGTGCTGAAGTCTCTACACAGCACTATTTATCCTCTTATTATAAAGGGAAACATCCTTAATGGATTTCTGTCTTCTCAGAGCATGAACTTGAGCAGTGATTTATTTACGCTTGGATGGTTACCTAAAAATAAGAAATGAAAATGCAGATGTTTGCATTTGTAAATGTTAATATGACAAGTTAGAGAAGTCACTGTCTCATCCTGATGTGTGCAGTCAAATGGAGAGGACAAAACAGACTGGGCTTTCACACACAGAGTGAGACATTGGGGGAGCAAGTAGCAAAAGTGTAAAGAGACCATGAAGAGTTTAGAAGTAGAGAAGGTGATTTTGAATTCTGTCCTTGATAAAACAGAAATGAAGCAAGGGAAAAGGTGGTGTAATAATTGCAGGTTCCTGCAACTTACTTGGTAAAAAGCTTAGTAGGTCCAAGAATTATTAGAAGGTTACTGACACTGGCTCTATTTACTTTGTAATATTTATTTTAGCATTAGACTGACACCACCAGATATTTACTCTGCAATCAAATGACAAAACCTACCATGAAATGTGGTAAAGAGAAGAAATATGGCAACAGTGATTTTCCACTTTATTCATTACCAAAATAATAATAATTACAACGTACCTTAGGGCATTTCTGACTCAAGAATGGTGTTTAGAATGGTGTACGTGCAAATCACAGACCAAAATAAAGTTATTTCTTCCAATGAGATTCAATTTTATACTCCAAATATTTACTCTGTTGTTATTTTTGGACACATTCCATCAATCTTGGACAAGCTCCCACTTCTACAAGGAGTCTGGGATAATTCCACTGCAGTAAAGCACTGAGGAGACAGGATTGTTGTCTCCTCAGACCTCCTCCATTGCTAGGAAGACAGAGGAAGAGGCATACCTAAAGGAAAACTGTGAAGTCTGATGAGCTAAAATGTAGCCTAGAGGTATTTATTTTTTCCATTGAGTATTAAAGGAGCCTAGGGTGGTCATAATCCTAATATAAGCAACTCTTCTAAATTGCATGAAATTAGATAAATAGCACTCAAGCCTGAATTAAAAAGCCAAATAGATTAAAAATAAATTCACCAGAACCCTGCCTGAAAAGATCAGGCTCTGACTGGAAGATCTCCTGTGTATGCCACATGTTTGTAAAATTATTTGCATGTCCACTAAGCCTCAGTATAAATATCATTATCACTTTCATTGCCTTCATGTCTTTTGCATTTTATCCTACAAACTGAAATAATTGATTTCAGAGGTAAATGTAATCACTGTAGCTTACAGTAAAGTACTTACTAGCAATGTGTCTTCAACAAATTTGACTTTGGACCATTACTTTTGGTTATATGATAAACATATCAAAAATAAAGAGGATAGATATTAAGATCATAAGGCAGCTTCAACAAGTGAAGTACATCAGAGTTACTAAAGATGAAATTATAACTTGCAAACTAGTTTCTAGTGAGCTAAAGTCTTTGCTCAAAAAAATTCAAATGACCATGAAATAAATCAAAAGAAAATCTATTTGTGAAATGGATCCTTAGATTTTTGTTTCAATAAATATTTGATGAAAAGCTAAGAAGTAAACAAGAAAAAAAAGGACAAACGTTTATCCTTTCCAAAATTTATAGAAAAATATATCCACTGAGGATATATACCTCAGCTTCACAGAGCGATGAATGAATTCACAAATATATTTGCATATGCCTCACATCCAAGATTTCCATTCCCTTGCTCCTGGACACTATTTTTGGAAAAGCAGAGGACGGTCCCTTATTTCATTCTTCTCATTGAAAAGGCTTCAGATATGAGAATACAATCTGAAAGAAAGTGAATCTAAATCAGTAGAAGAGTGGCAGAATGAAAGACCTGACAGAATGCCTCCCATCCCTTGAAAAAAATATGTGATGACAAACTGATGGTCTAAATTTATGTATCTTTGTTCTCATCCTAAATGGATGACAGTGATGTATTAAGATTGGTAAAAAAATTACAACATTGACAAAGCATTGATTTCAAGTTTCCTGGTTTTTTGTACAATAATAAAATTATTATGGCCACTCAGTTACATTCTTTTCCATTTCATATAATGAATACAGACTTTTTCACTATCAAATCTTCCTCATAACGAAAGACCTCATTGAAGACTATCTAATTTTTATTATCCAGCCTTCATTCTTTTTGCTTAATTCAGGAAATCACAGGTTATTTGCTGCACCTGTACAGAGAAAGTCTATTCTAATGACACTGATGTTCTGCAAGCAATTCAAGCTTTTACAGGTAAAAAAATTAATTTTGAAGTACTGTCTTACTTTGTACAGCTTTACCCTTATTTTTAGCCTGGTACAGTCAGAGTCAGCCTGTCTTTGTGCTGTGAAGAGATTTTTGTCTCCACTGTCTTCTCTTCCCGGGGGTTGAGATGCTGTAAATTGTTTCTGGACAAGTTTCAGAGCTGCCTGTAGCACACTTTTAATGTACATTCTCAGAAGACTACTGGGAAACAAAGTTTAGCTTTTGCAGCCTTGTGTGACATCCACCTTGTTCCCAGAATGTGTTTAATGTATGTCTTTCCACTCCCTTACTCACCTTATGTAAGGGGATCTATTCATAGCTGATTAGAAAGTGAGCAAGTGATCACTGCCAGCTCTGCTCCCAAGGTGCTATTCTTTGCTGTTTCTCCTGCCCACAGCAGGATACAGAGTTACATCAGGGGAACTTTGGTTTGGATTGCTTGGAGAATTCAGATGTCTGCACAATGGTGATACCTTGTCAGACTGACACTGAGGCTCTAGTTAGTAAAGCTAGAAGAGGCTTCTTCAGTGGTTGGGACTACAGCTGCACCTAGGAGAATAAAGCAGCATAGCACCACCTCTGAAACCAGAGATGATATAATCAAGATAATTCAGAATTTCCAGTTTTAAAGCTCAAGCCGAGTAGCAGCACTCTTCTGGGTTAGAGGATATGGAAATCTCATTCCAGATATAAAAGGGAACTGAAAAGTCAGAGACAGTAAATTTTATCTCCTTGTGTTATCTCCTGACAAAGTCATATGTGCTTCATGGAAAATTGCAAAAGCAATTGGGAAACTCTTGCTTCTGGCCTTCTTGCTGCAAACAAATATATGTTTTGAATTATTCATGGCATTTTGAGAAGTGGTTTCATAACCTCCAACAATTAGACCCAGAATTCACATGGGCAAGACAAGAGCTTTAACTTCAGATTTAGTTTTGCCAGGCAGAATTCTCTGTATAGCACAGGGAGGACCCGGTCATTGATTGACACTTTTTCATCATTAAATATTAAACCCGAAAAGTGATTACTGGTTTCTAGTAAGGTAAGCATCCTGGTTTCCCTTTCGCTGTTCGAAATCTTGCTTCTGGTGGTGCTACTGGCAGGATGCTCCGCTCCTATTAACATTCTTTAGAGCTCAGCCTACACAGTGGCTTTCCCGAACACAATTTAACTTCCTGCTTTTTGCTGAAGAAGAAAGGATTATGAAACATTTATAGGGTTGGCTTGCAGTAATAAGAGAAGTGCCAGTAGAACACCATGCCACAGGACAGCAGGTTGAAGGATTCATCCTTAAATATAGCCACAGTAGAATTAATATACAACATGCAGGGAATGTAGGTACAGGACAAACCTCTGTCTCATTTTCCAGAAGGGGTTAAAATTATTAATCAGGTAGAAAAAGTAACTGTATATTTTCACAATTCAAATTGGTTATGCTGTCCAAAGAGACTCAGAAAAATCTGTTGTGCATCTAAACACCAAAAAATGTGTGTGAAACCCCTTTGACTTTTTTATCTGCTGTCTTTTTAGCAGTGGATCTGGTACAACATATTTGTATAATTAGTTCCATCCCAGTTAAAACTGGCTTTGTTAGAAATAGGGAATTTTAAACCTCTCTGCATATATATTTTCTCATCCTAATGGTAACAGTGTGAGTTAAGGTGAAGGGAGGCTGCATCTGGAGTGCTGTGTCCAGCTGGGGGCTCCTCGGTACAAAAGAGATATGTAGCTCCTGAAGTGAGTCCAGAGGAGGGCCGCAAAGACAATTAAGGGACTGGAGCGCCTCTATTACAAGAACAGGCTGAGTGAGCTGGGCCTGTTCAGCCTTGAGGTGAGACAAGTGAGATGGAACCTCATCAATGTCTGTCTGTAAGTATCTGAAAGGAAAAAAAGTGTTAAGAGGATGGAGCCAGGATCTTCTAAGTGGTGCCAAGCAATAGGGCATGAGGCCACAGGCAGAAACTGATGCACAGGAAATTCCACCTGAACATGAGGAAGAACTTTATTGTGTGAGTGACCACACACTGGAACAGATTTCTCAGTGAGGGGGTAGAGTCTCCCTCACTGGAGATATTCAAGAACCATCTGGACACAATCATGTCATGTGCTCTTGGATGACCCTGCTTGAGCATGGAGGTTGGACCGGATGACCCACTGTGGTCCCTCCCAGCCTGATCCATTCTGTGATTCTGTGAAATAAATAATTGAAGACTTTAAAATTGTTTACCAAATCTTATTTCAGA
Organism: Dicrurus megarhynchus; assembly: GCA_013399195.1. Classification (NCBI taxonomy): domain Eukaryota; kingdom Metazoa; phylum Chordata; class Aves; order Passeriformes; family Dicruridae; genus Dicrurus; species Dicrurus megarhynchus. Next base: position 184,996 of record VXAD01006275.1, on the reverse strand, counting down.
GAGCAGGGCAATTTATGTATATTTCTGAATGTACTTGCACACCAATAGAAAGGAAAAGTTTTCAATAGCATGGAATGGCTCCCTTCTGTTCATGTAGAAGAGATTCTATAATAACCAATTCATTGTGAAGCAATTTCTGTCTCTTTGAAAATGGACATCTGAGTAACGTTTTCACACTTCTGTTGGCTGGAAGGAACACTTTAAGACACAATTCTGAGCTCTATAGGCAAAATCCTGGTGTCATTGGACTCAACAGAAACTTACCATTTACTTGTATTAAATAGAAACTTATCTCTGTGCTAGATAAAACCAAACTCAGATAGACTTTGTTGCTTTCTTTGGCTATGTCCTTGTCTCCTGAAAGAAGTCCAAGAGGTTCTTTCAGGTTCATGAAACTCATAAGAAACTGTAGCTGCTGCCTATATTAAGGGAAGTTGGGAAAAAAGAAATCCAACTTTTTTTGTGATAAGAGGCTCCTCATAAAATAAATTGTTGTCCTGGTGCTTTGCTTTGAATTTGATACCAAAGCAATACTGATTCAAGGGCACCGGGAATGGGCTAAATTCTGCAGAGCTCTTGAGTGCAAATTTAAGGCAAATATACAGGAGAATACTTTCTCTGATGTATTAAATTGTGGAAGAATCAAATACTATATGTTGGCGAGAAACAGATGAGATAAGGAAATTGAGATAATATAGCTAAGGTGGAATCTTATAGAAGAAATTAAAACTAGGTGGCAGCTCCTGAATGGAGGTATCTCCACTGGAGCTCAATGAAACTGCAAAGGATGTAAGCACTGCTCAGATGAGCAAACCAAAGCACCAAAGTATTAAACTTTGCATCATCTGGCAAGCCAACAAAAAGGGCAGACAACTCCGGAATTCCAGCCCACAAGTCAGTGCTTCAGAGGCAGAGAACTCTGCTTTTACTACATTCAGTCATTTCACACACTTGAGCTTGACATGGTACTTCTGTTAGTTCAGTGGGTGACAATCAACATGCAAAAATGTAAATCAAATCTTTAAAGCTGTTCACCTTTGAGAATGACAAGAATAAGTCCTAATGTGGGTGGGGAAGAGAAGCAAAAGGTACACATCCTTTTTCTATTTTCCTCCCATCCCATCCTTTATCCTATTTTCTTTTCCAAATTACAAAGAAAGCCAATCTGAAGCATTGCTCACATATCCTGAGGCTGTCCCTTGTAAGGTACCACACAGTCCTTCTTTCATGCCTTTGAAACTTCTGTGTAAGACATGCAGTGCAAATAGAAATACCAATGGCTTGCCGTTATGTTGCTCTAAGTAGGACAACCAGCTTCCCTTTCTCTTTAATTGTATCTAATTATGGATTATCTTGACCTGTCCCAAGGTCTGGCCAGGCTCAGTGAGGTATCTATAAATTAAACCAGATAAAGATGAAACTAAGTTGGAAAGGCATGTTTAAATTCTCAAGGAAAAGCAGTAACTCTTTCATTTATGACACTTTATAGGCTGAATATATCTGGAGAGTCTCGCTGAATCCTTCAATGTTAATGAAGTATGGAAGCACTAGCCACAATGAAAAGTGTCGAGATTTGGCCTGCCTTAAAAATATGTTTATGCAAGTGCTCCTGTCTCCTTTAGAGTGAACAAAATTTTGCTTGCACAATTGGGATGCCTTACAAGTTCAACACAAATGTGGTTCAATGCATGATCAAGAATTGGAATGGGCTGCCCAGGGAAGTGGTGGACTCACAATGCTTGGAGAGATTTAAAAGATGTGTAGATATGGAACGTAGGGATATGGTTCAGTGGTGGGCTTGGCAGTGCTGGGTTAAGAGTTGGACTTGATAATCTTAAAGTTCTTTCCCAACATAAATGATTCTATGATTAAATCACAATTATAGTTGCACTCTTTGTTTATATTTGGCTCAGCAGTACAAATTGGACTGAATACAAATGGGGAAATTACCTGCAAAATCTCCCTGTTGGTTTTCCCTAAAACAACTGAAAAATATGGCCCATGGATCCATTCATCCCTACTATGATGGGATGGTAGTCTGGGCTTTGCACTAGAGCCAGTCATACATTAATGTCAAATTGCCATTGAGAACAAAGGAGAACTGTAGCTATGGTGGTACTTGTAAATACAGCTTCATGTTTGGCAAAGCACCAAACTCCTCCTTGTGCCACTGGGGTCAGGCATCTTCCATGTGACTGGTCACACAGGTAATGGCTTCTAACTCCTGCACTTCCAACCACAGACTGTTTAGTGTAGCGTTAAGTGACAAAATCTATATTTAGGATGGACTCTATCTCCCTTAACTTTAGCCATCAAACAGACTGTCTAATCTAAGTTAGCTGTCAGTGACCTAAGTAGATTCCCTCAGTCAGTGGAGATAAGTCTTATCATAATTACATAGCTATCTTTATCACCTGAACCATTTGTTTATCATCTGAAGCAATTTCTGTCTCTCTGTCGCTCTCTTTCTCTCCCCCACTCCTCTTTTTCTATTCCTTTCTATCTCTCTGTCCCTCTACCTTACATTTACTTTTAAATAAAATCCATACTGTTGACTTCTGCCCATGGTCTCATTTCCACTTTAATTCAGGCAGAGGCATCTCTCTCATAATTTTAATAACTGGATCTTAACAGTTTGCTGAGGACAATTATATCCACTCATGATGAGAAGACATTTTGCAGAAATACCATTTCTTTGACAAACACATCACTTTGCCTTAGCTTTTGCTCAAGTTCATATGTATTGGCAAGTCTTCAAGACAGAAAAGGACAAGTGAGGAATTTAAGAAGAGATTAAATACAGTGTCAGGGTACCCTGGTAGATGGTGATTTTTTCCTTTCTGATGAGTTTTGTCACCCAGAGCAGAAAGAAGATGGAGAAAGCATTGAACCATAACATTCTGGATGTGTTTGTGTGCATGTAATCAGAACTCCATTGTTCAGTATATCAGTATGTAGATCAGCTTGGTTTTGCTGTTGTATTCCATATTTAAAAAATCTTATTTTTCTATGAGACTGTAATAAGTGCAATAAATTCTAATAATTTATTATTTCTTTAATCTTTGTTCATGGTCTCCTAAGAAGGAAATAACTGTTTCTAAAGTTCAAAGCTTCCTGACTACTTTTGAAGTTATGACAGCACTGTTCTTGGGGAAGACTGTGATCTAGGCAGCTGTCCCCCAGGAATAAAAGTAAATTAATGGGAAAAAAAATCATAGAGATATAAAACGGTGCTTTCATCAATAGTGCTTTTCAGTTTTGCTTTATGATATGTCATCTGGTGTGGGAGGGGAAGCAAAGTTGCCTGCACTTTGAAGTGGTAGTATGTTCTGAAGCAGTCATTAATGCAGTTCATACCTCTTCTTATGTACCTGATTCATTGAGGTGCTCTGTGCTGTCAGGATACCTTGCAAAACTCAGGCCTGCACAAGCAGCCTGGAGGGCAAAAATCTGACAAAGAAAACTATTAACTGGAGAGCTTTGGTGTTGAAAATATAAAATATTTTTCAGTTAAGATGTTATAATTTTCTAGCTTTTTACAGAGACCTTACAGCTAGCCTAGCTTTCAGAAAATTGTCTTACATTCAATTATTTACAACTAAGAAAAGTAGATTTCTCTTTAGCTTCTTTTAATTTCAATTTGAAAAGTTAGATCATAGGTTGCACTCCTTTTCTTCATATTTAAATTATTAAGACAAAAAAATCTTTTCACATTATATTACAAATACATGAGTACGTTCCTGTAATTTTTATCAGTCTGCACACACTTTCATAATGTGTTAATGCCTGTCTCATACTGTATTTCTAATCTTAACAGGGAATTTTAATATCTTCTTCCATGGCATAAGCATCGCCTTAGTCAGTTGATGCATAATTAACAGTGTCTCTGGTATGATAAAAACCAGTTATTTCCTGTACTGTGAGCATATCATGCAGCTTCCATTGAACTTCCTTTCTTTGAAGGGTCAAAGAAAGCAGAGGTCACTACAGAACTGTTAATTCTTGTGACAGATTGTACCTAATTACTTAATTCTATTGGTTGACTGTGAGGGATTGAAATGGTTAATGGCTTAAACACTGTTAAAATCATCTGAGGACTTTTGCCCACTGTAGTGAACTGCAAAGAAGCAGCTGTTCATCTGCAACCACCGAAGCCCACCTGTCACTGAATATGCCCACTAACTAGAATATGGAGTGTGCCAAGAACTTGAGATAAGATAAAGGTGGTTCTGTTTTTCAGTTATCCCAGGTCTGGGAAGAAGAATGTATCCACAAGTGATAGTGGAAGAGAGACTGGAATGCTGGTGGCTCAAACATTGAGGGGGTGAGCTGCTGATGTGCAAAGTACCTGCCCAGGTGGAGAGGGTGGGCACACCCCTGCAGGCTGCAGCTGGGTATTGAACGAGGTAAAGGAAAGGGGCAAACCTTGCAAGGCAGGTGCTGTCTCTGTCCTCACTCAAGTGAACTCAGCTGTCATAACTCCCCTGCTGAGGATGTAACAGGCACCTGTAACATCTTAGGAGGTGCCAAAGACTCCTGAAGTGTCATTTCATCATTCATGATCCACAGCGTTCAGTGTGAAACTCCCCACCAGAGGGGAGGTACCTGGGGGTTCCCCACCTGAACCTTGGTGAATATAAACCCATCTGACCTCCTGTTTCATGGCTTTTCTCCACCACTCTGATGGGGTTTCCCCAAGAAGTTGACAGATTATTCAGTTTGCAATTGCTACTTTGACCAACAGGCATCAAAATTTCAAGCATTGTTAAGGACTCCAATTGGTGGGGACTGTATACCTTTCTACTATTATTCCTTCTCTTTCTTTTCTCTATTTCTTTCTATCTCCCCCTCACATTTACTGTTAGTAAAAATCTGTACTATTGGCTTTGTTACGTGGTCTCATTTGTACCTTAATTTGGGCAGAGGCATGTCTCAAATAATCTTAATAACCAGATCATGACATTGACCGATATGATAGTTATTGTATTGCATTATTTTAGCTGATAGTGGATGGTGAAATTTAGCCAAAATAGAAAACTGCTTGGAAATAATCTTAATATCTCCATATTTTGTACCCTCTGGAAGGTCACCTTATCTGAGGCCTACTAAAGACCTAAGAAATTAAAGTGTTTTGAGTTTTCCTTCTGTGTTTTCTATCATAGATTCTGCTTTGAACTAAATTCCATTTAGGATTGGCTCTCACAAGTCAGAGCAATGCCTACTTAGACACCCACATAGAATTCCCAAAGGAGACAATCAGAGCAGGAGATGCCAGTAGATGACCTTTCACCGATGCTCTTCCTGCTTACAGTAATTTGTGGGTTAAATGATTCCTTAAAGAGTGTTGTCTTGGTAGATGGACTCTTCTTCCCTGTCTTTTTCCAGTGATTTTTGTCAGCCCCGTCATCTACTAGAAATCTACAACCCTGTGGCAGGGTAACTACAGCTTAGTTACAAATTGCAGAATAAATCCCTCACTTGCAGAAATACCTTTTAGTTTCTATTGAAACATTTTTTTTCTTTTATTGGAGGAGACCATGAACATCTGATCAGATTCACTCTTCATTATTTGCTCTCATATGCTATCCATTCTATTCAAATTACTTGATGATGTACAGAATTGTCTTACCTCTTTCCTCACATTTGCTTATTTTCCATAGCATTCCCTGCTCTATAAAAACACTTCTCATACCTAAGCTAGTTCACAACTTTAATTATCCTAGATGGCCCTTTGAAAATCCTCCAATTCTACTAATTTGGTACATTGCACAGAAAGCAAATATTAAACAGATTTCTCACTTTATTGCTGTGGTAAAACATAGAAAACTGGGCAGTAACACGAAATTGTTATATTTCACTGTATTGAGTTTGCACATCAATGTTTTGGTAGTGGAAGAAGCTACAGGGGTGGCTTTTGTGAGAAGCTGCCAGAAGCTTCCCCCCTGTCCAACAGCACCAATGCCAGCCAGCTCCAAGAGGGACCCACTGCCGGCCAAGGCTGAGTCCATCAGCAATGGAGATAGTGCTGCTGTGGTAACATATATAAGAAGGGGAAAAAGTTGCTGCACAACTGAAGCCACAGAGATGAGTGAGAATATGTGAGGGAAACAGCTTTGCAGATACAAAGGTCAGTGGAGAAGAAGGGGAGAAGGTGCTCCAGGTGCCAGAGCAGAGATTCCCCTGCAGTCCATGGTGAGGCAGCTGTGCCCCTGCAGCCCATGGAGGTCCATGGTGGAGCAGGGATCCACCTGCAGCCCTTGGAGGACCCCACACCAGATCAGGTGGGTGCTCAAAGGAGGCTGTGACCCCGTGGGAAGCCCACACTGGAGCAGGGTCCTGGCAGGACCTGTAGCTCCAGGGAGAGAGTAGTCCACAGTAGAATAGGTTTGCTGGCAGGACTTGTGACCCTGTGGAGAACCCACACTGGAGCAGCCTGTGCCTGAAGGACTGCGCACTGTGGGAGGGACACACACTGGAACAGTTCATGAAGAACAGCAGCTCAAGGGAAGGACTCAGGTTGGAGAAGTTTGTGGAGGACTGTGTCCTGTGGGAGAGTCCCCATACTGTAGCAGGGGAAGTGTGTGAGGAGGAAGGAGCGGCAGAGAAAAGGTGTGATTCTGTGACTGCAACCCCATTCCTCTCCTCCTGTACCACTGCAGGGAAGGAGGTAGAGAAAATCTGAAGTCAAGCCCAGGAAGAAGGGAAGGGAACGGGGGAAGGTGTTTTTTAAGATTTGTTTTTATACCTCATTACCCTACTCTGACTTGACTGGCAATAAATTAAAGTAATTTTCCCCAAGTCAGATCTGTTTCGCCCATGACAGTAATTGGTGAATGATCTCTCCCTGTCCATATCTCAACCCACCAGCCTTCTGTTAGACTTTTTCTCTCCCCTGTGCAGCTGAGGGCAGTGATAGAAAGGCTTAGGTGGGCAGCTGGCATCCAGCCAGGGTCATCCCACTGCATACAATTAGCTTCACTTTTGCTTCTACACGTCACCCTCCATTACATGAAGGGGAAAGTAATATGCTCCTTTAATTTTTGCAAATTATCCTTTCTAGACATTCAAACTACTGAATACTGAAAAGGTCAGATTACTGTAGTTCACCGGTGTAATTTATGATATGTCTCATGAATGTTAAGAAAGCACACACAGAGGAAAAAATGTAAACTGAATGAAAAAGAAAAAATCAAATTAAGTCAAGGACGGTGTCCTTTAAGAATGATAGTTGAGTTTTAATTTCCTATTTAATTTATATTCCATTTAGATGACAGAACTACAGCTGCCGTTGAAATATTTTACAAATATTGATTCATCTGTACCTTAGTTAAGTAAGTGTTATGAAAAAAACAGGGAGTGTGGTGATCTTCCAGTTAGAGTATATACTCTTACTGAAATTAAATAGTTTGCTCTCAGTGACAAAGGAAGCACAATTAGGAGGAATTAGAATCCAGAACTTGGAAAAATTAAAAGTTTTCTTCCTACAATACAAATGTGTAATATTTTTAGAACTTTTTGGTGTGCAACAATCATCAGATTGTTTCTATTAAAACATTAAATTTCATTAAAAATCTAGATTTCTAGATTGCATCTAGATTCAAAACTTCATTGTGGTCCTGCTGAAGCTACCATTGAAACTACTCTAAAACAAAGTCAAGGTCAAAATGATGGTTTCTGTCATTACATGAGGCTGCACTTTGCTAATGCAGTAACCTAGTACAGAGACCAGTAAGGCTGCAGGTGCAATTTCTGATTTATTATGTTCTATGACTCAATTCTATGACTCAGTTCCTGGCTACCTGAGATAACATCTCTTTCTCAAGGACATATTATTATGTTTGAGTGTAACTGAACAGCTGGAGTCGGAGGCTTTCTCATAGAGATAAATACGAGCTGCTCAAGGTATAGTCTGCAAGGGGTACTTCCATTCTTATCTCACGCCTCCTAATCAGCTATAACCTAGAAATAACTTTCCATGGGCCCTGTTGTCTTGGTTGAAGACAGACTAAGATATTTTGGGGAAAAGTAGTAGGAGATAGATACATGGGCATTTGTTAATTCTGCAATGAATTAGTTTAATAGATCAACTTAAAACCAACTACAGTAATATTTTCTGTATACGAAATTCATTTTTTGAGTATAAGGGTGTGAGAGACTGGAGAAAATGATTACTGGCTCAAAACAACTGAAGCTGGGTGGAGCAGGGCAGTTTCTGCCAAGGTGGAATGGTGCTCTGCTCCACACCCCAGCCCTGGAGCCTCTAGTCCAGCCCAGGAGGGCTGTCGGTCACTGGCACACCTGAAGCAATGCCCTACATGCCGCCCCTGGAGCACAAAACAAGTCCTTGAAATACGGATATATAAGGTTGGATGGGTAGAGTTTGCTAAGTCAGTGCTTGGTGAAATGTCTTATTTTGATTGAATGTTTTGTCTTAAATTTTGCCAAATTTTTGGCCTCCTAAAGTTTGTCAGTAAAGTTTGTTTTTTAACCTCCTGAGAACATTGTTGCAAATCTCCTGTGCACCCACTTCAGGGAAGAGTAGCACCACAAAACCTTTTAAGTAAACTCACCGAGCAAGGACTGGGGCCCAACAAGGGGTAAGGTGTTGTTTAGAGAGAAAGAGAGTGAAATGCATCATTCCATTTAAGCAGGAATGAAATGCATCATGTGTTGCATTTTTTAATGGCTTTAGAATTCCAAATACAGTTTGCAATGAAATTATATCTCTAAATGTAATCACAGAATCAATGCCAATGGGCTATTTCATACCCATGTGTATGCAGTGGAAAATGGAATTTCAATTATTATGCTTGACATCTTATTAAACTTTTCTATCTTAATATATTTTTTTCTCAACTTTCCTGTCCTACTACTCACAAGAGAAACTTTTTCTTCCTTGTGTTTATTTATTTCTGTCAGGATGGAATTCAATTACTGTTTTTTATATTGAACCACTCTATTGTTGTAAGCTAGCGTCTTCCTTCTAAGCTCAAAACATGTATTTAGGTGAAGGCATTCATATCCTTCAGAGATATTTTTGTGATACTTTATATTTGACTGGCATTGTAGCACAATAGTGATTGAGCAATATAAATAAACAATAACAATAAATTTCAGTGAAACTGAGTCTCAGTAGTACCAAAAGTGTATTATTGTAGTTCGATAATTGACACAATTGATTCATTTAGTCATTCTGGATTCTGGACACTTTTATAAGTATTTTGAATCAAATCTTATTTCAGGTGTGCTACAGAAAAAAACCCTCTTGCTTATACATATCAGTGCAACAAGTCCTCCAGTAGAGTACTTTTGAATACATATTTAAGAAGACAGGTACAAGTTTTAAAAGACAGAACTACGTTTGAAATGTCGCTGTAGTGTTTACCAAATAAGGCTCTAAAGAATCTTCCAAGCCTTGGAAACAGAGACAAAGTAATAGCCCCAAAGAAGAAAAACATCTTGTAAGCAACCATGTTTTGCTGTAATTAGCAATCTCAGAACCCTCCATGTGAAACTACTGATAAACAGTAACCATTCACCGTGTGGTACCCTCACAAGAGAATATTTGAACCACTTTGCAAAGGTCTTTCTCTCCCTCTTACTTGTGGTGGGGTGTTTAGATGGCAGCAGGATTCATGGAGGTGAGGGAGAGGCCTCTTGTAAAATGATGCCCCAAGAGAGAGAGAAAGCTCTAGCTCTCACCTGTTAAAGGACCAACAATTTGTCAAAATAACTAAAATAATGACTCTCAAGGTAAACCCCTGTCACTGGGACTTGGGATGAATCTCTGATAGTGTCTTTGCAGGGCACCTTCTAACTGCTTCACCTCATATGACAGAGTGGGGAGAACCTAAAGCAAGCTCTGTTTGTAGGTCAAAATACTCCCTATGCTTTGTACAGACATTAAGTTATACCTTGAAGTCAGGAGTCTGAATGGTGGAAGTGATCCTTCAAATGGGCAGCAGCACCAGCACACTTTAAACTATTATTTCAAGGAAGAAAACACAATGGACTCAGTCAAGTTATTCTAACTGCACTTTGGTAGTATTTATGAGGAGATTCTGGAAGGAGACCGAGACATGAAAGTTTTCTACATTTTCTACAGTATTCTAGAGAGGAATTTTGTCACCACCCTTAAGGTGTCAAACAAAGCAACAAAATGCTCAGAGTTTGTCTGTGACTTTACTATTGAAATTACTTTTTTTTTTTTTTGAAAGGCTAGCATTACAAAATTCATAATTTTAGCTTTTGTTCTGAATAATTCCCCCACATGACTGAAACCCTGTACAGTCTATAGCAGGAAAGAAAGCTCACATATTTTATTGTTCTGACAGTAGAGAAACCTGAAACAGAAAAAATATATTTTACCATCAATTAATTTTCTTCCAAACTAAAGTAATAATCGAAGACTTACTCTGTTTACAGCAAAAGGCACCCTACCTAGACTTTGAATCATGTTCTGTGGTCTCCAGAATGCAGAAAAGCACCGCAGGGAGCATTGGCCAAATAGCATGAATAGCTAATTTTTAAATTCCTTTTTCTTTGAATTTTGATATATATGTCTTGCATCTGAATTTTGTTCAGGAATAAGACCCAGATGCTTACTTAGAGTCATGTTATTAGAAAGACAAAAAAGTATACAGAGAACTACAAGATGTTATAGCATGCTATAATAAGATAAAGTTAAGCTCTCGTGTGTTATGCTTGGAATAAGTGGTACCAGAGTATTTGCCCTACACATTCAATAGTATTATACTGCACAGGACTATTAATGTTCCCATTTTGACCTCATAAATATATTCAGGAAGCAAATTATCTGCTATTAACACACCCACTTTCTGTCCCCTGCTTCCCAAACAGATCTGGCTTAGTATGAATGTAGGATGGAGTAATTTGACTTTTGCAATCACAGCAGACAGCTGTGAATGATACATGACATGAAAATTAATTATCTCTGCTCTTGCTCATCAAGAGCAGGGAGCACTGTGCAGTTATGATGCTGTGTTGTAGTCTGACAGGTATGGAGTACAGGAAGATAAAATAAGCCTTTACACCTAGTTTTATTAATTATTCTTATACATACAGAAAAATAGCTTTATATAAATATCACATTCCTTAATTTCCTTTCTATCTCTCCCTTCTCTCCGTTCTTCATCACTGTGAGATAATTCCACCATGCTCCCAGTCATTCAGGCTTAATGGCAGAGTGCTAAACTTGACCCCCCTTTCCCCTTTCCACCCACTGCTAGGATTTTGTTCAATGTCACCAGGTATTCCTCAGTAAGATGAAGAAGCTATATAATTTCTTTTATATTTCAACTGTTACAATTCTGATAATTTATCAAAACTGTCTTATCCCTTCTCCTCTCACCTGATTCAGCTTTCTTTTTTTCCTCCTAGGCTTTACACTGCAAGTCTTCTGTTCCACTTATCAGACTTTTTCTCAACATAGCCTCATTGTTCTCCTTCACGTCTTGAGCTCCAGTTTCACTGATTTGGAGATTCTCTGTGGCTTCATTGTGAGATACAACCTCCCTATTACAACCTGTCTCTTCTATGTATTCTATCCCAAGCTGCCAATTGTTGCTTGGAGTTCAGTTCTTTCTGCTCCCTGGCCCCTTCATCTTCTCTTTCTTTTTCTCATTAGGAAAATCTACAGTTTCACAATTCAGCACATTCTCATTTTCTTTTCTTTCCTCTCCTCTGAGCCCTTAAATCTTGGCTCACTTACACCAGAAGTATTTTAATTATTTTCTAATGCTTTTTACTTATTCTGACCTTACTCTGTGTCTGAGGTACAGATTTGAACAACTTGTGCGTTATGTTATGACCTCCAATTATGAATAAGGGCAAGCAAGAGTGGTTTTGAGGACTTGTGTGTTAGCGTCTGTGTCAGTGAGCCATGCTTGGCAACTGTAGTTTGAATAATTGTTTGAATTACAGCATAATGAGAGCATGGCAGCTTTTTTTTTCTGGGTGCTTTTTGACAATGAGTTTTGAAAAAAAATCAACAGCTTGCATAATGTAGTAAATATGACAAATGGATCCCTGTAAACATTCATTTCAAATCTGGGTGTCCATAGATAGGCTCCTAAAATCTCATGTAGACAGTCACATGAGCAATCTGCTCTGGAACATTGAGCAGTCACATCTCACGGTGACTGCCTGACCTGCCTGGTTTCTCTCTGAGTGCACCCCACGATTTCACGTGACCCACCAGCCACCAGAAAGACCAGCCTGCCTGACCAGTCCCTGCCAACATTTCTGTCTGCTCCTGACCAGTTCCTGGAAAGTATTTGATTTCCAACCAAACTACTCTGATACACTACACTTAAAGCAGCTTTTTCATTAGCAAGTGCATGTGAGAGCCTACATTTTCATTTTGTGTATTGCTATCTTTTGTGTGCTGCTCTTTGTGACTCCGGAGGGTCAGCCACATAGGAAGTGTTGTGGTCCTTTCCACGGTGTGACCTATTCTGTACAGGTCAACAACGGGTAAGGGAGAGTAAAGGATTGGTCTCCTCTTCATTTGTTCTGTTTTGGTTCCTGGACCACAAAGATGTTGCTTCTAGCTTATTTTGCCACCTGCCAAGCTCTCTCTCTCTCATGTGGATCTGCAAAGAGGAAGATCCTTCTACATCTGTCCAACCACGCACCCTGGTGCGAGGACTGCAGCATATGCCTGGGACATGCCATGGGTGGTGCAGGATTAAGGTACCAGTCAAATGGAAGTAATTTTTTGCTTTCTCAGAAGGAAAACAAATGACAGCTCTAGCTGTGCCTGACACTTCCTGAGCACCAGAGACTCTCTCTCCCTCTAGGGAACCTCAGGTTAATGAGATGGAAAATGCAGTCAGCAGATTCTATGCCATCAGAAATCACCAAACTTGCACAAACTGCCCCCGTACCTCTGAACTGTGCCTTATTTCTAAAGCTAAAGGACTCTTAATACCAGATTCTTAGCTTAGTCCTGATTTGATTTTAATATCTTCACTCTGCCCTTCATACTAATAATATTTTTAAAAGGAAAAGCAGAGGAGGTTGCCTCAGATACCGAAGTCTCTACAGTAATTTTCAGGCGGAAAATCAAATTGCCTGTGGGCTGTAGATTTTCATAGTGTGTATGCATAGCAGAGGTCACCTTTAACATTAAGGGCATGAATCTCGTTTTCCCTCCATCATTTGAGCTTTGGTGTAACGTCATTAATAACTTCAGCAGATTCACACTGACTGATCTGTGGGGTTACTAAGACCATTAATTTGGCCCAGACCCTATATTTAAAGTGTAACTAATGGCAACAAAAACTCTTAACTGTGCTTTAGAGAGAAAATATAATAATGAAAAGCTACTGACAGCTTCTAGGAACCATACCAGACTGCTTACTTAATTTTACACAAAATTCTCTCATTGCTAGATCCCACCATTATATATTTCTGAGATGAAAATTAACCCATTGCCCCCATTTTGCAGACAGAAGTGAAGTTCTAAGACATAAAAGGACTGTCAAAAGTCACTCAAAGGGCAAAATTACCTAGTTTTCCAGTCCTCTTATAGGTCATTACACTGAAAATATGACAAGCTGAATCCTCCAGAGAGAAGGCAGAACTGCAGTAGTATGGGACATCAAGAGAGGGAACAGAATGAAGTCTGGCTTTTGAACTTGTTTTGAATTTTGATCCTGGAGAGACAACAACTACTTGGCTACTTACAGAGTTCCTAAAATCCCAAAATATTAGTTCTTTTGTGTGAAGGAGCTATTATAGAGAGAGTCTGCAACATTAAACCGTCAGAACCTCAAAATTTCCAGGACAAATAAGAAGGGTGCCAAATGTCTGCTGGAGTCGTAGACTCAAAACATGTCCTGTTTTAGTTGCTGTGTTTACACCAAGATGCAGTTGACTTTGAGGCTTTGTGTTCTGCTGAACATCTATGAGCTGCACTGTCACACCCCATTTACACTCACAGACTCTTGGAGTTTGCTGGGAGATCTCCGAGTTGAATCTGCTGCTGCTGGTAGAGGCTCTGTCTTAACATTTTTGCTTGTAAATAAAAGAGCTATACCGAAAATAATTGCAGCAAATAATTCCAAACTCATGACCCTTTTTGATGACACTTCTAGGGCCTAAACAAACCAGCTGTGATAAGCAGTGCATTAGTTCAATGTGCTGCTCTATAACAAGGTTTTTGAGCACTTCACCAACACTAAAGTTACCATCTCCTGCTTAATTCAACTATATTTGTGCTGACCTCACCCTAATACTGACTGCGTTGAAGTATCTGTGCCTGCACTTTCCCTCCATCTCAAAACTTCCCAGGAAAAAAACATTCAAATTCTGCTTCAGAAGTGGTAGAGCCTGAATTAAATTTATTTCTGATTCCTCTTTCCATGGCTACTTTCCTCCACAGATTAGAGAAACCATTTCTTTGCAGCCTTCCAGAGTATCACACCCTTCATACATTAGCTATCTCCATTTGGCTGTGTCCTTTATGCACTACAGCCAGCACTTCTATAGCTAGATCCTGTACATAATTTTGCTGCCTGCTGTTCTTAAGATTTGTGGATTTGTTGGTTTCTGAAGAGATGTCCTTCTCTATTGAAAGGTGCTTGCTTTCCTTGACTCATTTCATTGGTGCTTTTCAAATCTGTACAGCGACTTGCAAGGATCTACAGACCAAGGTTAAAACCACAGGGCTTAATCACTTGGGTGTAGCAGTAGGGTACCTGGAGAGAGCAAATCTGTGACACTTTGGTTAATGGCTTTCTGTCACAAGCCATAGTTCTTTTAGCCAAGGCAAACTTAGTGATCTAACTGATGTTTATGGTTCTTGTGATACAGTAATGTATTCATGTGGAGTATATCCACATGTGGATGTCACTTGGGTGTGAACTCATTTGGGTGTGTATAAAGCTTTGACATTTGATATGATCATGTTTCATTTGTGTTATTTGCTGTGACTGGCACAACCTATTACTAACTGTTTTCCATCTTCCTCTTCAGCATTTTGGTACTTCTGATTTTGAGCAATGAATTTCATGCTTTGCACCCAATAAATCACATTGCACAATGTGCTTATACAATGGCACAGAATTGTACTTTTATAAACACTAAATTGTATCCAATTATTACTGAATTTCCCAACAGTATTGTTTCTTGTATGGACAGGCAAAACCTTCAACATGGACTTGCTTTTTTGACAGTTCACCTTTAGATCAAAGTCTGCACATTATGTCTTGGTTCATTTTTACTGCTGGATATATTTTCTTGGGAGAAACTTCTTATTAGTGCATTAAAATTCAGGAAAATGATGCAAAAGGTGTGTAAGAACAATTAAGAACAGTTAAGTATTAATTGTTGCTGGATTTCAGCAGCAACATTATAGACAGATTTTTCAGAGACACTCTTTAGGAAAATAGCTTATGCTACTTCGTAAATCTGAATTTATATCTAACTGAATTATCTGAACACAGCCAAGTTGCAATCTTATAGCTTCTACTTCGAAGATTTACTATGATTCAGATCATCACTTCTAAGAGCCATAATTTTCTGCAAAAACAAAATATGTTCTTTATGGCCTTTTGATTGTTTAGACTGTATTTGAGTTTCCTGAACATGTGCTATACATTTACATATTTTTCAATAGTAATGTTTTCCCTGCATTGAAGATTATTAAAAAAAAAAAAAAAAGGAAAACAAAGGTACTCCACAAAAATCAAACTACTAGAAAACACTGAGACAAAAAATAGGCAGAGTTTTTATTTTCTGATAGAGATTTTAGTCTTTATGTTTCACATCCAGTCTTTTTTCCCTTTAGGTAGTATCAGAATGGGGTTAGAGCTAACTAGAATTTAATTTACTGTTTCAAGTGAATGTGCATAGCTATTAATCCTGTCAGAACACATTTTGATTTACATACTTTTAAAGACAGACCTTTAGGATTTCTGCAAAGCACATATTTCATCAGCATTCATCCTAAGAACAACATTAGTTCAAACACAAGTAGGTAAGAATTTCCATTTTAGTTTCCTGTTTTTTAGGCATCTGGTTTTGCTTAAAAACAGAAATTCTAATATTTCTCAGAAAATAAAATTACTAAAAGAACTTCTGGCCAGTCAGCAATTTTTGTTACTATCAATTTGAAACAATTTTATTGAACTTTTTAATCTGAAATGAATTTTCAAAGGTTTCATTTTGCAGAAAGTTTGGGAACCTTTCAAAAAGGCAACATGAAGGTTTATACCACCAGAAAAAAGTTTTTACAGTAAGGACATGATATATTATTGAGTGCTCCCCTATTTTTGCAGTGATAATGTTCTGCCAAGAGCTTCCTGATACATTTCTTGGAAGGTGAATCTCATCAGGGCCTCCTCACCCACAGGGGTGGGTCTCCTGAAAGTATTTTGGGTTAATTTGGTGCCCCAGCCAGCAACTAAGTCTCTCCCAGCTGTTTGCTCACTCCCCACCACATCTGTATGGGAGAGAGAATTGCAAAGGTAAAAGTGAGAAAATTTTGGAGTTGATATAAAGACATTTTATAGGTAAAGCAAAAGCCATGCATGCAAGCAAAGTAAACCAAGGAATCCATTCACCTCTTCCCATGGCAGGCAGGTGTTCAGCCATCCCCAGAAAAGCTGGGCTCCAGCATGCCTAACCATTACTTGGGAAGACAAACACCATCACATCAAACATCCCCCCTTGCCACTGTCTTCCCCAAGCTCTATATGTTGAACACCATGCTTATGGTCATATTCCATAGGATTTGGAACATCTCTTTGATCATTGTGGGTCATCTGTCCCTGCTGTGTCCCCTCTCAACTTCAACTGTTTACCCTCAGGCTCCTCATGGGTGGGTAGTATGAAAAACAAAAAAGGCCTTGGGTCTGGGCTGTGCAGTGACTAAAACATCCCTGAATTATTGACACTGTTTACAGCACAAATTCAAAACACAGTCCCATACTAGGATCACAGAATCAGAATTATAAAATAATTTATGTTGGAAAGACTTCTGAGATCATTGAATCCAGATAAGCATTACCAAATCCACCACCAAACCCTGTCCACAAGTGCCACATCCATGTCTTCCAAATACCTCCAGGGGTGGTGACTCAACAACTTTCCTGGGTAGCCCATGACAATATTTGGTAATACCAGTTACTATGATGAAACTTAACTCCACCCCAGCCAAAACCAGCACATAAATAAAGGCTGTGCCTGTATGAAAAGTGCATAAAAAATTAATTTTCTTATCATCTTCTTTACAGCTCTGTTACTGTACTGCCTGTGTGAATTTGCCAAGAGTGTTGATTTACACCTATGATGTTACCAAAAGACCACCTTGGCTGGGACTGCTAAGGTACCTTCACTCTCTGATCTTCTCATCTTTCCTTACTGTGCAACCTAACTTCTCTACTTTCTCTTCATAAATGGTAGAAGAATTTATGCAGAATATTGATTGTTTCTGGTTGATGTTGAAGCAAAACAGTACTGTTAAACCTATACTATTGAAATGTATTTTGCTTTTGCCAATATTTTTAGCAGTCTATGTACTCTTCCATTGCTAGAATAGCATACATTTCCTAGCTTCAGTGCTGTCTTTGAGTAGACTCAAATATATGATGATAACTGAATTAAATATATAATTTTTGCCCTAAAATATTTGTCTATGTTACTGTTTCTTTGTAAATTCTGGCAAAAATAGTCCAAAGGAACTAAATCAACTGTGTAAAAAAAGACCTGGAATGTCCCAGCAGGAACTCTCTAGTCGTTCAATTGCAAAAGTTAATCTGCTAAATTCACCATTTTTTACGGCCTAAAAAAGACTATATAGAAAATCAAAAAAACAAGGGTAAACTCACCACATAGTAGATAAATATTTTGTTTTGCCTGATATTCTTTTCTTCTGTCTGCAGAAAGAAAAGTTTCTTGTTCTTTCTGACAGTTTCTTTTCCTCTGTTGTTGCATTGCAGTAAGGAATTGCCTGAAAATTCAGTCTAGAATTCAATCCTAGTCCCTACTACACATTTGCACTGATTACTGTAAATGTCTCTGAAATTAATATTCACTATGAGGATAGAAGCAGGTTAAAAAAACCTGGGAGGTGAATTTTCAAGTAAAATTGAGCCCCAGTTTCTTTAGGCTGAGAGCATGATCTAACCAGCTTTTTCATCCTGAAGTAAAATCCAGTTTATAGCTGAGTATTCATTTTTAAACTTGCCCTCAGGAGAATGTGCTTGATGTCAGGGCTGGTTTTAAATCCACAGCAACATCCTCTTTTTGCACAGTAGGAGTAAGGCAACTGACATCTGTCCCATAAAAGACACTACAAGCACACTCTCCAAAACTTGTCCATGTTAGCAGCAAAACATCATCTCCGGGGCTACTTCTCACATGTTTGTACCCACCTGCTTCTGGTCTTGAGTCACACTGTTGTGTGGTCATCTAAAAAGAAGTCTCTGGACAAAAAAAAAAAAAAAAAAAAAAAAAAAAAAAAAAAAAAAAAAAAAAAAAAAAAAAAAAAAAAAGTTTTAATTTTCACTGTTGCCAATCACACTAAAATATGGGAAGAAAATGGACTTCATCTTAAAATAATGAAACTAGATTTGGTTCAGGCATAATGTAAGATTTAGAAGCAGCTGAACCTGAGGCCATCATGTTTTCTTTTTAATTGCTAATCATCAGAAATTGCCCTCACTTGATCATTATTACTCAGTTAAATCAAAAATATGGTAATGGCATAAAATGATAACATTCAACCACTGTATCATAAATTTTTGTCTAAATAATTACTTATGCCCAGGAATCTTTTTTTCTTGTAACACCTTGTGAGAGCTATGGAGAACAGTAAAATATGCTGTATATTTGCCATACTCTGTTTTTCCTTATATTTACAGTTGCTTTATGTTCTATATAATTGCACATAACATAAATAGACAGAGTGTAGAGTTCACAGAAGACTTTTTATTAAACACCTGCCTTTCCTAAACTCTCCCCATTATTGAAAGTAAATATATTCTACCTGTATTGACAGACAACTTTCTTTAGACAAGGGAAGCACTGCTCTTTCAAGAACTCTTGGAACAGATTGCACTTTTTTTTGTTCACTCTCTACTTACCTATTTGCATACTCCTTCTGTTGCACCAAATAGACAAGATAAGCTGGTCATTTCTTTCTCAAAGATAGTGTGAACCTTAAAATAAAATCTAGTTTTGGAAAAGTTTGAGTATTTAAATAGACTTATTTCCCGAATTCCTTTAAAATGTATTGGTTGGATTCGTTTCCAGATTTTAGGGGGAAATATAAGAGATTTAACACACCTTTCAGAGACTCAAATATATCATGAAACAGGGAAAAATGTCTTTGGAGTAGATTATGACTCCAAAAATTTAAGTGGGACTATTTAAATTTAATAAACAACTCACAAAGACTATGATCAATCTTTGTTTTTCTCCTTTTCCCTGGAGGAAGAGCATTTCAGAGGGCATGGTTAAAGCTGATGACAAAACCAAGCAATAAGAAAGAAAAGTAGATGAGTGAGCCTGAGATGAGCTCTTGGTCAGATCATGGTGCCAACAGCACCAAGGTGGTGGGTTCGATCCCCACCATGGGCCATTCACTTTAGGGTTGGACTCGATGATCCTTGTGGGTCCCTTCCAACTCAGAATACTCTGGGATTCTGAGTTGCATAAGGAATTCAGAAAGAAACAAGTCATGGTTTTGTCTAATGCCTGAGTGCTGTCAGCAAGCTCCCCATAAGTTATCAAGCAAGAAACTAATATGTGACAAAAGAGAAAGGTCACTCCCCACAACGAGTCAGCAAATGTTCAGAAAGGTTACACATTACACTGACAGTTGTGGACACTGTACTTATTCCATGAATGAGCAGTGAGGCAGAGCGGTTTCATTAAAACCAGAGTGATGTTATTAAGCTTTTATAATTTCACTGGGGTATGTGCAGCAACATTTTACATAAGCTCAAGCCTGTGCAACATGCAATGAGGGAACCAATAAGTAGTGAATTACAATAATCAATATGTGAAATGACAAAAGCATTAATCAACTTTGCAGCAGTGTCGTGACCTAGGAAGAAATTAGTTTTATATAGATCACATAAATACTAGATAAATTACATACTGGGCCAAATGAATGGCTCATGTAACTCAATCGCTGATATATGCAGCTGGTGACACATTTGGATCTAGAGATGAATTTGGATGATTACATTTTGACATGATATCATACTGAGTCAGGCAATTAGCATAACAACATTTTCACAAGGACTTATTTTAATGTAAAATTTATGTAGATTCAGCTGTGCTCATGCATTTTTCTTGTTTGTAAGGGGCATTATATTGCTCCACAATAAAAAAGTCTTTGCTGCAAAAGTTTTGCTGACACATGTACCCACAGGTGGATAAGTTTAGGTGTGTGTATTCCGTCACAGGAAACAGGAAAATTATGCTGCTTTTTTTTATTACTATTATTGAAAGGGACATTCCTTGATACATATACAATAAAATGATAAATCAGACAAGGGACCATTTGCAAGTTTTCGAAGACTTTGTAGCACAGCAAGAGAAAATTAGTGTTAAAATTTGTGTGTTGCAGTTATCCTTTTGGAAACTGGTTTTGTTTGAGCTATTTGATAGAAGTGATGCAGAGGTAGCAGAGAGGGTGTTTCTTACCTCACTGTCTTTAGTCTCATTCCAATTACCTAGAAACACATACATGTTTATTGCAATTATTTATATGCTTTATATATAAAGTAAGGGACCTGTTGAACAACATTCTTACAGAAATGTTTTCAGGATGGGTTTAAATGAAGCAGCCTTTAGCATATCTCTTTGTTAAAGGAAGTATAGAATAGCACCAGCGATAACTACACTTACAGAGTCATTCTAGTTTTCTCACCATTGGGATGGATGAGAAGACTGTTTCAAGTGCAAGTATTCTCCTTCAAGAGACAGGAGCAAGTCCACTTGCTACATCCTCCAGTGCTGAGATAAATTACTCAACACATGCACTGTTAGTGCCAGCTTCTTACAGAAATGAAAGCAGGGGGTGAAAATGAACAGCAACATTGCTGCTTGCCCTAGGTCCATCTCTCTCAGGAAGTACAAGCATCTTTGAAAAAGAAGCAAGAGAACAAACATAAACAGTAGGCAAGAGAAGATTTTTAGGCTAACAAGCGTAAATAGATGTTAAAATTAAGAGAGACTTACCTTGAATACTGCTGATTGAGAAGAATATACAGTATACAGAAGAATAGCCTTGCATGGATACCCAAGTGAATTTACCAGAAACAAAATAAACATTTAGAAAGAAAAGGTAAGAGGGTGAATTTGAAACATCTCCAATATGCCTTTATTAAATCCTCAACATTTTTGTATTCTAAATGTAAATAAAATATGAAAAATAAATGAAAATGGCAGGTTGCAGACACTATGCTGCCTGACTAGTGGTGATATGTATTGATCCTGCCAATGTCTCAGAGTTACTCACATGTGATGATTGCCTTTTTGACTGTTCACTCAATTCTCGTTAGCAAAATATCAGAGTGACACTGTGAGATCCATTAGTCTCCACAGATGCTAGTGACTGTCAATGAAGAGTTTGTTTTCAGTTGGACTAACTCTAACTTGCGTGGATGAGGATAACCATGAGATCACTGAATAATTCAGGAATGATCCAAAGCCTGACAAAAAGCATTAAACCGAATTTATCCAACAATTTAGGCAAAGCCACAGTAACCAAAGTTGATTTAATATTCAAACAAGGAATTGAAAGAACAACGCAATCCCAAGAAATCTGCATACCAGAAGTAGATAGGAAGAAGTCCTTTAATTTCACTTCTGACCAGAAATCTTCTGGTTCTCACTTGACAAGGAGGAAATATAAGACGGACACTAACATTGTCCTAAAGGGAAAAGCATGTGAGCAAACAAAAAACCATACTAACTTTTAGTCATATTAGTAGACTTCTGTGTCAATAGAACTAGGGCATGTTACTTCAGTGTCTGAATACTCACCTTTTCCCACACTTACTGACACATGGAAAAGACTTTATGTTATAAGCGATAGTCATACTTCTGTGCAAACGGGGATTACCTTTCTTTTCATAGCTAACATTGAAATAAAATGCCATGTCTGAAAAAAAAGTATGATTATACAAAAATTGAGGACCTGGGAAGAAGATCCAGGCTTCAGAGAAGAAAAGACAAATATTCTATTTAGAAGAATGATAGGTCAATTGAGTCACACTGAACACTTCCAGATTTGGCAGTTCTCTGTTCCCACCATTATAAACACTGAAGTGTTGAAGAAATGAAACAGTAACAACTGAGGACAGATTGGGACTCATTTTGAAAAAGCTGTGCTGGCATATATAATAAAGGGCAGTATTAGTCCCAAACCACTACTGATTAAAACTGCAGTGCTCAGTTTCTCTAGAATTTTATGCATGATTATTAAAGAGTCATTGATTGAAAATCTGTCTTTATTCCACTATAATCAAGTTACTTGGCCCAGTTTCTCTAAGTAGCTGGATATTAATCAGGAGTAAGAATTTTGAATGAAATGCCCTTTTTATGTATCAAAAAGGTATTGTAGGCAAAATTCTAATGTTAACAAAGAAGACTGTACGTTGGGAAAGTTTTAAATACTTACTCCCAGTGTTTTGCCTGAGTGAGTACACTTTGCATGCTGGGCATTAGCATGAAGCCTGTCATTATAAATAACACTTCCAGACAACAAGGAAAATAAATTTTGCCCCATTTTTATTGTTAGTTACTCCATAGTTGCTTGTTGTATTTCATCAGAAAATATTATGTTCCTATCATTCCAAGAAAAATATATTTGTTCTATTATCTCAGCCTAAAAGTTAAAAAGCAGCAAAATATAACAGGCTTTGACATTGTGATTTATGGCACAACAGTACAAACAGAAGAAAATGGATATCAAACGAACTCAACAAAATTAATGTGTGCTTTGGCAGCTCTTGGTTTATGAGAAGGCTACATGAACCAGTTTACTGGTCTGGAAAAATTTCCTTATTTTTCAACCCTCTAAAATTTTTCCAGATAGTTTATTTGTTCAGTCTATCACCAATATGTATGTCAAAAACCTTACTGTGCTACTAGAAAGTGGAAATAGGGGGTTTTTGACAAGTTCATGCATGAATTACTGAAAAATCGACACTGTCAGATAAATAACTGCTTCAGAAAGTAAACTAAATGAAATCTGAGTGGTTTTAGCTTTTGTGTTCCAGGATTTCACTTTCACTAATCCTTAAATGATGGTGAAAATTTGCATGTTAGGTTTATAGAGACAACTTTACAAAAAGTAGAAAATAAAGGCAGAATTTCTTAAAATCCAAAATAAAAGTGTTCTTATTGTCTGGGACTGTATATCTCCTTTGTGAGGGACTTATTTTTCTTTTGATCTGACAGTAACTCCTTAACTGCTTTAGAATAAACTTCATCATGCAATAGAAAGAGCTGTACTATTTAATTAGATTTATACAAAAGGTTCTGAATATATTTTGTTCGTTCTAAGGGCTGATTAAAGACCATCACGATGTGACCTTCCAGGCTTGGATTTTCCATGAGGAGCACTACAAATCCCCCTATCCCATGGACTCGGGTAAGATGTGAATCCGAGAACATGTGGAACCCATCTTGGAAGTTCAGTTCCATTGTTGTATTTGAATTTCTGTAATCTGCTATTACAGCTTTGTTCTCTCTTTGCAGGAGTGTTGTTTGTTTATAGGGGTTATGTGTGGGTTTTATTGTTTGTTCATCTTATCAGTCCTCAGCCTTCAAGCACTTCACAGGAGGAAGCATGACGGCTTTTATTACTAGAAGACAGGAACCAGCATTGTGGTACAGACAGTGAATAGTATTTCTCTAGACTTAATGAATGCTGATCTCATTTACAAAGTGCATTACTTTGCCTCCCATTCTAAGAGGAATACATTAATGTTTTTGAAAATGACATTTCATGATTAGCTAAGCATGACACCTACACAGTCATTTCAAATAAGATTGCCTGTTCTCAAAATTGTTTTACTATGTCAAAGGAAACAATAGTCTTTCTTGCAACTCTGTTAAAAATTGAAAAACAATTATTTAAATTTACTTTGACTCACAGGCCTGACTTTTCAGTAAGGAAATAAGCTCATATCTATATTTTCTTTTCTAATATTCTTTATTATATCTTATTTTCCAAAGACTTTCAAAACCCTGTGGATTTGGGAAGCAATTTTCATTACTGTAAGCATTCATATTTCTGGCAAAGGATTATTTAAGAACATTGAAAAGTTAATTGACCAGAGATTCACAGGAAATATTTTTGCCTTTTACATTAAATATGAGTAGAATATCAATGAATTAATACAGGATAAAAAGAGACACCTTTCCAAGGTTTCATCTGTGATCTTGTGACATTTACAAACAAAAATAACTGAAGAGAGGGTTATTTTCAGTGCAGGGCAGGATTTACAGTATCTAAAGAGAGTAGTCAAAAGCACTCTGCTGAAAATGAGAGGAGCACGCTCTGTGCTGTGTGACACAGTTCAAGTGTTCAAAGTGTCAGAGCTCGTTGCTTGGCCCCAGCCCTCACCTGAAGTCACTCGTGA
Source organism: Dicrurus megarhynchus (assembly GCA_013399195.1). Lineage (NCBI taxonomy): Eukaryota > Metazoa > Chordata > Aves > Passeriformes > Dicruridae > Dicrurus > Dicrurus megarhynchus. The sequence continues at coordinate 160,364 of VXAD01006275.1, read as the reverse complement.
GTCTCCAGCAAGCTCAGTGATCTGGGTCACGGCAGTGGCTGCTTCCCTCAGCTCCACTGCCTGCTCGGTGTTTGGTCACTTGGTCTGTGAGTGTCAGCCTGTCAGCACCTCACTGGCTGCGATGCCAATTAGAGGTTCTCATTTCAGAGAAATGAGCTCCCTGCTTTTGATGGTGACAGCACCTACCACGTGGGCTACAGCAGCCCAACATGAGAATATTCTGGATAATTTTGACTGACTCCCTAGTAGGCTGGACTAATCTCTTTTGCAATTGCTTACACTAGTTTGCATCACCACGTTTGAATTCTATATAGGGATAAAAATGCAAAAATTGCAGAGAGCTGCACTTCCCAAAAGGCAACAAATCTGGGAACATACAGCTGAAACACACCACTACAGTGTAAATCCACAGAGACTAATATGTGAAATGGCAATCTTTCTGTAGTTTTATCTGGAACACATATTGAGGTCAGTAAAATATATTAAGTAATGTACATCTGTATGTAAGATACCAGTGTAATATCCTTTTGCATTGTGGAAAATTTACAGCAGTAGCTCTACTGAGTTTTGTGTTTGTAATACTTAATTCTGTCATATGAGATGTTTAAAAAAAAGAAGATGAAGAAGAAAAGAAAGAAATAGAAAACCCATTAGCATGCTCCAATGACTGAAGAAAGAATTTCAAAGATAGTCTATTCACTCTTCAATGTCAGAAATTCATTTGTTTCTAAGTTTCATACTTCAGAGACCTTTGATCTGACTCCCATCTTGCAACTTCAATATGTATAATGTTGCTTCATTATTTTCTGACATCTTGCCTCATGGTGAGCAGGTGTGACTTGAAAATAGTATATAAAAGCAATCTCTGGTGCTGTTTCTGATGCCTGAGAAGTAATCTATGCCTGAATCACTCATTTGCAAGAAAAAGCATTTCTTAGGTCCTTGAAACATGGAACAACTTTCTCTCCTGCTTTGGGATTTTGAGTGTGAAGCTATTTGGCTCACAAGAACATCAAATTTGGTCTACCTACCCTACTTTGATGTAAATGGTTACATACATGTTCTTATGTCCTTAGGGCAATTCCCAGACTAGATTAAGGCCAATAATGGAAAAGGAACTGCGGAAAAAAACTTACTCTGCTTTTATTGCAGATTACTTGTGACAGAACACAGCTGTACACAACACATACAGAACTCTTACTATTGTTACCCTGTCTGTGCAGCTGGAACTCAGGTCACTCTGGTAGCACCAGCCTTCTGTATTGGCACTTGTACTGGCCAACATTCTTCCTTCTTTTGACACTGCTGTCATTCTTCTCCTTAAGCCATCTCATGGCAGGGAATAAAGTAAAATAAAGTAAAGCAAAGTAAAAAGGGAAGGGAAGGGAAGGGAAGGGAAGGGAAGGGCAGGGAAGGGAAGGGAAGAGAGAACCGGGAGAAAAGATGGAAACAAATCTGTTTGTAACTAGGTCATGGATCATTGTGACAGTAAGAGTTGCTTCTCTGAAGTCAAGGCTTCTGAAATTAAAAATATTTTGACAACTTCATTGTAGCAGATCTAAAATATTGAAGCACTCCAAGATTATTAACCTCCAAATAAACTGCATCTTCTCTTCAAGAGGAGTCTTTGATCAAAGCACTCCTTTGTTTATTAGTTTTTTCCCAACGCATATCAGCAATATATGAAATATTTTGACCATCATTTTGCAGATGATTTTTAAGAACTGATTATAGGGATTTGGAAAGTGGAGAGGATAGATTTATTTAATTTGTTGTACTTTGAGCCCAAGAGATATAAAAGAAATTAATGCTAGAGTCTTTAGGAACATTAGCATAATACTTTTTTTTTTTTTTTTTTAATTGGGAACTGAACTGATTTCTCCAAATTGTAAACATAATGATTCATTCTGAGCTGGCATCCTGCCTGCATAGCTTTTTGACCCTGCTAAAACAAGTGTTTTCTCTGAGCCAGAATATGTGAGAAGAAAAATGTTGCTTAACATGATGTAGATAATACTGGCATACGCAGAATGTCTACATGCATCACACTGTAATCATAAGATACCAGCATTAAAAATATGCTTGTTCAGATTTGGCTATTATTTAGTCAAAATGTGATCAGAGAAGACTGAAGAATAAACTGTATAAACGGGTATATACTAATATTCTGTTTAAAATGTCTTCCTTTGAAGTGTTTATATTTTTCAAGCAGAGTGAATTTTCTACAAGCATAAGGCAGAAATTCACTTATATTTGCAAACATATTTTCAGTGTTTGTGTTGATAACTTTCTGTGGGTTTATTTTGCACCAATATTTTCTCACGCTGGAAATATTTGCTGATTCTGAAAATAACTTTGCATATTGTGCATGCAAAAGTTAGACTGAATTTGAAAGTAAATGATCAACTTGCCCACAGCACTCTCACAGCTTTATGTATCATACTCTGTGCTAAATGGTTTCTCTGGCTTTTGTCCTTCAAGCAAAAATGAGTATAACTGGGGTTTGAAAATGAGACTTTTACTGCAATGTAAACCAACAGATGTAATAAATTTCTTTCAGCAACAGAAGAGTTAGTTACTTATAAAAATTTGGGCTTCTGAAACACAACTAGCCATAGTATTTGGAAGAATATCAGGTCATGAAACTAGAAGACAGTGTGGTTGCAATAAATTCTGTTAAAATACCACTTCAATATTTCCTTTACTAAATGGCAGCATGTTTTCTTCTTTAAGAGAATTTGCAGTTATTTTGAAGGTTATTGGAAGGGCTTAAATTGAAATTAAAGGTAATTTAATCTGCTTCATAAGCTAATTAACCAGTTTTCAGTGAAAAAAATATTTTGTGATTTTTACGGTTTCACAGTTACTTTCCAAGGATGTTATTTGACTAAAATGAAATATTATATTAAAACTTTTTTTTTCAATTCAACAAGCGCACACAGAAGGCCAGTTCTCAGAACTCATTACTGAAGAGTATTTCAAAAGTAACATGAACATTTTCTGCAGAATTAACAGTTTAAAAATTCCTATTAGAACTGTTTGATTGAGCATTTCAAAGAACATTTTAATGTTTCAGAAGTAAAGCAAATCATTTCAGATTGGGATAACATTGCCTTCTTAGCAGCAACATTTGGTATAAATTAATTTGGTTTAAAGAAAAACCTAAGACAAAATCAAAGCTTTTGCATGAAAGGAACCAATATCACTGAAAATAACCCTCACAAATAAATAAATAAATGTCATGATATCAGTAATCCAATTTGCTATGAAACTTATAACGGGTCTTCTTGTTAATTATTTTTGCTACATACAGATGTAGAGATGTGGGGTTTTCATATAAGGGGTGATCTTTTGGCTGTGCTGTATGCAGAACCGATAGTCTAAATAAATGAGGCAGATTAAAGATGAAGTGGGAAGGAGAGAGTCTATAGGTCATGTATAGGCCATGTCCAAACTTAGCAGTGTGGCATCGGTAAAGAAAAGCAGGCCCCAGCACTGGTCTGCACAATGCATGTTTGAACAAGGACTTCTCACAAGAAAAAAGCAAGAAGAGAGCTAAATTAGACAAGAACCTCCATTTTACATGTCGTACACATACTTGCAAGGAATTCAGTTGAAGACTACTAAAGAGAAACTTTCAGTTAAAGACGATGTTTTGTACTTGTCTAGGAGGCAATCTCTCACATTTCCCCTTGAATCATTTCATACAAGCCATTGTCAAAGATAGGACAGATGTATAAATGGGCAATTGGCTTAATCAAAGAGGAACATTTCTGCATGGTTATAATCACTACTGCTAAGCACTTCTCCAGAAAAGCTGACAATTTAATAAATGCTGCCCAAACAGCCAGAAACTTGTTTAAACCAGTGGGTAGTATAACCACCACAAAGTAAGTTTCAGAATCTGATTTTCTACAGACAGGGCAGCTATCTGAAAGGCCTAATTGCACTAATTATAGTAAGTGTTCTGTAATGCTTCATCAAAAACACTGACCCACGCTGCATAGCAGGTGCTCATTAAATGTGCAAGATCTGCTATTAATAATCATTTACCCCTTGTGGAATCTGTATAAAGTATATCATAAAGATAAAATTTAACTTTCCAAGAACGTTACCTAAGAAAGCGATATTTCAATGATACTAAGTCAAAACTCCTAGCTGAAAAGAAGAATAAAGTGACCCTGCACTCTGCTGATCTGTCAGAAACTAAATACTATTTCTCAATAAAGCATGTATGTACTAATCTCTGTATCAGAACTACAAAGCCATTGGATGCTCTGCTGTAACATACATATGTTTTCAGTATTGCTGAGCATAAAAGCTACATCATGTGTCTTTTCATTGGTGTTACTGAGCATCTCAAAGGCAGAATGTACACATGAGTTCAGCAAACGTAGGTAATTGTCTGATAATGTCAGTAGGACAAGTTATAGCCACAGCCCTATTTTCTGCTTTCCCATTAAAGAAACATCTGTCTTCTCAGCTATTTTTAACCACTGACAAGGACAGACCTAGAGTCCTGCTTCACAGAAAGCAAATATAGCTGTAGTGTGCCTAGTCCCTGCCACAGAACAACGAAATGAAAAGGCAGTAGAATGTGCAAGGCAAACTACCTTGTGCTCCCATCGTGAGTAAGCACTACCCTCCAGCTGTAAGCACCACTAAACTTGAAGTTCATTTAAAGGGCCAATAAATATGGTGCAAGTAAGCATTCTTCTTTATTTTTTTTCTTTTTGCCTTTGTAGTTGGAAACCTAGAGATATTACCACAGGAAGAGAAACGGGTACTGTCCAGACCCATTTCCTGTAGCTTATAAATACCTATGCTCATGATTCCCAGGAGTTATCCTGTTGCTGGAGAGCAGCTGAAGGTGAGAAAACTGAGTAGTAATCACTACAAACTCAGACTGAGAATGCATTTTTCTGATAGACAATTTCAGAGAAATGCACTAACTTTTTTGAAACACATTTATTTTAAAATACCTCAGAAATATTATTACAAGCCCAGGTGGCTAATGCTGCTAAACAGATGTGCAAGTTTTGTCTGGGGATTACAAAAAATGCAGTTTACTAAATTGTGTCATATGGCAGATGGATAGGAGCTCTGTGGAGTATTCGGTTGATTACTCCATAGTTTCTGCAGTCAGAAGAAAAGCCCCAGCCTGCGTTTTTGCATACACACAGTTACTGGAGAGTGCCAGTTTGCATTTGTTAAAGAAAGGGTATTGAAACAAAATACCTCAGGGCTTCTCCAAGATTGTCTATTCTGTATTGGTTAAGGCTGAACATTGTCTTCTTGTGTCATGGAAAAGAAATGAAATAGGGATACAAGCCCTTCCAGATAAACATCTACTTCCTCTGATAAATGTGGGGTTTATATCGTACTATTTCATCTGCTTTACCCAAATAGCCCTTTAAACTTTCTTTATCAGCTGTAATTACATTACAACAGTTATATGAAGATTCAAACAATGCTTCTGGTTTTAGAACAGCTTCCATGCCTAAATGGAAAAGCTCTCGCAAATCTAATTTCCTATTCTGTTTACAAAGGTCTGCTGCTTGGTGACTCATAATCTTCCTATGAGTTGCAGCAGTCAAGAGAAAGAGCAAGCAGTTTATGTTGATTCAACAAAACAATTACCTTAAAAAGAGCAACCTGTCTTTTCCTGCTAACACAAATTTTCTGCAACAGTGTTTACACATTAGTATGTGTAAAATCAAACAACACAAAAAGTAGAAAAAGCATAGAACTGGAGTACCAAAAATAACACATATTCATAATAACTTAAAAAGTTATCATGACTATGTATTCTATTGATTTCAGTCCAAAATAGTGTTATGCATTTTGTCATTAAAAGCTAAATAACAATATCCTGAAACCACCAACACATTTTATGTGAAAGGTTTGATACACTTAACAATGTAATTATTTCATTTATAATTGCAAGAAAATGGTGAAAAGTTGAATAATATTTTTCTCACCCATTACTGTAGCAATTGAAAAGTGGCACATTATAAATGGAGCTGAGTAGGAATATGAGTATAAAAAAGGCTGTCATCTAACACTTTCTGTATAAGATCCTGCATGCAATTATCTACCAGTTTGTCAAATTTCAGCTGTTGCTGCTAAAATTTTCCATGTCAGCAAATGCACTTCAGACAGAATTTCTTTTAGAAAGTTTCTTTAAAAAAGTTTCCAACAATAGCAGCAGGGACTAGTAATTGGTTTATGTTACATTGAGACCAAGACTCCGTGGAATAAGGCCTTGCGATATATTCCTGCTTTTGACTCAGAAAAGCAGCTGTTCCAAAGGATGCCTACAAAAGCATCGTCAGCTTACTAACCTGCAAAAAATCCTTACTGCTTTTCACATTTCCTGTGTTCCTCCTTCTGAAGAGTGTGCAAATTGTCTCTGAAACAGAAATTTTTGCTTATTGAAATTATTACTCATGACTGCTATGTGCAATGGGTCTATGAGAATGCTCTTTCCACTGCTCTAAGTGTGGCTGTTGCTGGAGTCCAGGAGAAAGCACAGCAGCCTATGAGATGGGGAAATGCAGCCTTACAAGGCAAAAGATCTAGATGAGAAAGAGGTATGGTGGGAGAGGGGAATATACAGTGAAACTAGGACAGCAAGGCTGAAAATAGGTGAACACATGCAAAAAGAAGAATAAATATCTGCAGAAGAGGGTATGGCATGGAGGGTTATAGAGAGACAGCCTCTGAGAAATTCATAAGAGGACTGGGTAAGGAAAAGCAAGATGCAGGCCTAGGGGAGGGAGAAGCATCTCTCCAAGTGCAGAAATGGACCCACACATGCCAGAGACACACCAGCCATCAAAGCTTGAAAATCCTCTGCTAAGTTGTGGATCTCATCCTCCCCTGGTACTGGTTCATACAGAGAATGAAAACTCTGTAATGTTTATCAGCTCCTGCCACAGGAGCTCTGCTCTGAACATTCAAGACCTACTCATATGTCTCAAGGTGTTTGTAGCTTTCTTTTCTTTTATATTTGTAATTTCACTGCCCTTCATGTCCTGATTAGTAAAAGGAGAACTATCCTACATCTCATCTCACAGTTGGATTGGAAAATTATATGTTTTCTGCACTCAGAGCAGGGTCTGAACAGTTGGCAGTAAATAAAGCAAAAGACCACAGGTTGACAGAGAGGCTGGCAGGAAAAATAAGTAAGTACTGACACAGCCTGTTCTTCCCTTCAGTGCACCCAATGAGGCAGAAATCTGTGAAATCAAAAGTAGGTGATTGTTCAGTAAAAAGCCCTGCAAGGGCTTTTTGGGAGAGGGTGTCCACAAAGGCTTGCTTTAGTACTGGAGATTTTAACCTCCAGGCCTGTTGTCAACTGACAGAGACAGCTCCTTTGGGAGAAGATTTATATGCCTTAAAATGGGCTCTTATTCCAGAATTGCTCTCCAGACAAGTTTGCCTCTCCCTCTCAAATGAGGAGGGACTCAGAAGAGGTAGCACCTCTCGAGCTAAGCTATGCTTTGTGAATTTTCCTCTGTGCCATACTGCAAGTGTATAAACTTGTTCTGCAAGGGAAAGAACCATCAATTATTAAAAACAAGAGAAAACAACCCCACCAGTAACACTGAAATAAATCTTTTAATGGTTTTTCTTCCATAAATGCTCTGTGAATTTTAATGATACAGGAAGTTTGAAGAGCTGTCTCTGTTTCTGAGCTCAGCTGAGACAAGTGCATGATTGGAAACAGTGTGAAAAATTCCTAAAGGATTGATTTTCAAGTGAAAGACTAATTAATTTATTTGCAAAAGAAAGCCAATACTTGCTAAAACTTTGTATGAAACAATGTCATTCTTTATATATAAGGGTGTCTGAATCTTTCTTTGCATACAAACCCATCCTGAAATAAGAAACAATCTTAATTTAGTATTTTGATATCCAAAAGTGGAAGTCTTTTGAATGCATTAGAACATCTTCAGGGAGAGAGCTGAAAGCATGAAACTGACATTTTTTATCTTCAAGCTATTTTCCACACTCAGCTCAGCAGAGAAACTGGAGACGTGCTTGAGACAAGCAGCGAGTCAAAGGCTGGCGTAACAGACCAAACAGGAGCTAATCCTGCTGCAACACAGGTGGCAGAAGGCAGAGGTGCAGCTCTGCAGTTCATGGCACAGTGTTTGTGCTGCATATGGCTTTAGAGAGGAAACCACTGGAGAGGCTTTGAAGAAACTGGCATGGGCAAATTACAGTTCCACCTAGTTTGCAACATGCAAGCACAGGTTTTTACCAGTGTAGGGAAGCACTTTGGACAATTAAGTTCAGCAGATATATTGATGTAACTGTAGCTTCCTTGCTTACAGATTCAATGTGGGGAGGAGAATTTTTGAGTGAAGATCCTCAGATTGTGAACACATTGTGCACTATAACAAAGCTGCTTCACTGGGCTCCCTAACTCCTTGCTGTATTACTGGTGACCATATTCTATGGCAAAGGTCTTCATTTGAGATGGTGTGAAGGGGAGCTTATCCAGGCACTGCTTCTTTTCCAAGTACTTAGGAGGAGGGATGTCTCACTGACTGAACTACAGGAATAATTGAACAGTGTTAAGAAGAGGATTGTTGCTCTGATTCTATGTGCATCTCAAGTCCATGACTCCATAAACAGTAAACAATTCAACCTGTATGATGTATAGCCCCCGGAGTATGAGCAGGAGGACTCATATGGATGAAGATCTCTGTTAACTCCTTTTTCACCCTCTGTTGCAGGTTTTGAATTGACTGAATCAGCTCTGCAGGCTCTAACCTTTTCCAGCAGCAGCATCAGAAAGGAGTGCTAGCAAGCTGAGCTATGGATACCAAGCCAAGGACTCACCATATGGTGTTTTTGTTACACACAAGGGGAAAGATTGCTTTAAAGACCAAGGGCCGAATTCATCCCTGGCTTAAGAGTACTAAATTCAGTGGTGTTAGATCAAGCATGAAGTCAACAGCAAAGTAATTCTCTGTGATGGGGAACAGGAGTCAAGGTTGTTTTTTTAATAGCCCAAGGATGTCTATAAGGTAAACTCAGCTGAGCCAAGTTTATTTTTTTATGTCTAACTGACATCTGTTCTCAGAAAGCCTGCAGCACACTGGAACTGTTTCACAACCTTTTTCCTCTCTATAAACACTGTGAACTTCTATGATGGCCAGAGATGGTGAAAAGGCATGTCTCATACAAAAATGGTCACCACAAAAGACACAGGAGATACTATGCTAAAATACCCTGACACCCTTTAGTGATTCTATATTCAAGAAAGAAATACAAGAAAACTTTCCAACAACCAGCTGTTAAATTTTGTTGAAATGTAATGACACATGACAGCAGATGAATTTTAGCCATTGTTATCACCTTTCACATTAAAGAAATTGGACTGGAGACAATACACTGTGAGCTAACCAAGCTACTGGCAGTCTAAGCCCCTCTTTTACATTTTCAGAGCATTTGATGTACAGATCAATTAAAGGGCTTATTTCAAGTCTTCAAATAGCACAGCAGCTATGACATGCAGAACCCCCCTAATGCAGACATTCAGTAAAGTGCATGTTGGTACACTTTTATCTTTACAGCATGTTATCTCATTTTTACAGGGAGACGTTACCAAAATGAATTGGTTGAAATGCAAAAATTGAGGAACCTGGCTTTTAAACTTCATGAGCTATTAAATAGATGGCAAAAAAAATTGGTTGTTAACATGAGTCAGGTTGTCTAACCTGTCTACTGCTGTGGGTTAACTTTGCAATACCTGAGAGACAATTTAGAGGATATTTTTGAAGCCTGGGATAGTGGCTGGTGAAGTTGTACTCAAGGTAATGTAAATCAGCGCTTATTCAACATAAGACAGTTAACAGCTATAAATCCCAAAGAAATATAACTGGAATCAGACCAAATATATATTTTGTTTAATATAGCAGGAGGTGCTACATAGGTATTTTAGAACTGAATTCAAGCAGAAAAGTGAGAAGAAAAATAATGCAGCTAAACTTCCTACAGTATCAATAACACCCATCTGCAGAATCAATTTTTTATTGATGGAACAAAGATGGCAGTGATTCAGGTTTCAAGAAGTATAGGTTGTCTCGTGACTCTGGCTGTTGTGAAGTGGTAGAATAAGTACACAAACCTGAGAGATGAGTTTACAAATAGTCACTCTCATAGGCTCCTGTGGGAGACCAAAACTGATCCTGGTGGATATAAATTATTCATGCCTTACCTGTCTTATTGATTCTTGCCCTAAAGTCAGTGTGACCAGAAAAGGTAGGACTGACTGAGAAGAGAAAGGGGATACTCTGAAGGTGCAGTCTGGTAGAGCAGGACATGCTGCTAGTGTAAGGAGTGAGGGCGAAGGATGCCAGCAGAAAGAGAGTTAATTAAAAAAACTGACATTTTTCTGGGAAAATGAGAAACTCAAAAGCTTTTTAGCTGTTAGTGGTTACTTTGCAGCTGCCAGGGATCTCTTATACTCAGCTTCTGGCTCACCACCCATGGCAAGAAGCAATTAGTAGAGCTGCCTGTCACTGAACCTAGCAGTCTTCTAACACTCTCTTTCGTGCCAAGTGAAATATCAGTATTGATAGTCCAACTATAGGTTGCTTGATCTTCTGGAGCTCCATTGCTCCCATCTGCCACTGTAGAAGCCCAACACACAGTCCTTTCCCATTTTCCTGGAGCTGCTTTTCTCACAGGTGAAAAAAAGCTTCCTGTTCAGAAGGTGGCTGTGGCTCCCAGTAGTGGAACTGCTTCACTGATATCCACAGTCCACCTTGCCACCTTTCTGAACTCCCCCATTCACTCAAAGATGATGGGAAGCACCCCTTAGATTTCTTAAGTCTTTGACAGACAGTTTGGCCCATCAGGAAATACCTGTGAGGTGCAGGACCCAGGCAGCCCATGCCGTATTGCTTATTGAAACTCAGCGTTGCAGCAGTCTTGTACTGACAGCACTGATATCTGTTTGCAGGCTTTTTCCCTGGGCAGCAGTTTTGGCAACAAGTCCATATTTTGTCTCATTCAAGGACAAGTGACTTTTACCAGACTCAGGCACTTTGCCCAAGAGCTGTTTTGCCAGATACCCTAACAAGTATGTCTGCAACCAGAAACTCTTCCAGTCTTGCATTCAATTTGCAGACTGTATGTTCACAGCTGAAATATTATTATTGAGAGGTAATGAATACATTTGACAGGTACCTAAGCACACTATAAATAAAGATATTAGACTCCTTTCACACTCAAGGACTTAAACAACCTTCCTTTTCTGTTTGAGCTCATTAACACTGGGCTTCTCTTGAACCTGCCACATATAAGATTGGAAGAAACAAGGTCAGACAGACATATCAGCGGTAATTCTCTTTCCAGAGTCTATCTGTATATTATATCTATCTGTATATTTTTTCTACTAGATATGTTATTTTCCTCTGGGAAATATGTAACTTTTTCTGCCTAGCTTCACTTTTGAATATTTTCCAAAGTCTCAGGGTGTTTTCGTTGCGCCCTTCTCCTCTTTTTCCTCCCATTAGTATGTTTTCTATGTACTCTCTATATCTGAAAGGTGTTAGAGTTGCTGATAAATCATAGCAGGTAAAGAATGCAACTTAGATGGCCCTCTCGAGGAACAGTCTCTAAACAGGAGAGCTGAGAGCAATGGGGAAAGAGGAAACCAAGCAAAGGGTTTGGGATTGCTGATAAAATAAAAAAGTGTATTCTGCCTCCTTGATGTCTTCTTCTGAGACATAAAAAGAATAGAAAACTGTAGAAAAAGTCCATGCAGACTCACAGACACAAAACCATTACATTTCAAAGGAAATATTTTCATAGCCTACAAGAGGAAGAAGGAATTGCACAATGCACAACACTGAAGACTATGACTAGGGATCCACTCCATCTCTCCTGAGAATGCATCACTAGTAATTTGAGAACAATTTTTCTTTCTAGCTGCCATTGACTTGTTTTAATGACTGGGTATGCACTGAAATAAATAAACAGAATTGTTCCTAGGCAACACTCATAAATCCTCAAGGCTGAGGTACAGCTAGCTAATCCACATAAAATATATATGGACGTTTCCTAGGTCAAGCAAGGGCTGCATCTGCATCTCATCGGCATTTCTCACAGTGTCTCAAAATTGTCCTCATGGAAGTTTTTTTCCAGGAAAAGTTTTTCATGGCAGAAGTCCAGTGACAGTTGTTATTAAAGAAAAGAAAGTGCAAGGTGCTTTTCAACCATTTCTTGTTACATGTGAAGAACTAGTATTATACTTTAATTTGTGAAATCACCATGCACCCTACTCCAACAAATCTTTGATTGGATTCAGGACTGCAGGGGCTGAACAGCCCGTGCAGGTTTCATGTCTTTAGTAATACTACAGAATAGCTTTCTCATTATTACGGGAAGTGTCTCCTGTTGAAGCTAGAACATGACCAGGGCTGTGAGTTTACAATAGCATAATATTTTTAATACAACATCTGTATCAAGAAAAATGTAGAAACAGATTAAGAAATTGAACACAGACTTGTCATCACCCTACACATGAAGCTTGGGAGTCATCTTTTCGCACACCCCTTTCTTTCATCATGAATCCTCTGGCCCAGATTCAGCCATTTGGGGAATCTGGAAGAAGTGAAATTTGAAGAAAAACATTATCTTCAGAAGAGGGGTTATCAATTAGGGTGGAAAATGTGCATACCTCTATGCTTTCTAGCAATGAGTAGCTGCCATATCTGCTTCTTCTACTTTTTGAGTCAGCAACATATGGCCATGGTTTAAGCACCTCTTTCTTGCATTTTTTTTTTGTAATGCTAGAATTTGAAAGTAACCTGCTATTAAGATGCTATCTACTGTGCATGTGTTGGCCCATATGAAAGGATTGTTTATGTACCTAGAAATTTCTATGTGTTTCAATATGTGATTTGCCAGTTTTTATTGTTTATCATGTTTGCTTCTGATTCCCATCTTAATAGTGTACACCACTTGAAAGAATTATGTTTTTTTATATATATTTTCTTTCTTTTTTTGCTAAGCCAATTTTAATTCACTGAGGAAATTGTATTCAGTAATAACAACTGAATAAATGGCATTTTGATTTGTCCTTATCAGTGAGAGAGGTTAAGACATAGGCATTTCATCAGTCCATGACTAAGCTACGAGCATTCTGGTTAATTCAGTTTGTTTCAACTTACTGACAAACCCCTCGTAAACAAACACCTCATTCTTGATTACTTAAAGAAAATATATTTGCTGTAAGGCCATTATATTATATCTAATTGTGCTGGTTTTGGCTGGGATAGAGTTAATTTTCTTCACAGTGGTTAGTATGCTCTGCCTACTGCAAATTTAAGACAGAAGTAGCTGTGTTCATTTACACTTCCTAGATGTACAAACTATGGAATGATTCTGTTTTCACCAAATGTCTTGAAAATGAATGAAAAAGGGCTGTGGAATCAGATATTGTCATAGTTAACTGAGAAACTGGATCCTTTTCATAGGTTTATGTCTACTGATAGCCATTGGTACTGGGGCATTTAATCATGACCTAAATCTTTTTAGCTTCTTAGCTCTGGCTAGAGAATGAATTTACATTACCAAGAGAAAAAAGTAGGAGATTATAAAAAGTGCAAGGTGGAATTAATGAACTCTACTCTGATACAAATTAGTGAAATATATACACCTTCAACAAATTCTGTTTTGTCCTTTGCATAATTGCTTTTGTTTCCACACCCTATATAATAAACTAGGTGCTAGGTGAGGAAAAGTGGCACACATCTACACATGCTATCTCTGTTCCACTGGTTATTGTTTAAAAAGCAACAAATGTTCTGCTTCAAAAGATTATGCCAATTAAAATGGCATTTCTTTAAATGGAAATCTGAAATAAGAAGCAACACAAACATATTTCTGGAAGGAGGAAAAGAAATCTTTACTTCAGTCTTTGCTTAATTTGTTTTAAATACAGCTGTGGCTGCTCAGACTTTTGCTCTGCATGAGGGGTGAATTTTGAAAAATAAATTATTTCACTTTCTATACTTCTTTTGTCTTCAGTCTTTGTATTGGCAAATATGCACGTGGGCAAATGTGCATGGAAATGTTACCTTGGTGAGTTCACATTATAAAAAAAACCCAAACCAACATTTATTACAGTATTATCAAGCCCAGTTGTGCTTAGACTCAGGCAAACTGTCTATCACTCAACATCACAGTCTACAGTAAGCTGCAGCTTTTGTCTCCCATTACTTGGTAGTTGAATAATTTTTCTTGTTTTTTTCAATACCAGCTATGAAACTTGCCTCCATTAACACTGTTTTTCAGTATTATCTGCATTTCCATATTCTGTTTTCTTCCTGCAGTGAATAGTTTGTATGTCTTTATAACAATACAGTGTTTACTGCAAATTGTGTCTCTTCCCTCACACTCTTGTAAGTCACAGATTTCCTGAAATTTTGTCTTCTTTACAGTCTGCAGTGTATCAAAGAAAATGCGTATATTGGGAAAAGACATCTTCCTACTATATTTGTTGGCAAAAGCACAATTTTTATCTATATACAAGAAAGTTAATTTTCTGACAGAAAAGATGCTTTAAAAATATTATTTGAAGTACTTTAGTATTCACACTTGTGTTGTCTTCATCCAAAATGGTACCTTGGCTCCTGTGTCCCACTAGACTGAGGAAATACAAGTTGGAAGACGGGAAATACTGTTAAAGCTACTTATGTCTCAGAGAAAATAGCTTAGAAAATCATAGAATCACAGAATTATGAAATTATAAGAGTTGGAAGGGACCATACAGATTATCTTGTTCATCTTACCACTAGACCAGGTTACTCAGAGCCCAATCCAACCTGGCCTTGAATGCCTCCAGAAAAGACTCTTAACAGAACTGTAAAGCTTCTGTTTCTCCTGATCCTCCATTAGACCTAGAGAGAAAACAAACCATTATGAAATGAGAGTCAGCAAATCAACGTTTTCTGCATGGCCTGTAGAGTTTATAGAATATCTACCTTTAGATACTTGGCCAATGAGAGTTAAGGTGGCATAGAACCCTGAGCACCTCAGGAGAAATATCTAGAAATGAAAATTGACGTTTCAACAGTGAGGTACAAAGCAAGACTATTAAGGAATGCCAAAGACAGGATCAGCTGTGTAGACAGACGTAACAGTCCCATATAGCATATTTCAGATAAACGCTTCAAACTGCGTCGTTTATCACCAGCTAATATGCCGTTAAGGCACTCACTGCATAGAGAAACTACTGATTCCAGCAAGTCATCTAAATTGCACTCAGACAAGATTGTTTTCTTGCTCCTCGTAAAAGTCTTGTTTGACTTATGTGACTTAATATATTTTTTCACAGATTTTTCCGCAGGTTTTTGGAGGCACAATTTTAGGAGGGAGCATTCTGGAATAAGTGCCTCCTCCAAAGGGAAAAGGGCCTCCCCTTTTCCTTCGCCAATGAGACAAAAGGGTCACAGCAAGTGAAAGTGGAAAAAACAAACTGGTTATTAGCACAAAACAAAACAGGGAAGAACAGGAAAAAAAATCAAAACTCAAAATACAACAAATTCCTGGAGAGGGAACAGAGACACAGGCTCGGACCAGCCGGGGCCACCCCGCAGGCCCCCCCCGAACGGCGAGGAGGGAAGGGAGGCAGTGAGGCAAGGGGGAGGGAAAGGGAAAAGAACAAGAGAAACCAACAGAACCTTTTTCCAGCTATCTGGGACACAACAGAAACCCAAAAAGCAGCACAGTGCTCCCAGAGCACTCCCTCCCGAGCCCCACTGAGACCCCAGAGACGTTGGGCTCCACTGTTCAACCGCCCCACACTCGGGTCTGGTGGCTCCAGTCCTGCCCCCCCCCCCCGGGTCCATCTTAAAGAAACAGCGTCCTTGGGCATTAAGTGGACAGTTAAGGAATAAAGCGGCCTCATAACATCACCCCAGGACAACCAGATAATTTACCATTAAGGCACTCACTGCATAGAGAAACTACTGATTCCAGCAAGTCATCTAAATTGCACTCAGACAAGATTGTTTTCTTGCTGCTTGTGAAAGTCTTGTTTGACTTATATGACTTAATATGTTTTTTCACAGATTTGGAATCACATACCAAATTACATAATAATCTATTGAACAACTTTCTCTGTGATGTGCACAAGCCAAAAACTCCTAAGATACTTGCCAGGCTGCTATGCAGAGAGTCTGTTCATCAGCAAGGAAAATTGGTGAATAGTTTGAGAAAGAAGACAAAAGCTAGCTAAAATAAAAATCAAATATTTCAGGAACAAATAGAATTTCTAGTAGTCAAAACTGCATGTCAGGTATAGGAAACTACAACAATCCTAGAGAAGAGCGGAGTACACAGAGGTGGTCTGGAATTGGTATCTTACTTTCACATTTACTACCAGGTAATATCTTACATTTCCAGAACATATGGGTTTGTGCTACAGATCAAACCTGCTATTCACTGGAAATAAATGTAGACGGGACAGAATCATTTATTCTTCAGCACATAACATTCTCACAGCACTTCAGCTGCCTTAGCAAATGGCTGAACCAACAGTGTTGACAGGACCATAAAGTTTGTCATATATAAAAATCCATAGTAGTGCTCCTCAAAAAACCTCTTGCCAGCAGCAGTTTGCATGACAATCCTGGAATTACAGGATGCCAAGAAAGTCAGCTAACAATACAGCCAAGTGTCTTTGGTTGCTAATGCCTGTTCCATACAGGGTAAAACTTCTCAGCTGCCCACCACTCTGCAAAGATAGAATTCTGCCAGTAAGTCTATTCTTTGAGTCTCAGACATCGCACCCAACTTCAAGTTTTTCATTTCTGACAAATTTTCTTACCATCTTACCAACAATTGTACTATATATCACTTGTATATATAGCTGTGAAAGGTCGATGAATCATGAAGAAAAGTCTTGCAGAGAGATGGTACAGTGACTTTAATACTACAGATTGTGTGCACCTGTTTGTATGATTTAATTGTTCAAATAAAAGCTAATTTGTCCAGCTTGCCCCTGTTGTGACATATTCGTTGCTAATTGGTTTGTTTTGTGGAATTTTTGTGTAAACTTAAACCCACAATTTTCACCAAGACTACTGCTACTTATCTTTATGAATCATTTCAAAGAATGCCATGTAGTTAATTGTTTTTTAATCCTATTGAAACAGCACAGTAAAAAAGTATTTTTACATTTTCATCTTTATTTCCCTCTGGCCCAACAAACATCTTGATAAAACTATGTTTCAGACATCTCTGCATCTTCCCCACCTGCTTTCTTCTCATAACTCTCTGCTCTGTAGACATTGTTTACTACCCTCTACCACTGTCACAGTATACTTTTCAAAAGATAGTAAAAGATTTTTCCTGTAGCTTTCCAAATATATGGACTTAGCTTCATATGACATTAGATCTCCTTTGCCTCCTTTTTCTAAGTGACATAAAGTGAAAGGGTCTCATCAGGTCCTGATTTACTTATGAATGCAGTCTAAATCACGTAATCCTTGGCAAATTGCTGAGCCCAAGATTAAAGCAGACTACTCTGCTCAGCAAGACTCTGTCTGCAATGGGAATTTGA
The DNA here is from genome assembly GCA_013399195.1 of Dicrurus megarhynchus. Classification (NCBI taxonomy): domain Eukaryota; kingdom Metazoa; phylum Chordata; class Aves; order Passeriformes; family Dicruridae; genus Dicrurus; species Dicrurus megarhynchus. The sequence goes on along the minus strand of VXAD01006275.1, from coordinate 142,771 downwards.
AAAGTACAAGGCAGACATCTCCAGACACGCACTGTAAAAATCTTCATCAACATAAAATTTACATATCTGCTGAATAAAAATCCCTGCCTGCCTTATATCAGGTGTTGCTGTTTGGAGGAATGTTGCTGTCATGAACAAGTGCAGAGATTAAGGGGCTTGGAGAGCAACAGAGTAAGAAATGTTTTAAATTAAGTTTTACACAGAAATCTTGTCTTTTCTTTCACTAAAGGAGCTGATGGTAGTGTCCATATGCTATCATCCCCCTTTCTATTACATAAGCTTAAGCATGTGGTCATTCCAGTCTACTGATTCCTATATATCTATATAAGAATAAATAAATCTCTTTTTATATAATATAAATCCATAAAATTTAAAAATGAGAGTAAAAAATGCATGAACATTGCTTTATCACAAACTCTAAGAATTATGTCTGGGAATGGGAATTTATTAAGCAGAATCTGTCACAGAACCACACAATTTTAGACTGGTTGATGTTTGAAGGGGCCCCCATAAATCATCTGGTACAACACATGAAGTTACAGTCAGGATCAGCTGGAGTAGGGCGCTCAGGACCATGTCCAGTCAGGTTTTGAGCATCTCCAAGGAAACATGACAGCATCTTTGGGCAATGTTCAGGGCAGGGTTCAACCATCCTCACAGTAAAACAGCTTAAATTAAATATTTTGTATTTTGTTTTGTGCCCGTTTTCTCTTATCCTGCCTCTGGAGAGCATGAAGGAGACAATGGCTCTGTCTTATTTATTCCCTCCACCCCCACCAGCTACTTACACACAGTGATAAGATCCCTGCAAGTTTTTTCTTCTCCAGGGTAAACAGTCTGAGTACTCAGCCTCTTCCTGATGCATCCTCAGATGCTGCACAAGGCTGAGATGCTCAATTCCTTTTCTGTTTCAGTCTTCACCAGCAAGGTCTTCTAGAACCCTGTGCTCAGGGAAAAAAGATTCCAGGGGAAGAACCACTAGCTGTAAGTAAGGATCTGTTTGGGTACTACTTTGAAAAAATTGACATACACGAGTCTATGATACCCAATGGAAGACAACCAAGGTACTGAGAGAGATAGATGGCATCCTTTCAAGGCCAATTTCTATCATTTTGGAAAAGTGATGGTGAATAGAGGAGGTCTCTGACAGCTGGAGAAAGTCATCACCATAAACCATCAAAATTGTGACTTAAATGTGAAAGGCTTCCATTGAGACTTTTAAATTTTTTCTCTGTAGAAATTACTTTTTAGCAAGTATAATCTTTATAATTTGTTTATTATTCTAGCATTGATTTAGACATGAGGTGAACATCCTTTGCTGCTGATGTTCAAACTCTCACCTGAAGACCTTACGGTACTGGTATTTTATCAAAGCTTTTTTATATGTTGGCACAAAATTTCTAGGGTCAGATACATCTCTCTCGTTCTAGCCTTTGCTGTTTCTCACATTCAATTAAGTGGAATATTTTAGGAAAACAACAAACTGCATCTGGTGAATGCAATTTTTTTCCATAGATTTTTGAGTCCTCATATTTTCCAACATTCTTTTATCAGTTTTGCCTCCAATTGAAAATAAAGGTGTTTTTGTATACTGACATTTACTCATGATCTGCCCACTTATTTAAGAGAAATGGAAATTATTGAAAATTTGACGAAAAACTGTTTTAATTCAGAGTCCTGAGATCTTTGTACATTACATCAGTTGGATAAAGTTCTGAGTTATAGTTCTTTCCAGATCATTCCCTAAATGTAGTTTTGAAACACTCCCTGAAGAATAATCTTGCATGTGTTTAAAACGTATGAGGTTTCTTTTATTAAAAATGCGTAAAAGACACTTCACGTTTAATCTGTTTTCCCAATATTTATATTATATAAGCCTTTATTATAGATAAAGGCTTATTATATAAGCCTTTATTTATAGATTATGAGTAATTTCTTAATAATTTCTGATATGTCCCTTTGAGAATGGAAGTGTTCAGTCCCCAAAACATAATTTCAGAGTATTCAGGTGACCATGTTAACATCATTGCAGCTTTTCTTTGGTTTTCATATCTGATGCTACATCCACAAAAGAACTTCTAATTTCATGAACCTCTATATTAAACCAAATTTTTAACTCAGGAGCTAATAACATTTATTCACTGCTTAGTACAAGAAGAGGCTTGGGAAACTTATAAAGGGAATCATTGCAACTAGCATGTCAGGATGGAGCAGATAAAATAGATAAAATAAGGAACTGTGAATGAAGGAAGAATTGATTTTAAGAACTTTAGGATGAGAGTTTTGAACATCCATGGCAAATTGGGATTCATTGACTAAACTTTGTATTTAACTTTTTTCAAAGAGGAACAAGATCAGTCCTTCTATTTTTGGTGGTGCTCTCCCTCTGGAAAAGATTATGGTTATAACAGAGCACGTGTGGGAGATTTGGGAATAGAGAAGTGGGAACTTGGGAAGCACTGGATAGTCTAAAACTGTGTCTAATGTACTGGCTTCTATGGCAGAATTAATGTAGAAGGTGTCCATTTTAAGATTCCTGATGTTCAATTTAGCTACACCCTAGTCCTGTTAAGATGGTGTGGCAACAAAACAGAGTTTCCTAAGGAGTTTACCTGAAAAACACCCTTAGTAATTATGGATGGGAGTTTGTGAATTTCTCTTTGGAATTATTACCTGAATTCTGCTCATGTTCTACCTCCAAAGAATAGAATTCTTTTTACTTTAAAATTTCTAACCCCTGATTAGAATTCTGTCTTTATAAGGTATTTTTATTTGAAGGAAAGCATTTGACTTGCCTTGTTTTGTTTCCAAATTATTTGTAACCCTTACTAAGATTTCTAAAAGGAGCATTTTCCTTCAGAGTAGAAGAAAGCAAACTGCACTGTTTTGTTGATTAGTAATTTGTAGAAAACAGCAACAAGCCATCACTTACTAAATGTTCATGGATTTTACACGTCCTTGTGGTTTTTCACTCCACTTTGTTCACTTTCCTATCTTGCCTGGAACTGACGACAGTATTCCAGAATAAATACCAGTGTTTGCTGACTGCCATTTTTGGTGGCCATCCGTGAGTAAATATTTAATTAAAAATTCCTGCACGTCATCATTATGTGTATTATGCAGCGTGGCACTGTAACAAGGACAGCTACTGCCAAAGACATTGAAGGATGCATATACAACATTTATTTTTTGAAAGAAAGTTGTTCTCTTTTGGTTCTTCCATGACAACCAAAATGGTGCTGTTTACTGGCTGCGTTAAAAAGTTGCTGAAGAGACAGCTTCACATCTGTTCTAAAGTAAACTGAAATTCAAAGACAAAAGAAAAAACCCCGCAATTTATACTGATATGTTCTATGAACATTTCAAAATGAAGATGTTCCTGGTCACATACAATCATGCATCTACACAACTTTCTAACATTGTAGTGCAAATACATACTGTATTCTATGTGTATATATATTTATGAGCTATGCTGAGGATGAATAGTCTATATAAGTGACAGGATTCAGAAATTTGAGTTATTCTTTTGATATTCCTCTGAAAAATTCAATTAACATAAGTAGAGATCAGCTTAAAATTCCTTTGAAAATTAGAGCACTTTGGGGTTTCAAATGAGATGAGAAACATTTCTTGGATTTACATAGCAGAAGCCTGCTTCCAAGACAGCTGCAGATATCAAACAGAATATAATTAGGGTGAATTAAATCATTCAAGGGCAATAATACCACATTCCCTCAATGAAGAAACAAACTATTTTAAAATAGTTTTCCTAATGAGTTATTTTTCTGTGCTGCTTCTCAAAGATGCCTATTTAGGGACCATTTATGTTGCAATATGGTGTGCAGTACTTTACCCAGAGATCATTTTAAACACTTTGTATTTCTCTGATGAACTTATTTGCAGGATCAATAGAAAATACTTTAACAGGTAAGGGGGTTTATGGTTGCTATTTTCTTTTCTTGTTATATGAAGGCTATTATAGAGACTCCCTTTGGGATGCTCAGTTTAAAAATTACAGAAACATAGTAATGCAGTTCTGGTTTTATTCCTTTACATGGTTTTCAGATTCTTAGGTCAAAAATTTAAAAGGGTTTGTCAGGTTATAAATAACTAAATAGAGATTTGCAAATCTCTGCAATGCTTATGAAATATGACTTCCAGTATAGTGGTCCAAAAAGCATCACAGAGTAAAAACAGACAGGTTGAAGAAACAGTAAAAATGTCCCTCGTGAACAGTGTAGGGTTTTTGTTGTACACCACGTTGATGTTGTTCAAGGCACAATCTCTGTATGGCTCAATTCTCTGTGTCTTTTGCAAAAGGCAATGTTTGAACTGATGCACTCATATACTCATGTCATCCTCAGCCTTTTTTGTTGATCTTCTCACACCCTGGAGTTGTATCTGCCCCACAAGGTGAGCAAAGGGTAACTTGAGAGAAGGATCAAACCTGCTAAGCTCTTGTGCCAGCAAATTCTCATTCCAGGTAGCCAGCCTCTTGTAGCTCTGGTTTGAAATGTCCACCTGGGCTTGGGGCTATGTTCAGGACATATGCTGGTGATCCCGGTTGGGGCACAACCTGCCCCATCTGTACTGGCTCACAGCCCACAGTGGGACAGCTAAAAGGCAAGCGGAGCACCAAGAGCTTGAGCTTTTGCCCTTCCAGAGCATGGTGCTTGGCTTAAATCCAAGGTGAGAGAAAACATCTGCATGGGCTTTGATCCATCCTGAATGACCATGTGGACAGACTCCTACTGAGTCCCCAAAAGGCAACCTCTTCCAAGGATCTGGTTTATCCTGTTTCTCCCAGCAGCTCAGCTGGAGTGCTGGCATATGTAGTCTGCATCTGTGGGGTTTTCAGGCACTCAGGGAAAATATATCTTTTCCTAACACACAAGTTTCTCAGACAGAAAACAAAACAGCCCAGCACTTCCCAAGGTGCCCCTTAAAAAGACCATAGTAGGTCAGAGTATGGATCCTTGATATTCTCAGTCACCTCATCTGCCTGTTCATTCCATGTGGCTGGAAACACTAAGAGACTAAAACACTTCTCTATGAGCAGTTAGTACAGATGCATATTCTTAGAAATAAAGAGTAGCTGGTAAAATTTTACAGAGGACAATCTTGAAAAAAGTGTCTTAAGACAACAGACTTCATGTAATTTCTTATATTTTGCTTTGCTTTCTTTGATCAAAAGGTTTTACAGAAAGCTGCAGGGGTAGAAAATTGTGGATGAACCTTCTTCAATTTTCAGTTTGTACTGTTGCTTCTAAATTGTTTTAATATTTAGGTAATTTGACAGATTCCTAAAATGACCGTATGGTTTCTTAGGCTTACTGCAAGTCCCTTTTTTCAGCACTCTTCACAATTTCTTTTGTGCAGGAGGTAAACTATGGTCACTTTACCTTTCCCTCTTGTTTTCCTGTACATCAAAAATGTAACATCAAATAGCAGTAGATCAGCATTAAAAAACCCAGCATTTTCCTCTCACCTCACCACAGGATGATCTGAAGATTCAGATCAGCCACTATCTCAGAGTTGTGAGCAGTGAGCAGTATGTTCACAAACATATTCAAGCTTTGCTGTTTCACAAGATTATTCTGTTGGAAGTATTTTATTTGGGAAATTATTATTTTCAAAATAGTTGGTTTTTTTCTTCAGTTCCCTGCACATGCCTAGGCTGCTGTAGGAGTGAGTCCTAGGGTAGACTCCTCAGAAGAACAAATGAGCAATAATTTACCTAACAATACCATTGTAACACAGAAAACTGATACTGCTTGACCAGAATTGGCTCTTATTGACCTGTAGTGACCTAAGAGTAATGAATCTGCCTGTGCAAACTCTTCCACAGCTGCATGTGGAGGCCGACTTTTTTTTCAAGTATTTTTGGCCTGTCTCCATTCATCAAACTCTGTTTGAATTTAAAATTAATAAATTTTTTTTAGGAAAACTACAAAAATCAACCCCCCCCCAAAACAAGAAAAGCATTCAGTCAAATCATTTTAGCCACAGAAAGATATCTAAGCTTTATTTAGTAGAAGTGTTTAGGAAATTGGGAAGAACTACTGAGATGAAAATAAACACAATTCCCTTTTTTTCTGAGCAACATATCATTGTAATAGCTGTTGGGTAGTAAGAACAAGAATTGCCTTAAAGAGCTATAGAATATTTCTCACCCTCAGAAATACCCATTTTCATGTATTTGCATTAATAATACCCTTGTGCAATGGCACTTGCAGTTCACAGAATATATTTTATCATATCATATTCATACCTGACCAGAGACATTCATGATTCATCTGCACGAGTTTATGTAGATTTTACTTATGTGTGATGTTTTCATGATCATTGCATAAACTGATGGATTATTTCCTGTGTCGTGGCTAGAATATCACTGTCGTTGAAGGCAATACCTAACACAATAAACCAAGAGAGCACAGCTCAGGAAGCAGAGGGAAATGTCAGAGCAAGGCAATAAAATGGTGCATCTGCAGAGACATAACTATGATCGATACGCAGGCTTTCAACAAGGGAGTTTTCATCCTGTGACCTCGCCGAATGAGAATGGCAGTCTGAAAACCAAAGAGCTGGAAAAAGGAAGATTTTTTCATTTCTTGAGGGAAGTGACCCCAGAAATTAGATACTTTATGTTCAGTTTCCAAGCACAGTCAATCCGAGGTGAAGTATTTTTTTAAGGATATGAGTGACACCTAGTTCCCAAGAAATGCACTTAGGACCACAGGGAAAGGGTGGAAGGCCTAGAAGTCTGATATAAACAGCAATAAAAGGGACAAGGGTTTTTTCCAAAGGGAAAAGTCTGTTCATTCCACACAGTTTCATCACTTTGAAAATGGGCACAATGGATAGCTGACTAATAGTAAAGTATTAAATTTTAATGATGGTGCAACCAGTACTGGGATTCAGATATGTAGCAATTATGAATCCAGCAAGTCTAAAACAGAGCAAAACTTATGCATATATATGTATAAACACATATATACAAGCATACTTTAAAATAAACGGGACAAAGTAGTCTAGAGTTACACTTGCAGCAACTGTAATAATAATATTAGACCTTCACTAAACAGCTATTTCCCGGCTTTGTCATATCACATACATTCAGACTGCTTTAGAAGTCACTTGTCCATGGAAGGCTCAAAATTCACAACAGCAGTGGAGAAAGAGTGAAAACAATCTAAAGAACAAAGAAGCAGCAAGAGAAAAGAACCCATAACTTCAGTCATGGTTTTGGTCCAAACTATGTGTCTGCTTCATTCAGTTTTGAATGGTACAGAAGTTTTTTGAGATTTGGGAATCAGCAGCAGCACTGTCACTTCCTTTATGTTCTCTTTTTTGTCTTTCCTTCATTCTCCAGATTGTCTCCTTTCCGTATAGATCAAACAAGTCTAAAAATGAACCCAAGGTTTTTATAATTATTCAGCTATTCTGCAAAGAGGCATAGCCACCCTTTCTCCCTTGTGTGCTGCAATTTATGAAGAGCCCCACCCCAGCACACCAGGTGTGCCCAGGCAGTGTGTGGTGCCTCCAGCTCCGCAGTGAAAGGCAGCCCCTGAGCAACAGCAGGTAACAGGTCCTGCTGGAGACACACACGTATTGGGGGAGGTGGTGATGGGGAATTCATTAAAGATTTGAGTATGATTTAGCTAAAATTAGGATTAAATAAGGTCAGTAGTGTTTGCTTGTCAATCTCCTACTGGATGAATGCATGATATTAGAAATACTTAAAGCCTGTGTAACAGTTACAATAGGAACACAGGAATTAGGTCTACTCTACTCATTGGCTACAACTTTTTAAGGATTACTCAGCTTGTTATTTAGAAGAAAAGCAATGTCAGGACCATAAAATCGTATTATGAGCCATTACACAAATTACCATGCTGTGACGATAAGGTTTGGCTGATACCTCATTGTTTGGTTTTCAAATAATCCTTCATTTTCTGCACCACTTCAGTATGCTAGTATCAGACCTGAGCAAAACCACAATGTTTAAAGAGACCAGTTGTGTTCCTAGATCTGAATTTGTGATTCACTTTTTTTTTTACTTTTGTTTTTTCCTCTTTCACTTGCACTCTCTGAGATTTCTGACATAACCCTTGAGGTGGAAGTTTTTCTGCTAAGCTTATAAATTAGTCATTACCTTCACCCAGCCTCACTTCATCAGGTCCAGAAGCTCCTTGAGTGTGGTGTACTGAGAAGTGTATTGCACTAGATTTAGAAATGCCACAGGACACCTTAGACTGCGTTTCTGTGACCATCTGACCAGTCTGCCTAAATTTAATCTGGTTATGCCTCTGCATTTCACAACCGGAGTGAGGAAAGGAAGAAGCTTCAAGTATAGATAAATCATGATGCGGCTTTCAATTTCGTGGATGTCACCAACAAAGAGACACAAGTCCAGGTAAATGACATCATTTGTTTTTCCCTGATCCACCAGCATTGTAACTCCATTTTAGAATGCCACCAGATTTGTCAGTTGTGATTTGTCCTTAGTGAAGCCATGCTGTCTGTCACCAATCACCTCCTTGTTTTCCATGTGCTTTAGGATAGTTTCCAGGAGGATTTGCTCTGTGATCTTGCTGTGCACAAAGGTGAAACCAGCCTGTAGTTATGCAGATCTTCCTTATTTCTCTTTTTAAAAATGGGGTTTATAGCTCCCCTTAGTTCATTACTTGATTATTGCGTTCTTCGTAACATTGCATAATAATTTTTTGGATTGTATTTAAATTGATAATCTCAAAGTTTTTTCTGCTCTAATTCATGAGATTTTGCTAGGAGAAAACATTTTAAAATTACCACCCCACTTTACTGTAATTATATATAGAGGACATCTCTGACCCCCTGGTACCAATTTTAATTAGGTCTCTGCATGCCACAGAAAATACAAATGAATAAAATATGCCATTGAAACCATTGAGCCAGAGTGTGCTGGCTGACCCACATGACTATGGGCAGGTTAGCTAGGCATCAGCCCTGGAGAAAATAATGAGAGAGCTCATATGGGATTCAAAAAATAATGAATATAAAGGACTGTAATTAATATAAGACAAAGAGAAAAAGTATAATGCAAGCAATTGACATGTTTTCCTAGAAAATTTATCTTGTCAAATGGTTCAGTTTAATTATCTGAGAAAATTACAGGTTTGATTATTAGAGGTAATGGCACCAGGCATCTGACATACAAGCACCCTGTGTTCTGATATTAAAAATAGGGCTGTATTTCAGATTTTCAATTGCTGTTCTCAGATGGAATTGCCAGGGAATATGGGCAAGGTTCCCCACAGGCTCAAAATCTTCAACAACTTCTAGTCTTTATTCAGAGTAAATATGAAATAATACCTAATTTTAGTTATAAGACGAATAGACCACACTGGGAGTATAATAATTCACCATGAATTCAGAACATCTATGCAGATAAATTGGAGCCTTTAATAATTTGTTGAGCAAAATATGTGTTTAATGTAGCCACTTTCAAACTTTCACATCTGGAAAGACATGACTGCCATACTGGAGGAGACTGTGAAGGGAAGGACTGAGTCTAAGATAGATTTACAAATCTCATGGACCATAAAAGAGAACATCAGCTTTCAAGATGAGGAATGGACAAAAACAGCATAAGAAGTTTTTCACTGTACAAATAGACAGCAGTAAATAAGCCATGGAAGGCAATTTCTAGGTATGGAATGGAAAATATGCAAGTTCTAATGCTGTATTTTAAAAACATGTACAAAGATGAAAGATAATTAAAACACACACCAACATACACATCAGTTCCTGAGAAATAGTTTAAAGTAACAAAAAATCAAACTAAAAACCAAGGAATACAAGATCCTAAAGTTCTTCTTAAACAAAAATCTATGGTTACAAATTGACAGTTATTTCCTTATTTGTGACTGCAAATGTGACTAAGTAGTGTACAATATACAAAAAAAAAAAAAAAAATTGATTCACTATTTTCTGTCTTATTCAATGGAACAATTAATTCATGCACAACCAGTAAGTTTAACACCTGTGGAAAAATATATAACCCAAAGGACACAGGAGATGAAACGAAGTAATCTAAGGATTCCTTCCTGACTTCAATAACATGACTTGGTATGTCAAATTAGCCTCACTGACTGGACCTAGCAAAATACAACTATCCATAGACACCAAATTAATTTTAGAAAGGAACTATAATCCTCTTAGTGGGAAGGAAAATAAAATGTAGATAGTATAATTGAAATGACAGAAACAAAATCCATAACCTAGTGAATAGCTAAAGAAATTATTAGCAATGGATATTCTGCCTATTTTATTGATCTTGCTTTGATTCTTACATTATTTTTATCTAGAACCCTTGGCATACTAATATGGATTATTATCTAAGAAAAATGTAGAGATACAGTAATTTATAGAATGCAGGCTTCTGCAGAATGACTATTCACAGACCAAGTATATTATTTCAAGAGATAAAAAGAAAACTCATTCAAAGTAAGCAAGATCCATGTACTCATCCCACTTTCTTCTAAGACTATTTTCTGACATGGAAAGAAAGAATCTGCCTACTTCAGCTTTGCTAATGCTTATTTTAGTGCATGTATGCGGCAGGTACTCTTTTCCAAGAGTACCAGGTTTAAAGATATGTTACTCTTTGTGAAGGTTTGTTGACATCACTAAAAAGTAATGAACATGGTCAGCTACCAAATAAACATTTAGGATTATGCATCTAAAGCACCCCACCATTGAATTTATTATTAAGAAATGGATTTGCAGTTTCTCTCTAGGCTGTATCACAAGGGTAAATAATTGTATGGTTTTGCCTTGCTGGCTGTCTTGAGTGCATCACTGTGGCACTTTGTACTATGTTTTCCTTTTCGTCTCACTCCAAAGAAAGATGGGATGGTTCCCAGCTGCAAAACTGAGAACTTATGTGCTAGACCCATCTCCAGTCTACCTTACTGGTGCATGTCTCCTACCATGTGCAAGAAAAAGATTTTTTGATGCCTGTAGTGCACTTTACACATAGAGGATGAATGATTTTAACAGTGGCACCTTCCTGAAACCTACATAAAAGAAATCTCAGGCTGTGTCTACATGGTTTGATTTTTTGTATTTGCTCATTTTCTTCTCCTTATGGATGATTTTGCTCTTTCTCCCCCTTTCTCTTCTTTTAAAAACACAACATCCCTGTTAAAGATGCCAAGAGAAAAACATGTTCTAATTGAACAGGAAAACAGAGCAAATGTAGGTTGTTACCAATAGTAAATAGTATCTGATATGTACCCTTTCTGGCATGGTTATTCAATTTCTTGGCAAGATGATTCAATTTCTTGTCAAGATTGCAGCTTCCAGTTCTTGCCAGCTTTGTCACTCTCAAAAAACCCCGCAAAAAAGCAAAAAGAAAAATAACCTGCACAATTGAAAAGGAAGGAGTGTTTCATGAGAGGGGCAGGTATTTCCATCCTTTGAGATGCTCATAGAATGGCTCATAGAATAAAAGCCATTACACCATTTTCCATAGCTTACTTCCACTGGCTCTTAGCCTTCTACATTTTAGACTAAATTATGTAGAAGCTCTGAGTACTACTGAGAATCTGAAGGATCAATAAATGCATTAAATTATTGTTGACTTAGAAACAAACTAATAAATGATGTTCATAGAGCATTCATATGAGATAAAAAGAGCACTTTCATTGACAGCTTCTTTTTTAATTAAGAATCTTCCATTTTTCCTTAAAAAGTTTGTCTGCATAGAAGACGAAGCACTGAGGGAAATGGAGGCAACATGAATAAGAAGATATAGGAGAGTTAAGGTTCTGAAGTATCCCTTACCATAGCATCCTTAGCATGCTAGAAAAGAGGACTCAAGCATATCTGGTTTTGTTCCTGAGGATATCTTACCCTTTCACACCTTTTCACCATTCAGATTACTACTGAAAGTAATCTGAAAAATGTAAACCTAACATTTAGTTTATTTATTACAAAAGTAAGATAGTGTTCATTCTTTATTGCTGATCTCCAGGATCAAAAACTCAGGTCTTTCTGTTCTGACAAATAGAAAAACCTTCTAGTATCAAATTTTTCCATATATACATATTACATTTTATCCATGATGTGCAGCTTCATCAACATTAACATTTGCAAAATGCAGAACTATTTCCATTAACACTGAAAAAATGAATCTCCCAATTCATTGTTGTAAGATTCACTTTAGGAATATAAAGTCAGATTGATGTGTAGCAAATAAATATTATACAAACTTAATTTCTTCATGGAATCATATTATGTAAAGCTGCCAAAATTTAATAACTTGTCTCAGTTTGGGTCTCTTACAACATCCTCAGAGACCAAAGTATTACCAACTCTCAATACCAAAGGAAATATTAATTTAGAATCTTTCAGATAGAGACAGAGGAGGACCATCTTCTGTTTTTGAAAGGTAGACATCAGCATATTATTTAAATGGGTAAAATCACTTTTTGTCACATTCTATTAAATATTTTAGTTCCTTTGCAATAATGAGATTGATTTAAAGTTTAAGATTTAAAACTTCATGGCAATTACAAAATCTAATATTTTCAAAATTTTTAATGTATCATTCCATCAAATTTTTTTCTGAATCTCTCTGTTAATTAAGGATATTGTTAATTAAGGATACAAGAAAATGACACTCAAAAGTGCTGATTACCTAAAAACTCTTTAAATAATTTTGAAAACCTCCCTGAGAAGCTCAAGGAATGTGTAAAATTACACCTACTATGGATCTCCTAATTGACAGGATCCTCACCTCCTATGGATTGTGTTGTGTATCTTGACTAGTGAGTCCTGAACCCAGAAGTCCAAATCACTGCTGTAGGGAATATGTATACAAGAGCACCTTTAAAAAAAAAAAAAAAACAGCAATTGATTATCAAATTAAAAATATTTTATAAAATAAATTAGAATTGTGTTTTTGTTATATTTGGATTTTGCTGGGATTCTGATAATTCTGCAATATAAACAAGCATAAATTAAAAAGAATTCCTATAATACGTGAGGTGGTTGGCATACCTGAAAATAGATCTGATACCAACAAATCCTTTTACCAGACTAATTAAGGGTCAGAGCACCCTGCAGGAAGTAGAAAATTGGAAGCAGTTAGATTTGAAACAGAAAAAATAACAATAAATTATTAATTAGGCAAGATTTTTTCTTTTAATGGTTATGTTTACAAATAAAACCTGTAGACTACAAGTAGAGTGAAAACACAGAGCTATGCCCCAAGTTAAATCTTGCCAAGAAAATGGCAGATTTTATTTCACAGAATAATAATAGCAAATGCTTACCAGCCAAGGAGTATTATCTACTTAGATACACGTTGCGTAAAAATGTCTGAGCTGTCTGAAGGAAAGTCTCCTGTCTTTACAAAAATTTTTGACAGAAGGTCTAGAAAAATGAAATTTACCTTTTTTTTGTTTTGTTCCTGCTGCCTGTCTGAAAATGCTTTAACTTGTCTCATTAACCCTGAGTGGGAAAGCAGGTACTTTAGCAGCACATCCCACATTTCAGGGTGATTCCAGGACCTGTTAGATTAAGTGTCAGTCAGTTCTGACACAACGACCTCCTCCCTGCAATGGAAACAGGGGTGAAGAAGCTGAACATCTTCCATGAAGGCAATGTCCTTCCATGCATGGCACGGAACAAGTTTGCAGCCAGCAAGCACAAGCAGATCTGGGAGCTGTCAGGCACTCCTGGGGCTCTCATTATTTATGCCAGCCATGGCTTAATACACACTTAGCATTAGTCCTGCACAGTATTTGTTGCTTCTAGGCTTACATAAGATACTCTCTCAGTTTGGAAACAGAGTTCTGAGACACTGTCTTTTTGGTTAATGTGAAATCTCCCCAGTTTTCAGAAATACTTGAAAGAAGATGTTTTGTTTGTATGAAACAATTAAGCCTAGGTAGCTTCACTTTGCACAAAGCAGGCAGCCCAATGGCCAACATTATGCCCCAGGGCTGAAGGTCAAACCCTAAGGCCTTTCATTATATTCATTAGACAATGCTAATGGTCATACATAAAACCCCAGTGGCCATGCTCATCACTGAGGTACAGAACCATGATGCTGTAAATAGTGACGGACCTGCCATGTGGGGCAGCTTCTCAGGCAGAACAAATGGTCATTGATCCTTCCCTCCCAGCAGACTTACCTGTCCAAGTGAATGAGTTGACCCAAGAAATTTCCAATCAGTTTCTCCATTCTCACCCATCTTTACAATGCACTGCTGTCTAGGAGCACAATATAAAGAAACCTCTTTGAAGACCACTTTGTTTCTCTGTTGATGCTTTTTTACTTGCTCTCCTATAACTATTATTGGAGAACTAATGTAAGAAACACTCTCCTTGCCCTGAGCTTTACAATATGGACCTGTGTGATGTCTAAACACAAATGCTAGGCAAAGGTGTGGGAACAGAGCAAGTACACAGGCACATTTCTACAACCTCTAGCTCTCAGTAGTATGGAACCAAAGGACTTAGCTTAGAGATTGTATATCTGAGTTTATACTGCCTTTGATGGATTCTTTTTTTTTTTTAAGTTGTTCCAAAACTATGCCTAATCACCTTTTGAAACCACATAAGCTTTTAGCAATCCTCTGGCAATGGGTCAGTAATTAGACACTTTATGGAAAAGAATGTAGTTTGCTTTTAAACTTTCTCTATGAATATTGACATTACTTCCTCTGGAGTTACACTGCTCAAAATGCTGATTAAGTGTTTCCTATGATCTCTATTTCCTTCCTGATTTGAAAAATTTCTGTCATTTCTGAGTCATTCCTTTTTCTTGACTGAGGAACTTGATCCACTTCAGGGTTCCTGAGGAGACACTGTTCTATAACTGACCGTCCTTCCTGCTTGTCTTTCTGCCTATTTCGCTTCTGCTGTGTTTTTTTACCTGAGTTCAGAAAAGCTTGGTATAAAGATCTGACTATACCAAAGAGGTATTCAGTGGTATAACCACTCATCATTTTCTCAGTCTTTTCCTTAAGACATTATAATGTCTTTCTACACCTTCTAAGGATGGAGATAATGTTTTTAAATCCTATTCAAGATGTCTTAAAAATCTGCTTGCAAAGTTGTAATGGTTAAGTTAAAACTCATCATTAGGTATGTATAGTTTATTTTCTTTTTTCCTGAGAAAACTTATTTTGTGTTTATCAATGTGGAATTCCATCTGCTACTTCACTCAGCATCATGAGATAAATCAACCTTTCATTAATTTAATGACATATAATAAAGTGTTGTAACCAGAAGAACAATCTAAATAGCATAAAAGACCACGGAAAAGCTACTTGACAGTTCCACTGAAGGAAACTGAAATCTGTTTCCCCAGTTAGTGTCTTTTCATACAAAGAACAATTAGCTGTACCTTTAAATTTCAATGAAGTTTTGGTGTGTTAAGGTGATTATCTTTCAAGTATCTCCTCAGTTTGTATTTTAATGGAAAAGATGTCAGCTGAGATGTTTCATTAGCAGTTGCTACATTTGAAAGTAAAGAAACATCGTGCAGGATTCCCAAAGGCAGGATTCCTTGCCTTGGTGGAACCCACATGAGGTGCTTCAGGACACATCTCTACATCTATGGCAGACACACAGCAGTCTTTTTTATTTAAAAATAAATTAGGACAGGTCCTTTGATGATCCAGGAAGTTAAGTTCATTTCTATTTTATTTCACAAATTCTTGCTGTTGTGTGTGTTTTCTCTCGTGAAGTGGGAGAAACAAGCCATAAATAATTATGCCCTAAATCTAAAAACAATGTGCTAACAATCATATACAAATCATCAGGCTGGTTAACTGGCTCCTAGTTTATTTACAAGCATAAAGGAAGATTAACCAATTCTCTCCATAGCCACAAAACTATCCTCTCCCAGTATAATATTAATATTACATTAACAGTATGCTTTGAATATTGACTTTATTACAGATGAGTCACAAATCCATTATGCACATGCTTCAGAGGAGATTTGAGAGATTTTTTTTTCCTTCAGTCCAGTAGGAAGAGGCTTCAACATCTCCCATGAGGTTTTCAGTAATTCAAAAAATCAGGATCTGCTGCTCAATATTTGTCTGCAAAAACCAGTCTGCCTGTAAAATTAGTATTCAACACTGCTGTCACTACATGGATGAGAAAAACCTGAGAAACATGAGAAAAAACTCTGTTCAATGATCAATCATTTCAGTCTTTCTAATTCTCCTTCAGGAAGATTTTATTTTTGTTAACCTCCTATTTTGCTGGTTGAGAAAAAGACAGCATTCTGACAAAATGTACATGGTATTGAGATTCCCCAGGCTTAGCCTGCAACTCTGCTAACTGAGCCAGCAGGCAGGTGCTGAGCATTCAAAGCTAGTGAAAAAAAACCTGAATACATTTTCTGTCAAGAATATCAGGGCTTAGAAGAAAAGCAGGATGTCATTTCATGCAAAAGCAGTAATTTCTGCCTTTTATGTCATAAAATCCAAGGTCAAAGTCATCAGGGCAGTGAAGGATCATTTGTAAGTTTCAAACTAAAACCCAGCAATTCCCCTACTAGTATGATGCAGTAAGCCACACTTCTTAATCAATCCATTGTGATGACAAACAAAAATCTGACTCAATTAAGCAAATATTCATCATAGGAACAGTTTAAAAGCATGGTTTGATGATAAAATCCTGGTCAAAGTCCAGGATGAAAAAGAAACAGAGAGAACAAAAGAGAACAGATGGACTGGGTCAGCAAAAGCTGCTTGCTCCACCACTTTTGTTCACAGAAGTTTATTATATGTTGTTGACATGAAAAATCTTGCTTAGAAAATGTGCAAAGGCAGTAGGGAGCCAAGACCTGCTCTATATAATCAAGCCGCTGAGAGGCAACCCTGAAAGGAATGATAGGAAATTCCCAAGTCCTTTGTAGTGCCTGTGATTTCAGAAGGAGGTTTTACTAATGGGCCCATTTGAGTAATAGGTAAGAAGGAGCAATAATAATAATTAAGTATATTCACAAAGCTAGCCTCTCATAACAGCTGGATCTCTCCAGTTGCACCCAAAAAGTAGTGACTGAAAATATTTAGTGCAAAAGAAAACATCCATTTCAAATATATAAGAAGCCTCAGTATCAAAGCATCTTAGAAGAAAATTTCATACCACTTTACAAAATTATTTTTAAAAATGTGCTTTCCGAAACACAAATTAGTATTCAGGAAGACACATGTTAATCAAGAGTGAAAGCTTTGACAACATAACAAGCTCAGAATTCTGAGATGAATGGGGACTTCAGAAAATAGCAGAGATCTTAGAAAATACAAAATGAATTGGAATTCTTTTAGTATTTCTTCCTGGTAATCAGTTTTGTGCTTTCCAATTGTTGTTATTTGATTTTAAAAAAAGACTGGTGATGCAAATTTAATAACACAGACATTGCAAAACCTGTTATGAAAATTTACAACATATGTTGAATGACATTTTCAGCAATCATTTGTCAGGTGTCAATGTAAATTGCATTAAAATGCCACAAGAAAGCTTTAAAACAACTTTTTCCATCAAACTCTGCTGAGAAATACTGAGTTTATATGTTTATCCCTCTTCGGATTTTGCTTATATAATTTCCTGTATTGTTCTTAGTACTATAGTGTTGAGCATATTTGGCTAATTTGTTAAATAATGTGTGATGCTTGCCATGTGGTATTTATTTTCTATCCTGTTCTGCCGTAGTGTGTGTGATTTTTCTGTACTTGCAGGTTTATATCCATTAGCTAGATATAGCTGCACAAAAGTTTTTCTCAAGGGGAAATTCATAATGAGGGTCACAAGTATGGGCTCCTCCTCAAACTGTTCTCTTTGCTATGAGCCTAATGATGGAGATCCTTTAAGAAAAAATTAATTGTCCAGAAAACAACTGTACACACTCTCTTTGCTAAGGAAATGAGGCATAGATGACTTGGGAAGCACCTTGGATCCAGAGAAAGAGACTTCAGCCAAGGTCCAAGGAATATTCCAATTACTTTCTCTCCTTCTCCTCTTCTATTCCTCTGACACAAGAGGTTCCAGGGTGTGAGACTGGCCTTGAGGGGAAAACTGCACAGCTGCAGGATTTCCCACTCCTCTTTGCTATTTGAGGTCTCAAGGAACATGGGCTTCTGTTTCTTGCTGGAAATGCATGCTGAAAAGCATGATGGCAACTAGTACAGCTGCTACATCTTGGTGGATGGCTGCTGCAGGCTCTGCACCACTCAGCAACCTTCCCCTTTTCCTCCACACAGCCCCAGTCTCCAGGGATTTCAAGTTCTGCACTCGCTATCAGCTGCAAGGCCGACAAAGGATTTTTTTCCATCAGGAAGAACGCAATACGAGTTTTTTCACATTTTATTTAAGGTGATTTAGGTGTTTAAAAAAAAAAATCCAGTTGTATTTTGAGTGTGTCACTGAGGGCAGGAATGTTACCAGTGAAACCTCCACAGTCAGTGGCTGCTTCTTCTGCACCTTCCCTTTGCTGTTTGCCCACATGGAAGCAGGTATTCAATTTTCACGTTTATTCTCTCTGCTAGCCTGGTCCAGGAGTGGAAGCTTATCAATGATGCCTGCTGGCTTGCAATCCTCTTTAAAAGCCCCAGAGGCAGAATATCGTTGAGTGGTCTAAAATAGTGTCTCCAGGAACCAATGGTTTCAAATAAAATGGAACACTTGGCACAGCCTACTGTGTGCATTTTTTTTCCAGGGTGTTGTGACTGGGTTTCATTCATTCTGTCTGAACTAACCAGAGGTCCTGAGGAAGTGTTTAGTGTGAACCAGGTGAAGCCTGCTGATGCTGACTTTCTGAACAAAGGGCTAGCAGAGGTCAGTACTACTCCAGCACTGGGGCAGGCAGCACGGTCAGAGCTCACCCTGTCACTGTTACCTTTTGTTTCATTGCTCGCAGGAGGAATGCAGTTTACAGAGGGAAGGCTTTGAATGTGGGCATATTGATTAACAGGAATTGTTTTCTTCCATTTTCTTTCCAATGTTTCCTTGCATTGTCTATTCATCTATTCATCCTGCATTGACTTCCCTTGAAGGTTAAGCTCAACACATTTGCATGTGAAAATTTCCAGTGCCACTTGTCATCAGAGAAAACAGACAGGAATTAGCATGGTGCTACATGTCCTCAAATACACTTTTCCTTTGAAAAATGGGGAGAATAAATGTTTGTATTTCATATTTAAAATGCTGTTCCAGATTAGAATTAAACTCTGGAGAGGCACACACACAAATGTTCATTTCTGATTAATGCCTTTACTTCCCAAGTCCTGCTGCTACCCATGAGCCCGAGGCAGTCATAGATGATACTCTTCAGAACCACCTTAAAATGAGCTGCCCAATGCCCTGGGAGGGCTTCTGAGGCTTTTGTCTCATTTTATAGCATACATAGCATCCTTTGCTTTTTCCTGACATAATTCGTAAATGAAAAGCTTTAATGAAGCTTTGAACAGCACACAGTCCTTGCCAGAAACTAATTTGCACTGAACCTTTTAAAGAACGCTGCTGATTGTTTGCGTTTTCATGGCAATGTATTTAAGTAATCATAACGTCTGAGTGGAAGTCTATTACTATCTGTTTACCTCAGGACTTTGACATTTGAATAGGAATTATCCTATTTAATTTTTTATGCCTCAGAACAGAAAAAAACCCCAACAAAAATCCCACCCAAACAAAAGAAAAACCCCAACCAAACCAAAACAAACAAGCAAACAAACAAACAAAATCCCAAACAAACAAAACCCACAAAACCAACAGCCATAAAAAGGATAGAATTGTTAGTAGTGTTTACGTACTTATGACAAGATTGTAGAAAAGTAAGTTATGGAAAATAAAAGCTCGTAAGATATTTCTTGCCCTATATCCTACCTTTACTTCTGCTGATACCTAATGGTGTGGCCAGACAGTTAGAGGTGGCAAATTGCCCTTCTGAGGATGATAGGACTCCTTGCCATGGCAAAGGAGAGTGTAGAAGAAATGGTCACAGTGTACATGGGTTGCAGAGCCTGGTGAGACTTGCTCACACCATCCACAACAAATGCACTTCACTCAAAATAATCCAGCAGCAGCTTAGCACCTGTAGACATGAGGACTGAATGTTTTTGTTGGTGTATTCCAGAAGAACAAGGAATAACACCAAAGCTGTGGGTTTGATAGCCACACAGGCCATTCACTTAAGAGTTGGACTCGATGATCCTTGTGGCTCCCTTCCAGCTCAGAACTTTCTGTGGAAAGTCACAGAACTGGGGCAGCATGGGGAGAGGTGAATTAGCAGAGAGGTTCTGGCAAAGCATGGGGACTTGCTAAAGCAAGTGTGCCCCAGAGTAGCTGTCAGGGATCGTGTGTACCTTAGAGAGTGGGATAAAAGGAGACACTCACAAACAAAAGTTTGCTTTGAAAATAGTGACAGTATTTTCTTATAACTTTTTAAGTGTCTAGCTTACTAATTTCCAGTTCAGGATTTAATTAAACTTAATAAAATTTTCCATGGAAAATGGAGTAAACACCAAGATTGTGGGGGTTAAGTCAGAGTGATTTTGCAGATATCTCAATCAGAAAATTCTATTTTTCAAGTAAACCAGCAGCAAATATAGTCAATTCTAAGTATTGTAGAATTTACTGCACTTCAAGACTTGGTTCTAACAGTTAATAAACTAAAGAACACAATTAATTGTGGGAAAATGTGATGAAATTGAATACACAAAGACAAGTACCACGCAGTATATTTTGAGACATATGAGAACAAAATCTTTTGCTGTTGTTAGGAAACTAACCTTCTTTGTGACAGGGAAAGGAAAGATAGCATTAGAAAAACTTCAAAAAATAATAGATATCAGATGACTTCAATGATTATCGGAATACAAAAGCTTTTCAATAGCGTTAATGAGTTCAATTTTCAATATGGACTCCTAAAGCCATTGGCCGAAGTGTTTAATGTAAAATATGAATTAATAAATATGTGCATGATGATTCATTTTATTTGTAAAGTATAATAGCTAGGAAGACATATATCTTTAAAACAGACTTCTCAAAACAAAGTCTTTAATATCAACCTCATTAATTATGTGTGCTTACTCTGCATTTAACCTTTTCAACAGCTGAAAGGCATTTCAGAACAGCCCTGAGGTTAATGCCAATACACATTTTTTTTCCAAATGAGATTTTAATAAGTATCAAATTAGAAGTATATTTAGTATTTTTCTAGGTTTTCACTAGTTTCCAGATACAACCTAAAGGAAGTATAATGAGAAAGTCCAGAGTTTTCAGAGCCTGAAGAACAAAGATGAAAGATGAATGAAAGATGAATGAAAGATGAATGATATGCTCTACTTGAACTATGGCAAAAATTTGTAGGTAGTGAACATGCACATAGAAAATCCACCTCCATTGATAATCTGTGTGCTGTTTCATTCTTAAATAAATTTATTCTAATGCCGTGGGAAGTAGCTATGACTGTACAGTTATCTGAGATGCACAGGTATTGAGTAACCACACAGCAGCCTCATGAGCCATACAGATACAGCAGTCTCAAGGTATTAACAAAGGATTAATGTCTCTGTGTGTGTGCTATCCCCTGTTTTTCACAGCATCCTTAGAGATGATGACATTTCCAAGCCATTGGTGCTGATACTTGTTATCTGTTGATGCTAAAATGCAAAAAAATAATTATTCATTTAGTTCTTACCACTTAATGCTTGTAAACAGTAATAAAATGTCTGATTGCAATCTTTGCTGTTCATCATACCATCAAAAAAGCAAGATGGAGAAATCTAGCTATTTATATATGAGAACTGTAACTTGTAGGTATAACAGTAAGTATTGCTATATTTATCCTGAGAACTCCTTAAACATCCTTGAAATCACGAAAATTTTTGGGTTTTTTAGCATCTGCTTGCCCAGGAACATAAGAACTACTACTGTTACAATCAACCATATCATAAAATCTTTTTCACCATCTGCTGGAGAAACACCTTGGAGCATGCTGCTTTTCATAACACCGCCGTCAACAAAAATAATCATTCCAGAAGCACTCCCAAGTTTGAATGAAACTGTAGATCTTTCAAGATGACAATTAAACTTCTTGGGAAAAGAAAAGGTTTCATTCAATAGGGCAATGGTATGCACAGATTATTTGGAAAGAGAAAGGAGAGAAACAACCGGCTAAGCAGGCTGCTACAGTTCTGGCCATAGCTGTGGGCTTTCCAGTGACAGTCTCAGCTCCTGACTACCTGATATATCAGAGCTGTAGGCTCCAAATTAAACTGAGTATTTTCACCCATTTGAGAAATAAGACATGAGCAAGACTAATGTAAAAGGTTCATTTGACCTGGGAAAAAAATGGTGATATGGGGTAATTCAGCTTTTTTTTTCTTAATGTCTTTGCACTTCTAGCTGGTGCATATCTGTCCTTCAATACCTCTGCTTGGTTTTCTCTATGATCTGACATGGACACACGTCTCCATGAACCGCTCATCACGCACAGGTGCAAAAGATAGACCTGAATGAAATGTCAAGGGCATTGGCAGTTTTACATGAGAGCAGAGCTCCACCTGACTCTCCGCTCCTGGCTGGGAGCAAGGCTCCAGCACTCAGCTCCTTCTGAACATCCTGCATAGACCTGGGCCTTGCTGGACTGCCTTTTTTATTTTCCACTGCCATTTCACAAGCCAAACTGGGTTTGGGTACTTCACTGCCTATCTGTAGCCTCTTTCTCCATTAGTATGTCTCTTCTTTAAGCTTTTGACTTTTCTCCATCTATGAATTTTTCACAGGTGTTTCTTTGTTCCAATGTAACCACAAAGTTCTGGATTTATTGTGGACTTTAAGGAGTGAGAAGTCCATACATCATAAGAATATGTATTTTTCACTCTTCTGATTGCAAAAATTACTTCCAAATATTCACAAAACATGTACAGAACAAAATATTGGGCCACATCATTCACTGAAGAGAACTTGTAATACAGAACATGATCTGGCAATATTTCACTCACTCTAGTATTATGTTTTAAAAAATTCTGATGAATGCAATAATTTACAGACAGCAAAAGTCACAGTTTTTCTTCTGCTACTTACATATCATAGACATACTAATAATTTTTATTTCAATCATTTTATAAATGTTAAAAAATCTTTTTGGAAAATTTTCCTGGCATTTTATGTGATTTGGAAAGCTTGCAGTCCCACCTGCAGCTTATCATTACTTTGGCACTGAATTTGTTTTTGACCTTTCCAGATCTAGATAATGCTGCCACGCCATCAGCCAAGAACAACATTGGACTGAGATAAGATACTATTCAAAATTACTGGTGGGTTATGACACATCAAAATTATTATACATTTTGTAAAAATAACCTGTACTGAGGGAGTTTTCAGTAAACAGGAATCACTGTCTGCCAAGGGAAATGTCTGATATGTAGTGTCTTACTACATAAGACTTACTTACTACTGAAAAAAAGAATACATGGGGAGTGCTTCTCTAGTCATTAAACTAATGACGTGGGATTTTTGTCCATGAATGAAAAGAAGAAAAAAGAGACAATAATGACTCATATTACAGCAGATAGACTGTGTTCATGGCAACTCCATTAAAAGGATTTTCTAAGATTCTCAAAGGAGAATTCAAACTGAGGCTTGACAACCTACCAATAAGAATAATTCAAATTAATATTTGGCTTAAAAAACCCTGTATCACTGGCCAGAGCCAGAGCACAGATCTAGAAATAAGCTGCAAAATAGGGACTATTGCTGAGCTACAAGAGCAGGGAACCAAGCTTTTACTGAATGTGATCAAGTTCATTTCAGTCACAAAAACAATAAGGTGGTGGGATCCATGCACACAGCATGGCCAACAAAGAGGAGGAGCTGGAAGCCGTTTTTGGCTCTGAGGGAGCTAGGGTTGTTCATACTGGAGAAAAGAAGACTCAGGAGGCTTTATCACTCTCTATGACTTCCTGAAAGGAGGTTAGACACAGGTGTGGGTTGGTCTCTTCTCCCAAGAACCAAAAAGGAGACAAGAGGAAATGGCTTCAGGATGAAGCATGGGAGGTTTAACCAGGATATTAGGAAAAATTTCTTCATCACAAGAGAGGTCAATCATTGTAACAGCTGCCCAGGAAAGCAGTTGAGTCACCATCTCTGGAGGTATTTAAAGATGTGTAGATGTGGCACTTAGGGACATCCTTTAGTGGTTGACTTGGAAATGTTAAAATAATGATTGGACTCAATGATGTTAAAGGTCTATTTGCAACCTAAAAGATCCTATGATTCTACATTTTTCTGGTATAAAGTATGTGTTTAAGTACCTTCTTGCACTTACCCTATCAACTGTAACCCTATCAAACCTGCATGTCTGAGGAAGAATTCTCCCTGGTCTTGAATTCATATTGATGATATTGAGGTTTAAAATCAAATTTCGTAATGAAATTTGAGTTGATGTTTGAACATATTTCATAAATAAAAAGAAAAATTTGTGAAGGACTTAAAACTTGATAACCCTGGGGTAGTTCTAAACAAGAACAGGAATCCAAACTTTCAGAATCAATAGAAAGACAAAAAACTCCCTGCTTATATTTTTAGCCAGTCCTGGTGTTTGTTAGATTTTCACCACAAATTTGTTTAGTTAAAGGAGAATTCCAAGAACTTGCATTACAGATAATTTTTAGTTTAGGGAATTGCTTTTCTCAGCCCCAGCCGTGCTTTAGTTTCCAATGTGCAGACATTCTATTAGCTCAGCATGTTTTTTGCCATGGTAATGTCAAGTGCCAAAAGCAGAACAGCAGCAGTGCTCCTCATGGTGTTACATCTGCAAATGCTTAATGAATAGTGCAGCTTGCACATTTCAATACATTTTTAATTATATTTGGCAGAAAAAAGAAAGCATGACCTGGCTTAAAATGTATCTCAGTCAGATCCCTGGTATTTAAGCAAGATGCTGCCTCACTGGAATACAAAATCTGTCTAATTGTTTTAGAGAATTCGCACTATGATTAAGCTTTCTAACTGTTCTCATTTCTAAATATTTCTCACAGTGTCTTGTAGATACTGTGGTCTTTTTTTTTTTTATTTTACCCCAGGACTTTTTCAGTCACATCTTCTGAAGTGTCCACTATTAATGAGAATGTCGCACGTTATTTGTCAGTGAAAGTGATTGTGTCAGTCACAGAAAGTTGTGGTACAGTCCATGACAGCATATTATGACTCTGAGATGGCTCTTGCCAGTAGTGTGCTGACTTTAATAATGTTTTTATCCATAGGTTGAATTCCTCCTCTCCCTCCTGTCTTTGCCTCAGTCTCCATTCACCATTGGTAGTCGGATTATTTGCAGAATGTCAGCAAGCGCTTTTCAGGAAAAGGTACCAAAAATAATTTTTCTTACTTGAGGGGATGACTTTGGCTACAGAATGAAACAGAGGATTACACCTCTCTTCTAAGGAACTGACTTCTCCTGCACAAAACTCCTCATCCAGCAGCCCAAAGCCTGCAGCCCAGAAACCAGATGCTCTTCACAGCATCTGTCCTATACAAGTACTCCTAATGCCCTGGAGCAGAGAAGCTCACTTACTGCCAGGAGATGTTTCCTCCAGAATTTTTCCTGCTTCCAGATTTTCTAAAAATTAGGCTCAATCTGCTTTTTAAGCTTTTGTCAGCATCTGTTCTGTCACCCAGTAGTATCAATTCAGAGCAGTGTAATACATATCCAGCACACATTACTACAACACAGTGGTCACCAAAGCACCCATGGGCCCATCAAGCCTGTGCTTGAGATGTGGAAAATCTGAACTACAACATCCCCTTCAGACTTTTAGTTATTTTCTCACATATCTCATCATTCTTTTATTGGTTGTCATCTTCTATTGTGTATCTATGAGGCACTTTTGGAGCTAATTAATTATTCATATGCTAGTTTTTTAGATAAGCCTTTTTGGGAGGTCTCTAGATCCTAATTCATATAATGCCATATCACTGACTCTTCTGTAGATTTACACTCAATATACTCCAATGAACCACAACACATCCTACTTTTTAATTTGTCATCACTCATGGTTAAAAATCTCTGCTACCTGCTTGGCACTGCTGTAGCAATGAGACCTTTCATGTAGAGCCTGTGGCCTACATCTAAACCATTTCCCCCCATTCTCTGCAGAACTCCCTCCTGCCATGAAATGTTTCTCAAACTACACCAACACCATTCCATAACATTCATTATAAACTTGTATTCCACTTCCTCATGGTTGTCTTCTAGAAAGTTGAAACATCACGACAAGCTGATCTAAGAAAAGGTAAATATATTCAAAGTGTATATTTTTAATAACTCAGATAAAAATGTTTTGGATATATTGTCTCATGTTTGCTCTTTCCTTTCCATATATATATATTTTGGTGCATTTAGAGACAATAGTTATAATCTTTATGAGATTTTTTTTTTTGGTTGGCTAAAAATCAAGCTTTTTTTAGTCCCTTATCACACAGAAAGCTCTCCAACCTTTTCCCTTCAGTCTTTAACTCCACCTGCTTAATTCTGTATTTTATCAAAATAGAAGGCTAAAATTGTAACATGGTATGCACAACACATGGCCACTGTGTATTACTGGGCTGTATTCCTTTCTTAATTTTTGTATCTAGAGAGTTCCCACTTTGTCCAAAAGTCCTTTATATGTACTTTGCACACTGTGCTGTTATCTGCACCATGTCTCTGAGGCCTTACTCTTTTTCTCCAGGCTCTGAAGGCAGCCAGCTCTTCTGTGTAACATCATAATCTTTGTTTTAACAGTGTTTTTCAACCCCGCATCTCTGGCAACTTTTAAGTGTTCTATTGCTCTTTGTGAAGAAATCATTAATACTAATTGCCTGCTTTTCACAGGAAGACAGATTTATTATGCAACCAGTGTTCTCTAAATAGAATGCACAGGGCTCTTGATTTTAACAACCTGCAGCCAGCTTTCACAGTTGATAACAATTTGCAGATAAAAATCAATCAGCCATACTTGACTGGGCTGTATAACTGTCCTACCATGCTTAACTAGGCTTGTAAAATCACCCCATATCCAAAATTCCTGCTGCTTTTATTTACATAACCTTTTTCCTTTTCTTTTTGTTAGTGATTTGAAAACTCATGGAAGTCAGTAATTCCTTAAACCAGAATTATGATCAAAGATAGCATTGCATTATATGTCAAATTTTCAATCTTTATCCCTAAAAAAACCCCAAACCAAACCTAAAAATGCATGTGTTGCCTTTCAGAGAAGGATACTTCTGAAACTCTCAAATATTTTGAAAACTGTTATAAAAAGAGTCTTATCAGATGTTATTTTAAACCTTCTTTATAATTAACTGCCTGACTTTTTACTAAGTTATTCTATGTGTATGAAACTAATCATGTATTCAAAATGTCTGGGCTTGTAGTGGACTTTGTTGTTATAAGAAATATTTTTCAGTACTTTATTTCTGGACTATGACACAGGAGATTTTAAAAATCTATAAAATCAATCAGATGATTTCTGTGGAAGTGTTATGAGATACAGAGTTGAAAATAGCTTTATACCAGTCAGTAAGTTTATATAAATCCCAGAGTACATCAAGGAGAAAAGACATTAATTTAACATTTTTATTAGAAAAAGGAGTGGGAGAGATGCATGGAATGAAGCCCAGAGAGGCCCTAAGAAAAAGGACTGATCATTTTCCCAAGCTCCATCAGGAAGTGAGAAGCATGGAGGGGGGAAAAAAAAATCATCCTACTATGTTGTAAATTAAGGTTTGCTTGCCGAGTTTTAACTTTCTTATACACTTTGTGGAGGAAGCAAAATAAAGGTTTTCTTCTATGAGATGTTGCAAGGGAATGGCATGTGCTGAGGTCTGCTGTCTCTGAAGTGAATGGATACAAATATATCCATTTTCTTTCTTCTCTTTCTCTGTAGTTATCTCTAGATCCAAGGGGTAAAACTTGTGCAGAAAGCAAACCAGTTTAAACTCTGAAGTTAAGCGTAAGTTAAAGTACCCTGATGGACATGAATCAAAGAGTAAAACACTTTGCACAACGGGATTTTTAAAATGCTCTTTTTGGAGTAGGTTGCTGGGAAACGCTCAGTACCCTCAGAACCCTTGTTTCTCCTGCACCAACAATGAGAACTAGGAATTTACTGTTCTCCCATTCTGGAGTCCTCAGCCAGGCGTGGAAGTGGATGGTTCGTCCTGCTGGAGCAGCTGAACGCCACAGAGCTCTTTTAACACTGTGTCTCTGAGAATAACTGATGCTTCAGAGGAAATTGTAATCAATAATACTAGATGTCTTGGGAACAATTGCTCTTACTTGTCAGTGGAAGTGAGGAGTTAATATCCTAAACAATATGGAAGAAAGATATCTTCCACAGGGAGTTTTGCAGATAAATTTCACTTTGCACAAAAATGTATTCCCCTGAACCATTTCAAACACATTAATCTTACTGTCTGTGAATGCTTTCCTGTATTTATATTATGGGAAGGGCATTATTTTTTTTATAATTTCTGATTCAATATATATCTTTACCATAACAGATTTTACTATCTTGTAACAAACCGTCAAATTAATTAGTCCAGCTGGTTTCAATCTTTCCTTTTAGGGAAGTTCTTGATATTCTAGACTTCAATAATTATAATTTCCCTTCTTAGGACTTTTTGTATATATGAGAAGTTTTAAATTGGTCCCTCTCATATTCAGTGCTTGGCATTTCTCCATGGTGAATTTCAGCAGACATTATGTAGTGTAATTACATAACAGCTTTAGAAAGTCTCTTTTTTTCTGCCTAAATCCTGTCAAACCTAAATAATTTCATCCTTATAAAACCTCACTACAGGACTGTTTCTGTTTGATTGAATCAATGAGGAACATTAGAGAATTAGAAGGAAGACCGTGTCATCAGTTACAGAGTAGAAAATAATCAGAGGATAGTAATTTCTGTGTATTGTATTATATTACTACTCAAGGGAATTTGAATTAACTGAGAAGATAATACAAGCTGCGCTGGTTTTGGCTGGGATAGAGTTAATTTTCTTCAGTGTAGTTAGTAGGAGGATATACTTTGGATTTGTGCTGGAAATAGTGTTGATAACTGAGGGATGCTTTTCCACTGCTGACCAGTGCTTACACAGAGCCGAGGCCTTCTCTGCTCCTCACCCACTTCACCAGTCATGAGGCTGGGGAGGCAAAACCTTTAGGAGCAGACTCATCTGGGATACCTGATCCCAGCTGAAACAAGGGATATTCCAACCCATTTGGCATCATGCTCAGCATGGAGAGCTGACAGATGAAGAAGAAAGGGAAGGACTTTCATAATGAAGGCGTTTGTCTTCTCAAGTCACTATTACATGTGATAGAGCCCTGCTTTCCTGGGAATGGCTGAACACCTGCGTGCCCCATGAAAAGTGGGGTGATGAAAAGTGGTGACTTAATTGCTTGGGTTTCGTTGCTTGTGTGCAAGGATTTTGCATTCTCTGTTAAACTGCCCTTATCTCAATGAATTTCATCCTTCTGATTCTCTCCCATCTAACCAGCAGGGAGTGAGTGAGCAGCTGTGTGGGGTTCAGTTGCTGGCTGGAGTAAAAGAACAGGATTTTCTTTCCTCTGAATTTAGAAGGACACGTCTGTTGTTATACTTCATTTCAAGAAAGATGGAACTTTCCTCTTCCAGTGACACTTGATCACACCAAAATTGAAAACATTCTTCCTATGCATAAAACATTTTAGGTACTTTTATTTATAGATACACATACACAGAGGAATGAGGAAAGAAATATAATTAGTTAATGTATCCAGAGAAAAGGCACAAGGCAATCCCACGGTAGGTGTCAAGAAATTCTCTTTTCATGTCTTGACAAAAAAACACATAGAAAATATTTTGAATACATGAAATACCTCCAGAATATCTTGCCTTTCAAAGATATTTTGATCCAGAGCACAATTTGTGGCTGCTAGGGCATGCTTGACACTAATGTTCTGTATGGCTTTTGTTTGGTGCCAAGCATTGATGAAGTGCATTGGTGAATTTTCCTGCAAAAACTTTACCAACACTGAATGCCCAGCAGACTGGAAACTTCAGAGGACTGAGAAGCCCCTAAGGACAGTGTAGACTGAGAGTTTCGGTGAGGTCTATGGGATACCTGATGTACCTGAGATACCTGATACAGCAGTTTCTGAAGCTGCAACACCGCAGGGTCCTAAAAGCAAAGCTTTTAGATTTGAAGTTCAATCATCTCCCTTTTGGCACTGTACTTGTCACCTTGGATACTTAAGGGTTTTTTTTATTTAGCCATTAGTTTAGAGACACAACTTAGGAATCACTAGTACATTCTGAGATATTTAAGCATTTTGGTTGCCCTGCCCATTTTGTTTTAATGCCAGTGCATATTACGGGCATAAGTGCATTCCAGTAAAAGCAATCGTTACCTATTGTAAGAATACAAAACTTTAAAATCAGGAAAATATGCTTCTCAATTTGTGTATTAGGGAACTCCTGCCTCGATGTAACCAGGATACCTTGCAATAAGACTTTATCTTTAAAGACCATTTGGATGAGGGGATTGAGTGCATTAATTTGCAGATGGCACCAAGTTGGGCAGGAGTGTTGTTCCACTGCAGGGAAAGCTCTGCAGAGGGATCTGGACAGGCGGGATCAATGGGCTGAGGCCAACCATATGAGATTCATGGCATGGTGATGTTCAGTCAAAGGTTGGACTCGATGATCTTGGAGGTATTTTATAACCTCAGGTATTCTATGGTTCTATGATTCTATGCTTAAATTAGTCTTAAATGGTGACTAATACTTCAATATTAATTTATTGCAATGAAAAATTCCATAGTCATTGTCTGGGCAGGTTCCTGTTACTATTGTTTAGAAAGAGATGTTTACCTCGGATCAAAAACTCTAAAGTGAGAAACTGTTTACGCAAAGGAATTCCTGAATTCAGTTATGTGTTTGCAAAATTTTATTTATTAGTTGTAACACTATACATGTTTTCTCTGCCTACATATATTTTGCACTTTTTAAAATTTTACAATGTATAATAGAAATATTAAATTCTTCTAATCATAATGGAAATTTGATTAAATTGAAAGTTTACATCAAGAAAGTAATGAAAGCTTCACATTTTGAAAAAAACCCCAAACTCATTTCCATTGTTAGGACCAAAGGAATGTTAGAACTACTCTTCCGTGAAAAAGAAATGATCATTACATAGATAGTTTGTCTCATGCACCTGCACAGCTAGAATATCTCAGCAGCATTTTTCTTGTTCAACCAAGCATCCCTTGAGCTCTGACTTCATAGCCTTTACCTTATTCCTTTTGCCTCCTGATAGAATTTCACTACCTGTGAGAATTAGTTATCTTCTGGAAACAACTTCCTCTAATAAAGCAAAAAAGGGAGTTCTACAGGACAGACTGAAAAATCTCATCTGGATGTTGGCAAATGAAGCAAGCAGAGGAACCTGAATACTGGCCAGACTGCTAAGTATTTATTTATNTCACACGGGCATCGGACCCTGTTAACCTGCAGGCCAGGCTGGGAACAGCCTGGCCGGCAGAGATTTTAACAGTTACTTGAGAATCTCAATCAATAATTAGGGTGCTACTGCCAAATTCTATGCATACATGTAATTTTATCTTCTGAACTCACAGGCACTCTCTTTTTCTGCAACAAAATTGCCTTGAGTCCTGGAAGTTCCCATCAGTGCAATGAAGGATGCATCCTCTACTGGCCATGGCCATTGCAGGTGTTGGAGGGTCTATTTGCCTCCCATGGCTGGGCCTGAACCTCTCATCGGAAAACAGCTGCTGAAAAATACCGTCCCTGAAAGAGAACAAGGGCAGCAGATGGAGTAGGTTTGGATTTTTTCCTACGGATGCTTCTGAAATGCAGCCTGGGTGTTATTACAGAAGATGTCTCAGAGCAAAGGACAGCCTAGCAGGGAAGGTATGTACAAGGGATTGCTGTGAGAAGAACACAGTAGGGGAAAAAGCATCTGTTCTGCACTGCTCAGCACAGAGCCTGTGAGCTGAGTGTGTGACTGCTTCCCTGCGGAATATGTGGTAGTTTCACCTTGCCTGGGACCCACAGTGTGGGGAGATCCCTGGCTGGACAAGAGGGCCTCTGGGACCAGGGGCAGAACAGTGACATCTCTAAAGTTATGCCCAAGAAGCAAGATTACATAGAATATCCTTCAGAGGTGCAAGTTCAGGCATAGTAGCATCTGGTCTTCTCAAATCAGCATCATCTAAGAGGCACTTTAGGAGATAAAAATCTCACATATTTGGCAGCTGGGACATGCAGAAACATTTGTAGTGTGTGAACAATTTCAGTACAGCTGTCACCTCACCCAGCTTTTACTGAGGTTGCCATGATGACACATTACTGACACTTTCAAAATAGACTTATCCAGTCATGTATGTGTGTATACATATATAAATAAATATATATATATACACACATATATATATGTATGTATATTTTTATTACATCAATTAAAAT
Source organism: Dicrurus megarhynchus (assembly GCA_013399195.1). Taxonomy (NCBI): domain Eukaryota; kingdom Metazoa; phylum Chordata; class Aves; order Passeriformes; family Dicruridae; genus Dicrurus; species Dicrurus megarhynchus. The sequence continues at coordinate 110,249 of VXAD01006275.1, read as the reverse complement.
ATAGTCAAATATGCAAACCAATACTTTTGAGGAAGGGCCATACTACGTCCAGTTCTGAGCTAACCTGTTTTTATTCTTGTGGGCAATGTTTTTGAAGATCAGATTCTATGCCCGGAATGTGGGAGCTACAATCATGCTTGAATACTACTTGAATTATAGTCTCAGAAAGGTATGTTTTACATGATATTGGAAGAGGGTAAAGTAAGGCTATGTAATAAAAGGATTGTCTAGTAAAACAGGTTATTAACTAGCTTTCTCTGCCTACAGAGTCTCTCCGTCCTTCCCCTTCTAATCCCATAAGGGAACTTTTGTCTAGGTTTTTGCATTGCTTTGAGATTATAGTTGGGACTTTTTAAAAATCTATATAATTGCTGTCCTTCAAAAATTTTGTCTTTGGAAACTGTTTCCTAGCAACAATGTATTTATCATTCTCAGGCAAGGAAATGGCATCTTGCCATTCAGATACACTAATTGTGATTTTCTTTTTTTTTTTAGGCAAGGAAATAGCATGCACTCAATGCAACATTAAATTAGAAGGAACAGAATTAAGAAGAAATAATGGCAAACATGACTGGAAAAAAACAACCTAATCATATCTATTTGCATATGATGATGGAGTTTCTTGCTAGTGAGGTTGTCGCTGCCATATAAAAACTGATATTTCCCAGACAAATATAACTGACTGGCATTCATTACTTTTAAAAAGCAAGGAGGTAGAATAGGGTAATTTAATGACTCTTTACTATAACTTTGAAGATATTTTGTAATGGAAGTATCTTTCTTTGTTCACATCAGCAGTGTGTCCTCTGCTTGTATCTGCTGCATGCGAAGAGAAGAGCTGTGCGTGTCACCAGCTGGTGACTGTAGGTCCTTAGTTCCTGTGATGTCATACAGTACTCCCAGAGTGCTGTCAGGTATACTGCCACCTTTTTCTCTGTGCTTCTAATCTTTAAGATATTTTCTCAGCATGAATTTCAGAGACACTAAATGAATTAGACTTTAAATATACTTAAGATTATTCTTCATGCTTTGTTACTGAATGGGTGAAAGAGTATTATTGTGATGGCTTATCTTAAGCAAGATCATTTTGTCCTTCTGATAAATGGGGATGCTCAGCAGGATGGCTGTCCTAAGCAGTTCTTCAAAACTCTGAGTTTGTATATGGTTGAGGACAAATAATGCCTGAAGGTAGAGTGGAAAGCAATTCCTCTAATGCAAAGTTATTACTACTAGAATCAGTAACATGATAAGAGTGTTCGTTCAGAAATGTGTAGATATGCAAGGTTTATTATGTTTTGGATTACACTTTTCTGTATATTGACACCAGATTTGATCTATATTACCTGAAATCGTTTGATCTTAAGTGCTCAGCTGTATCATACTGGACTTTGTATTTCCTCTTCCTTTTTTTCCTGAGCTTCCCTGTCTTTTTAGTGCTCAATGAGGCAAAAAATTTGTGTGTGTATGCATTGAAGGAAAAATACGTCGTGATATTATTGGGGGAAAATAAATTGATTTGACATGAGAGGACGAAATTCATTACTGGTGGAAGAAAAAATATTATTTCTCTATTTCCTTTTAATTACACAAGTCAGGGCTTACAATAGGTGTTCAGAATATTAGCTTGGTTGCACATAGACAGATAATTAAGTACTAAATGTTAAATAATTTTCATTTAACAGTGAAATTTTGAATTTAAAAATGCTCATAAGTATTTTCATCAACCTCCTTTGTCATGGTACTTTTGATTGGGGAAGCAGGAAGAAAATTAAAGCAGGTGTCAGCTGTAAATTTTGAACCTGGAGAGTGCTATCCATGAACTGCCCAATTTAAAAAAAAAAATCAATAGAGGAAAATTTTTTATGTTTAAACTAGACCAGCTTTCTAAAATATGGAAAGCACTTCACAATAACAGTGTAAAAAATCTCTCCTTTCCTCACCTTGATGTTGAAGAAATAAATAATAGCAATAGTTGTCTGTAAAAAAGAGTCTCTGGTGCTGCTTTTAGCATATTTTCATAACTTTATGGGGAAGCAGACATTCTCAAACAAAAATCCATTTCATTAATAAGCAGACACACTGATACTGTGAAAAGTAAAATGACTGACAGAGCTGGCTGGAGTTTTTTATTGCTTGAGTCTTATTCATGGTAGAGCTTTCTCTGAGTTATTTATTTTTCTTACTATTAGGAAAGAAGAAATAACAAGTAGCTTCAAGAGTAACATAACAGTATTCTGGTAGAAATGGGTTGTCCCATTTCAACTCTATGATAATTTCCACTCTCTGGAAGCCGCAGTATCCTATTGGCACGAAGCTGAACATTGTTTAGGATGTATCTGCTACCACTAGAACATTGTTTAGGATGTATCAGCTACCACTAGTACCAGCTATCACTTCAGGATCCTTCTGAAGTGTAATGAAAATCTCTCAGGATGAAATTCCCTTATGGAATGGAGCTAGTAATTACATGCCTCGAGGGCTAAAAATAGCTCTTTGACAGTATTAAATGTGCTTGCTAGGATACTTGGTATTTAATTCAATTTCTTGCAACACTTTAAACATAAATTAGCTGATTGGTCCCAGTAGACTGGAGGCTATGGTTTTAATCTGCAAAACTATCAGCTACCCTCTCAGAGACAAAGCAGGAGCTGAATAAGCCATGCCAGACTGAGCTGGAATATGTAGAATTTCACAGGATTGGACTGGCTGGCTTTTCATGAAACAGTTATTTTCTTTTGGGAAAATTTGTATTTCTCTCATCACCTTCTGATTAGCATAGCTCTTACCTCCAAATTAGAATATTAGCTGATTTTTCTAATTGTTATTTTATCTATCTTAATTTTCATCAGCATCCAGATTTCTTCTGCTATGTAGACAAAGCTGTGTGCATTTTTTTTCAGTTCACTGTTAGTTTTCCAACAAACTGAGCAATATACAGGAGACATAAGCACCAAAACTTTGGCATATATTTTTTGCATAATCATTGGGACTAAATTTTAAAAACTATAAAAGCATCTGAAATATTAAGATGCTAATAACCAAATCTACACTAAACTTCGTCAGCTTCATAGATCTTTAGAAGGATTTGCAGCCATCAGGTATCTCAGGCTTTTGAAAGACTGATATTAAAGCTGGCAAGAACTTCATCTTCATAGTGATGTTTTCCAGCTGAAAAGAACCCTTATTACCACATGTTTTGAATTTTGCATGCCCAAACATATAGAAGGATACATCAAGGAGATTAGCTTTGTCTGTATTTGGCCAAGAAGCTGTGGATTCTTTTTCCCTACCTATGTGCTCTAATGAATTTAGTCAAGCCTGTGTCGCTCCAACATGGTTTATTTCAACATAGTCTTTCTTGAAATGACATATAGAAACCACATCAACATCTGAATTAACATTGAATTTATTTGTTGGGGACCACTCTTGGACAATATCCATTTAAATCAAAAGACAAATGAAAATATTTCCTTTGAGCTGCTCATTCAGTTTACACAGTTTTAAATATTTTGGTCTCCACACAACTTGAAGTGCTTCTGCAGACACACTAACACAAACTGGCTGACTGGTAAAATATAAACTGGTTGAAGGAGACAATTGAGACATGTTTTAACCACTGGTAGATAATTTTTTATTGTAAACTACTGTTAAGAGTTGCTTTGCAATGATACAGGGACATTTTGTTCCATAGGCATGTGTCATACATATCTTGACTGTGTAGAAAAAGAGACACCTAATAATCTTTCTTTAATAACAGAGTGCTAAGCTGAATTCCAGGCCATTAGAAGCAAATTTTGTGCATATACACATATGGAAGGCAACCTCTTCTGCAGAACAAGCGAAGCCCTTAGAAATATCAATTACTGCCAATATTACCTCTTTGAGGATAGAAAGATCAATTAACATGTCTTAGGAAACTGTCTTTCTAAAGCTGAAATCAGTAGTCAGCAAAAGATAATGATGAGTAAAGGTGAGGAAGTGTTAATAACTGCTGCGAAAAGTAAAATAAGACCCAGTAAAAAAGTAGTGAGGGCAAACTGGAAGTCTGACTTGCTCAAGACTATTTGGCTACAGACACATTCAGTAGCACTTATTCCAGTGGACTTTGCCACTGCTGCAGGGCCCACATGTGTGCATGTACACACGTGTGGGGCTGGGCATGCATTTGTGGGTATTTATATGTGTAAGCTTACCATGCTAAATAACATCTGATACAGGCCTCTGGTTCTGGAAACAGGCCCTGGCATGAAAACTTTTATCAAAGCTGTGGTTTAAAGTTACAGCTGAAGTTTTAAGAAATCCTGACATCTCTTATGGTTCAATCGGACTTTTTGTGGAGAGGGTGGGGACCCCATCCTCCTCCCACAATGAGAGATTTCGGTCTACCCAGATCACGCTCATCTTTACTGGGACTCATCTGTTTGCAGCAACAGAGAGCACTATTGGTTTTGAATGGTTTTCATATCATGGTGTCATTATAAAAGTGGTATATGAGTGTCACAGAAAGAAAGGAATTCAGGCAAGAGATTTATTAAAAACAGTTAGTTACAGCATTAGAAATGGGACCTTCATATCCTGAGTAATTTCTCACCATACCATCTTCAGTATTTGTATATCAGAAAGCAACAAGTTTTCAAATCCCTTTTTAAATTAAACTTTGCTAAATATCCTAAATTAAGCACTTGTGCAGTGCTGCACAACTTATTTTCGTACAGTTCAGGATTGATCTTCATTTCAGCACTTTCATTCAGGCCTGAATGAATCCATGTTTGAAATCTGTAACTCATTCTCATGTGACTTTTTCTAACAATTTAATAGAATTAATAATTTACCTAAGTTAAATTATACAGTTAAAATTCCATAGTACTGTAGATTACTTTCATTTGTTACAAATTATTGCTCCTGTTACTGCAATCCTCCAGTAATACCAGCTGTTTATTGTCAATGAAAGATATTTCTACATTAAGAAAGCAATTAATTTAGTTTCTTTCTTAAGTTTGCAGTTAAAAAAATTACTAATTGGTATTAGAGACAATGAATCAACATCATTTCACATAACCCAGTGTCTTCTGTGAGACGAGAGTTAAGTAATTTCCATTTCACTACCCAAATCTACAATTCTTCCAGGGACCTGTTCTGCTGTTAACTCATATGATTAATTATCTTTAGTGTTGAGGGAATTGCACCTGCGTGCAACAGGCAAATAAATATCATCCTTAAAATTTTAGCACTATAATTTGAATATTATTTCATGATGCTGTTGAAAGGATTTGTATTTTCTATGCTATTGTTTCCCGTCTCTCCTTAATAAAAACCATTCTATTTAATAGATCTCAGAGAGAATATTTCTACTATCTCTTCAGCTTTCTGGTAGATGTTAGTCCTTTGTTTATCCATGCGCTGTGAGTACCCAAGATATACCTTCACTGATGTTGACTTTTAAATGCTTTTTGTAACACAGTAATTTTTTCTCCTCAGATCTTCCTTTTTTGGCTCTGCACAGGGTAGACTCATGCCAGTCCCAGAGAGAACTGTTCAATAGGTCTTTTTAGCAACTTTTAAAGATATCCTTTTCCAAGTAACCCTGTGCTCCAAACTGCTATGCTACTAGAAACTTGCTGAGACATGGATTGGTAACAGAGGCACGCTCCTTTTTATAGAGATGACCTTACGAAAGAACTAGCATTTTACTCCCCAGATTTAGAAATTTATTTTGCTTATGAATTAGGAGAACAAGGGTCACATAATCTGTGTGCTGTGTTCCTTTTTTTCTCTGAAAGCCATAATTTTCAAATTTCAAGCTAACAAGCAAATGCCTAATTAAAGTTTATAATATCACTTCAGGACATTTCACCATTCCCTTTATGAGAAGAGACTTGGAGATCTTAAAAATGCTCCTTAGTTCTTTTTAAAAATTATTTTATTTCGCTATAAAACGATGAGTAAATAAATAGAATATACATAATTCATTATAAATATGAGAATGAAAAGGCCTTGATTCCAGTTTTTTCATTATACCCCTTGATGTAAGACTGCAGGCTTGCAATACTTTTCAATACACTTTTAAGTCTACATTTACAATTAGTTGATTTCTAACATGAAAGCTTTTGGCATCTTCAGTCACATACAAGACACTAAGACAATATGCTATTAGACATCATACAAGAAATAAAGTAGACCACCCCTGGCTTTCAAGAATTTACAGTTTATGCATACTAACATGCCATTTTTTGCCTGAAAAAAAAAGAAGGTTAGTACTGATGCAACATGATATTAGTACCTATACAAAAAGACAAATGAAGCTTAAAATTTTTGAGAGCTTGAAAAAGGTCTGTTCAACACTGTGTGTATCGATGGGGAAGCCATGTATATAATGTAAACCACCTTTATGAATCAAGCCCCTAAGAGCAAATATGCTTCTCTGACACTGAAGAGCAGTGTTCACTTGCAAGCTATCAAAAAATAGTGAGATAAAAAAGGACGAGTGTTTTATCAGCAGCCTGATGACATCCTTTGACTAGAGCACTTGGTGTATTCTAGGTGTATGGGGAAAAAGGCAGGAAGATAGCTGAAGAAACACCCCCCTCACTCACCCAAACCCAAACCCAATGCCAAGAAGAGGATTAAACTAGCCAAAAATCTATGAGTAGACTAAATGGATTGGGCACTAACAGTAACAAGGCCTTATTATCATCTCTTTATATATCAGTTTTATAACAGTCTCACTGTGAAATGTATTTCTGTTCTATCTTGTAGGGCACAAACCAGACACAGATTATTAAGGTTTTATTTTTGGTTTTAAAGGTATTCAAGAATCTGCTTAGTTTGTTTCGGCCACATGATTTTTCATGCCTGAAGAATCAATTTACAGCATGAAAAAGTATATTTGTGACAGAGGATATTTCAATTGGTAACTACAGGCCTTGGAGCAAGACCAGAGGTATGTAATAAAGATAAAACCTTTAATAATTTCAAAGAGGAAGAAGAAAAGTAGCAGTGCACAAGATTCAGCTGCTTAAAATATTAAGTTTTTCCAGTAAAGTTGAAAAAAACATGACTCATTGTAAATCTACAAGTAGAAGATACCTTAGACATAAATTTTAGGGAAGAAAAGAAACACCTCACTTGTACTTTTCTCCAGGAATCAAAGCTAACAGTAAATGTTTATGCTCATTCAACTCTTCTTTTGGAGAAAAAAGAAGTTACAAATAATAAAAGAGAAAGCATGAATCTTTTTGTTTCACATAAATATAAAAACATCACTAGCAAAAATGTAATTATGAAATATTTTTTTTGACATGTTAGTGAGATGTTCCTGTTATGCCCACTTTATGTCCACAATTTCTGCAGTTACATAAAGTGCCTTGTGTTAATAAATTGCTTTCTTTTGCTTTTTAAAAAAAAATAATTTAAAGCAAAGGCAATTAATGTTTCTATTTAATAATGGTATGGATAAACTCGGTTCATAAGCATTTGGATTCAATCACCATCTAAATTACCTCTGACATGCTGTAGAAAGCTAAACCCCAATACTTGATGCCACTGAATACATTGCAGGTTATATACAGAGAGATGTCAAACAAAAACTGAGATAACCATATGAATGAAAACGTGGGACTGCCTTTACTAAAACCAGAAAATGTTTAAGGCGCTAGTTTTGAAAATAAAGCAAGAGAAATAAGAATGCAGCATGTTACATGCAGAAGAGGGCCCAGATGTAGGAAGGAGCAATATACTTGTTCCAGAAATGCTGTATTTACTAACACTAGTAAGAAAAGAAATTCCTATTAAAAGGTTATCTAAGGAAATTCAGAAAAATACTCAAAGAAATTTTAGATTTTAGATTAATTTTAGAGTTTCCTTCAAAAAGTAAGTTGAAAAGATGTTTTCCAAGAGAAAAAGTCTATCAAATAGTTTTTATAGAATAAAGTTCAATTAACATATTTTATGGGAATCTGTAAAAAAAGGTTAAATTTTTATAGGCTGCTAACTCTGTATTTTTGCACACTTCTTGTGAAGCAGCTGACTCACGGTAACTTGTTAGCATGCCTAAGCCCTTGTACCTAAACCTTACTGCATGATTCATTAGTTTTATTACTGTGTGAAAGTATTTTATTCATTTCAGTTTGTGCTCATACATGAATAATATAAGAACTTCTGGTGAACTATATGGGGGGGAAAAAATGTCGATTATATGCACTATGAGACAAGCAGAATATCTGACATAGGTGGGTGAGATGTTCCTATCGCACGGACATACATCATCATTATTGGTGGTCTAGAGTACATGAGATCTTTATTGCACTGCTAGTGTCTGTTTTATCATCATATTATTATTTTTAAATCTTCTTACCACAGCAGGTCTTTGATCCACAGCATTTGTCAAGGAAAGGGGAAAACCTCCATGTGATGTATCATTCCAAGAGCTCTCTTTAACTGAAAAGAGAACAGACAAAATGTTGAGTCAGTGAAGGATCAGAGGGGACCCTTCACCTGTGAAACTCTTTGTTAGGTGACAGGCTTCTTCATAATTAAAAAGCAAACTGTTTGCCATGAGAGATTATACCAATTTTTTACTTGATAATTGGGTTAAAAGACAAAGCCGGAACAGTAATACAAAAACAACTGTACAGGATTTTGAAGGCACAATTACTTTGGTCAGCAACTAAATGAAATGAAAGAAACAAGGGAGATTTTTAAGATGCTCGAAGCAGGATCTGGGCAGGGAGACAGGTACGCCCTTTTTTTTTAACCAAGAACAAAACTTGGACTATGTAATAGAGCTCTTTTTCACACCTTTGAAGAAAGGGACATCCTGAATTTAAGGTGATTAGTGATCATAATTATGTAGTTAGACCATAAACAGCTAAGATGTAGTGTGCACTGGATATACGTATTTGATATATTGAATGCTTCTGCTGCAAGAAAAATCTCAAATATTCCTACTTATTTCAGAATTTCTGAACCAAATTTAAATCAGTATTGGCTTTCATTTATTTTACAAAATAAATTTCCTCATTCCTTGTAACAGTGGCAGAGAAATTCTGCTCACAAAGTTCCAGGATTCAGCTTAGGACTCTGGAGCCTGGTATTTGCTGTAGGCTTGCTTCCAAGCCAAGTTCTCACTGGGTTTAGAGTGGTAAAGAGGAGAGGCATACTATCCATTAAGGTAACATAACAAATGATGGCAGAAGCTCTTTTTTAGGGATAAAACCAATCCCAGACCTTAGCAAAGTTTCAGGAAGAGTTCTTAGAAAAACAACCCAACAAATTAGTTTGTTTCACACAGTTCCTGCAGACCCATTTCAGGTATACTTTTAAGTTGAAAGTACTAAACTTTTTACAAAAACTATTAATACAATGTCTCTTGTAGATGCTGCCACTCTGATTATATACTTTTTTGGTAATTGCTAATAGATATTACAAAATTCTTCGGTTGTCTTTTCAAGGCTCTGTCATCTTAAATTGCTTTGTATGTTATCATGTTAAAACTGAATATATGTGCTTGGATTCATGTCTGTTTGCAGTTTGAGGCTGAGGTCAGCAAAGGTGGCTGACATCCCTATATTGCACACAATCTGTGTGGGATGTGAGAGCTACATCTGAGCACCCAGTGGGATGATTAAAACAGCTACCTGAAACATTGTCACTGAGAAACACTACAGAGCACAATGGTAGAGTACTGATGATCCTCTGTTTTCCTATTTGTTCAATAATTTTCAAAACAAAACTGTGGGTGTCAGGAGTTGATGTAGGAGTTATAACCTACTTCTTGCACAACCTCTCCTTCCAGTTAAGCCATTAACTTCTCAGAAACATAAACCTGAATCATCCTCATTCTTAGCACAGAGCAAATTCAGCAAAATATGGTCCCTTGTGTTGTCCCAGACTACACTGCAGGAACCTGGGAACACATTCCAGCTCTCTGAAGGACAGATCATGTCTTAAGCATCCCCATATCTAAGTCTTGGCTATCCATCCTCACATCTTCAAATGACACTTTGAGGTAAACCCTGGTCCAGGGGCAGAGCAGAAGTCTTAAGTTCACTGCAGGACTAAACTCACCTTGAGCCAAAACAAGGGAAAGAGGATAGTTTTCTGTTCTCACACCACGGACACAGACAGCTTTGGTCCTTTTCATGATGTCTGGGCCGTGCATGTGTTCCTCCTGAATACGTGTTCTTCTCTTCAAAGCCGAGTGTGGTTGGGAAGGATGCTTACTGATTTCACCACAGCTGGCAGAAGGGACACCAGGAACAATCTGTTCCACTTTTGTGCAAGAGCACCCAGCGTTTATGCTCTCACTGGAACTACAGCCTGAACAAGAGTAGGGTGTTGTATGCCTGTCAGTGTGCTTTTCTTTCCAGTAGGCCTGCATGCTGAAAAAAAAAAGATAATTGATTCTTGAGTGACACTTTGATGATAGTTTTGCAAAATTTTCCAAAAAATTCACCTAGATTTAGGTTATTTTCTCACAGATAATTGCTGTAGTTATAAGCCTTTATCAGTTGCCAAATGTGGCCAATGTAACCACCAACCTCATCAGAGCACAATTCACTGACATAAATCTGAACATCTGCAAATATTCTGCAGTCATGGTTCTAGATGCTGAGTTCATGTATGATGCCTTATCTTTAAGGATTATAGCCACACTCCTTGGAAAATTGCAGTCAAATTAAAAAAAAAAAAAAATTGAACATGCTGTGTTTTTCAAGCACCGGAACCGAAGACAGCTCTGGGCTAGCATCTTCCCCCCCCACAAGAACTTCCACTCTTGAAAGTCTCTCTCACCTTTTTTTTCCTTGTTTGATGTCGTAAATTAGACACCCAAGAGGCATAGAGGAACTAGGACAGACTTTTCAAATGCAACAAACAGAGCAAATGTAGCTGGGTGGCTCAATGGCAATTCTCAGCGCCCCAAAGATTAGACAGCAACACTTTTTCTGAACTGGCACGGAGAGGAGGGGAAGGGGGGAACCAGGGGAAAAAAAAAAATTAAATATCTATCTGTAATTCCTTTTACTTCAGCTAAAGACGTTGCCATGGGAACTCCCGGCAGAGGAGATGTAGCACTAGACCTGACAGTTTCTGGGAGCTGGTTCAGGCACAGCTGACTTGTTTCTTGTGATATTCAAAAGGGGGAGAAAAATATAAAAAATATTTTATTTACTTTTATTTCCAAAGTAAAACTCAAAGCTGTAAGTTTTCAGCTTTGCCTGCTATAGTGTCTATTATCTTCACTCATTATTACTAGGTCACTGTCTCTGGAAGAAAAATGGAGTGGAAAAATCATCCGACAGATGTCAGTTGAAAGCTTTTGTGCTGCTGCCTATTCTCTACACACTGAGAGTGATTTCTGGAGACAGTAAATATTGGTATTCTTGAGAACTGGCACATGGTCCTGCTACGGTATTTGTTAGATTGCCTGTCAGATGATTTGAAACTGTATGGTTTATATAGTGCAACCTGTCAGAAATGAACATGTACATATTTTCTGAGTAATGAGGGGACAAATCTTACCATTTTTCCTAGTGATATTCTGCAGTAGTATACCAGCTCTGAACACAACCCAAACAAAAAGGGAAGCAGCAGTACACTTATTTGTGGTTCAAAAATCATTCTTACCTTTCTACATGAATTAAAGTGTGAGCAGAAGGCTTGGAATTATTAATTCATGAGATCAGTGGGAGATGGAGCCTCTAACCGTTAATATCAAATATTGTATTAGCCCAACCAGGCTTCAAAGTAAATTAAATATATAATGTGAAAAGTGCTTTGGTGAAGACTAGTAAGAAAACATGACACTGAATGTGATAACTGAAATCAGCTGAAGTCTGGAGAATAGGCTACCTAAGCATATTTAAGGGCAGAAAAGTTCTGGTAATTTTATAGAAGACCTAATGATATCCTTACTACAAAGAAAGAGCGACTGTTCATTTACAAGTTTAACCTGATTCTTCTTATGCTCCTTCAGATTAATTTTAAAATATAGAAGACTTACTTCAGAGAAATACAAAAGATTTTTTCAGAGACTGTTTCACCCGGTGGCTTCTCAATGCTAACAGTTAATATAGCCTAATAAAAGGATATTTAATCTTTATATCTCTAGTCTGTTGCTATTATTAATCTGGTGGTAGATTTTGAAATTTTATCCTTTTGCAGAGGATGATCTCTAATATTTGAGTTCTAAAACTTCAAAAGCTCTTGAAAGGATCTGAGCAAATTATAAATACAACTTTTTTCCTATTAACTACTATAAGAAGTGGGAGGGAATCCTGGATATATACGAGGATATGTTGGAATAGCTGCTTATATTCCATAAAAAAAAAACTTTTAAGAAAAACTTGTGAGAAATTTCAGTATCTATATTTTCCATTTTTACTTCTGCAATGGTCTTAGATCAGACAGGAGGTACAAGTAATTCCCTATTGGAAAGAAATTACTCTGCCGTGTTTATCAGGTTCCTTTAGTTCAAGGTTTATCAGCAGTAATTGTTGTCCTAGGAATCACTGCTATGGAACTACTCAACCTACCCCCTGTCTTTAAGGAATGTATTATGCTGCTGCTTAATTAATTTGGTACCTTTTCCTAAACCCAAATTAAAACAGGAACTCAAGCATGAAAGAACAGTCATGTGAGGAGCAACAATGTAGATAGTTGACTGTGGATTCTCAAACTCATATTTCCATATCCCACAAATGAATGCAGAGAGCTTATTTCTTATATATATATATATATACACATATATAACTTCTTAGAAGTTTTAAAAGGAAATCTCTGCACCTCAACTGCAGTACAGACTTTGAACTTAATATTTCTCCACTATTCTTGAGAATTTTCGGTTTATATTTTTTTATTTATTGCTTTTGTAACATGAACTACTAGTCTTGAGCAGCAAAAGAAACAAAGAAACTGCATTTCACATCAACACATGTTTTTAAATGTCTTGTGACTGCCAAATCATAGAACTATAGAAGGGTTTGGGTTGGGAGGGGACATTGAAGATCATCTAGTTCCAACCCCCCTGCCAAGGGCAGGAACACTTTCAACTAGACCAGGTTGCTCAGACCCCCATCCAACCTGGCCTTGAATCCTTCCAGGGGTAAGGCACCCACAACTTCTCTGGGCAACCCGTTCCAGTGTCTCACCACCCTCACAGCAAAGAAATCTAATCTAAACCTACCCTCTTTCAGTTTGAAACCATTCTCCCTTGACCTGTCACTACATACTCTTGTAAATTTTCTCGCTCCATCTTTCCTGTAAGTTCCCTTCAGGTACTGAAAGGTCACAATTAGGTTACCCCTAAGCTTTCTCTTTTCCAGGCCGAACAATCCCAGTTCTCTCAGCCTTTCCTCATAAAAAAGCTGCTCCATCCCTCCAATCATCTCGGTGTCCTCCTCTGGACTTGCTCCAGCAGGTCCATGTCCTTCCTGTGCTGGGACCCCAGAGCTGGATGCAGGGTTCCAGGTGGGGTCTCAGCAGAGCAGAGCAGAGGGGCAGAATCCCCTCCCTGGCCCTGCTGCCCACACTGCTCTGGATGCAGCACAGGACATGTTTGGCTTTCTGGGCTGTGAGTGCCCATGGCTGGGTCATGTCCAGCCTCTCATCCACCAGCACCCCCAAGTCCTTCTCAGCAGGGCTGCTCTCCATCTGTTCATCCCCAGCCTGTGCTGGTACCAGGGATTGTCCTGATTGAGGTGCAGCACCTCATACTCGGTCTTGTTAAACTGCATGAAATTCCCAAAGGCACAGTTCTCAAGGTTGTCTAGGTCCCTCTGGATGGCATCCCATCCTTTAGGAGTGTCATCTGCACCACTCAGCTTGGTGTCATCAGCAAATTTTCTGAGGATGCACTTAATCCCTCTGTCTATGTCATTAACAAAGATATTAAATACCACTGGTCCCAATATGGACCCCTGAGGGACACATATCAAGGAGTCAAGAAAAACAGCTGGGATGACACTGAAATGTAAGATAGATGTTGGCTTAAAGCCTCAAAGGAAATCCTTTTACCTAGTTTCATCTATTAAAAAAAAAAAAAAACAAACACCAAACAAAAAACAAACAAAAAAAGGATAATAAATGAAAACCAGAAAAGACAAAAAGGAAAAAAGGAATGCCTACCACATTCAGAATTTATAGATTAAATTCTGATACTTAAACTGGTTTACCAATATCAGAGTTGTGTAATGGTCACAACTCCACAAACACAGAGGCCACCATGTAATGACCAGTGTTTGACAATGAAGCAAATCTTAAAATTTTTCACAGAGGTGGCAAATTATATTCAAAAAATATCAGTAGCATGTCATATCCTACTTGAGTGCAACTGTAAACTTATGACAGTATGTAATTACTATCATCAATTACCTATCCATATTATTTCCAATTAAATATGAATTTGATTATTTGAGAGCTTGATAGATCTGAACAAAAAGATAGATACCCAATCTTACACCTTTTATTTTCATTCCATAAGCAGGGAAATCGCACTTTATGAGCAATGATCTCATGCTCCCAAATGCAGTTTCATTATTCTCCCTTACACTATGTCAGAGCTTCCAGACAGTAGTATTTATTGGACCTACATGAAGGAATTGATGCAGACTACAATCAAAACAGAATAAATCAAATCCACCTGTAATAGTCTCAATGAGTACCATTTCAAATTCCTCTTAAATAAATAAATAAATCTAAATGGGAAACATATAGTGTTTCATTTTACATGTAGCAATGGTTGTTTATGAGTATTTCACAGAAGTAACAGGAAAAGAGTTGAATAACCTTCCATAGAAAGCTGCAATATTTAGAGAAACAGTCTTAACAGTACCTGTATGGTGGATTAAAAAAAAAAAAGAAAAGTGCTGTTTCTAAAGAAAGGAGAACACCTTTGAAATTTTAAAGGCACAGGTTTGACTCAAGTGTCTTTTGTCTCTGTACTAAGTTAGAGGAGCATTTACTTCACCCATATCTCCAGCATCAGAGAGAGCTTTTAACAGTGGAAGTTATTTATTGTGAGGAAGTTTCTTTAAAGTTTTTAGCTAAAGAACAGTGCTACACTGAGCAGGAACTGAAAAACTTTCTCTTCACTGGAGGAATCTAATGCTTTACTTTAATTTCTAATGTCTCCCTCCACAGTTATTCCTACATTACCTCACACACCATTGACAACAACCTTATGAATTACTGACTACACAATTATTGCCTCTTTGGTGCTGATATTTTTCATCTAATGAAGTTATGACTTTTACAATTTGCCACTAGCTGTAAGAAAAATTTTTAGTTCATGGCTAATACTAGAGATAAAGGTTTAACTTCATTCTTTATCACAACCAGAAAAAGGGAAGCAAGTTGTGGGAAATGGTTTGAATTTATATGGTTTTCAAAAGATTAAGACATTTCAAATTAAACATAGCCACAAAATATATAAACGAGAAAAAACAAAAGAAATGTAAAAACGTCAATTACATGTGTTTATTAATGTTATTGTAGCTTCCCTGTTGTAGTAGTTTTGGATGCACAACAGTCCCCAAAGCTTATTGTAGCTATAAAGTTTTTGCTGTTGTAGAAAATTAAAAGGTATGGAAAAATATAATATTTTACACCTAAATATAAATAAATATAAAATACATACAAATAAGTTTTGAAAATATATTTATTAAAATATAAAAACTCCAGAAATTAAATCAATATAATTTTTCCTCTTTGTCTGCCCTATGGTATAGCCTTCAGTTATAGGACCTCTATATTTTTTACAGTTCCATGTATAACAGTGAAAGTCTCTTTCACAAAATGCAAGCTTTTTTATTTGTAATGGTCTAATATTTATGTCATTAAAACTGATAGTTAATTTTATTCAACCTAGTTTTCCTTCATTAATCATAACACAGAAATTCACATTTGAAGCTTCTCCATTCAGGTTTCCTGAATCACGAATTCCATTATTTGCAAGCCAGACTTTTCTGGTCTGGTAAATAAGTCTGTCACAAATGAGATGGTACACAGCTCATAACAGATTATTCCATCAATTCTGTCAGACTCTGTAAGATGTTTCATTTAATGACCAAGTACCAGATCTTAATATAGAGAGGCTGTAATTGGTTCTAAATTTCTGAACCACATATTGATTCAGTTTAGTTTAAATACCTGTCTTAATGTGTGCTGCTGAATCGTTCTTACATAAATTGTGGCATTAAACCAGCTATTCATTGTAAAGTGCAATCAAAAATGCACATTTTAGGTAAGAAGCACAAGTGCATTTGCTAGGAGTGCTATGTCACAACTCTGTAAAAAAAAACCACTATTGAAATTAGTAGAAAGGACTTTAGAAGAATAAAAATGGAGAAAGAAAAAGCAAAAGGAAATGCACTGGCATCAGTATGGGGTTGATGATTCAGTCTGCATCTGTTTCTTGATGAGACTTAGATGGGCTTGCCCTTAGCCTTCAGAATTTGGGTGAAAAAGACAAAATTGGTTGCTCAGTTTGCAAAATTTTCCTATGATTGCTACTGCAATGCCTAAATCTAGAGGCTGTGTTTGTGTCAGGAACTTTTAGGCTTCCAGCAACAATAAGTAAACATGAACCTAGCTTTTTTATTTGGGAGCTTATCCAGTCATTTCTAATCATGCATAAATGCCAGGAGAATAGTCTTGCGTAGACAAGCACTTTAATAAGCTCATTTGATTTTGAGATCAGATAGGTAAGTGAATGTCAGAATGAAAAGCAGGACTTCTGAGGAAGGATTTATTTTTCTAAATTTTCTCAGGATCTACTAAGTACTTTGTGGATTGCCGCGCTGACCGATTCCTTGCCCGAGCCTGGCCAGCGGCAATGTGATCCTGTGCCCGCAGAGCTGACAGGAGGGCTCTGGAGCCTTGAGTTCCCGGATCCACAGGGGCTGAGTGGAAGCTCCGCAGGGAGCTGTGTGGCAAATGGCTTCTTGTAGCAAGCAAAGTCAGTAGATGTTACAGAGTGACGGCAGAGGCGAGAAGGAGAGAGCCAGACTGCTTGTGGCTATAAACCCAAGCTTTATTTCTTGTCCCTCAAGGGACAGAGGAAACGCGGCACGGGCGGGAGCCACCAAGACAGCCCGCGTCAAGGGTGGAACAAAGGTTTTTAAGGGCAGACGAACAAGGGAAGGGACAGAGGAGATAACCAACCAGGGAATGACAAGGGATGACAGCCGACCACTCAGGGAACAGGAGAGGAGGAACAAACTTGGAACATCAAATCCAAAACAGAACCTTTAAGATCTTTCTGGAAACTAATTGCATAGTACATGAACTTATTATAAAACATGAACCAGGGAAACCAATCATGAACCAAGGAAGGGAGAAAGGTGTGGAAACGGGGTGGAGATGAGGTGTGAGTGGCATCCGTGGGCGTGGATGTCAAACCTCTGCATCTCCCCCAGGCTCGTCCTCAGAAGTGGAGCCCTGGGCAGAGAAGTTCACCCACTGGGTGTCACTCACCTTAAATGAAAAGGGCTGGACCATCGCCCCAGTGGATGTTTCTGTCTTTTTCCATGTTGCAATCAGGTCTGATTCCAGAACGTTCTCAATCCCGCAGAATTCAGATTTATATTAAGGAAAAATGAGCATCCAGGATTATTTATGTTATAAACATGCTATATGCCCCCTTTCTCTTGTTTATCTTCACTCGTTTCACGCTTTTGTTTCAAGAATGTTCATGTAAAAGTCTCTCCATTTATAACTGCTGCTGGGTCTGGCTGGCAGCATTAATGCCCCTTTGGAGAAGCCCATATGCTGCTGTGTTTTGGCTTTGTGTCTAAAACAGTGCTGTAAACACACCAGGTAAGAGCTTTGGCTGTTACTGAACTGTGCTTGTGCAGCATCAAGGTCTTATCTTTCTCCCGCTCTGCACTCCATGTGAGTAGGCTGGGAGTGGGAAAGAGGCTAGAAGGGAAAAAAACAGGATCCAAACTGACCAAAGGGCCATCCCATCCCATCCCATCCCATCCCATCCCATCCCATCCCATCCCATCCCATCCCATTTCATATGATGTCATCCCTCACAATAAAAGCTCAAGGAAAGGACAGGAAGGGGGTACATCTGTGGTTATGGTTTCTTTCCAGGTAACCATTGTGGATACTGAGGTCTTCCTTTCCCAGATGTGGCTGGACAACTGCCTGTTAATGAGAAGCAGTGAAAAGTGCCTTTTTTTTCTTCTTTGCTCAAGTGTACCTATTTTGCTTCACTTTATCTTGATCCATGAGTTTTTTTGCCTTCTTTCTCTTTTCTCCTCATTCCAGAGCAAATGGGAATGAGTGTGCTCTCAGTCAGTTTTGGGCTACCCAGTGTTTAGGGACCTGGAGATACTGTAGATAGTCCAGCAAAGGTGGCCACTGAGATGGCAGAGTCTGGAGCACCTCTCCTATAAGAAAAAGATGAGAGAGCTGTGACTATTCAGCCCAGAGAAAACAAGGTTCAGTGAGGAATCTTATCAATGTATGTAAGTACTTGAATGAAAGATGCAAAGAGGGAGCCAGGCTCTTTTCAGTGGTATCCAAGCTCTGTGGACAAGCTGCAGTGGATACAAACTAAAACACAGGAGGTTCCCTCTAAACATCAGTAAACACTTTTTATTTGTGAGGGTGACTGAGCACTAGCCCAGTTTGCCCAGAAAGGTTCTAGGGTCTCCCTTCTTAGAGATATTCAGTAGCCATCCTCAGAAATTGGCTGTATGTGGCCCTGCTTGAGCAGAGTGTCTGTACCAGATTTCCTCCATAGGTCTTCTCTATCCTCAGCCAGTCTGTGATTATGTGAGTGGCTGTGTTGGTGTCTGGCTGATAGCTGGGCCAACCCACCACAGGCACTTTGAATTCTTAAATGCACACAGAACTTACAGGAATTAACGAGGGCTGAAAGAAGCTGTAAATCATCAGGAACTTCAGAGAAAGATCTAATGTTGCAGAATATAAGTCTTTATGAAATAAGGCTGGAGAAAGGACCCTTTCATTACCTCCTCAACTAAAGTTATTTGCATACTTGGATTTCTATTAATTGCCATGTATTTTTGTTACAATGAAACATCCCGTGTCAGTGTAGGACATGATTTTCTTTTTCTGTTCAGTTGTGTGCATCTTGCAAAATCGGTTCCCTGCTGGAAGCAGATCTTCAAGTCGCATACTCTGGTTCTGATTCACAGTTCAGTTTCACAAAGTTAGTCTAAAATATTTAGGCTTCTTACTGGCTATATGGATGAAATTTAATATCTTGTGGCAAATGGGGTCTAACTAGATCTCTGTTCCCTTACAGTCTTAAGCTCTAAGAAATAATGTTTCTGGCATCAAATCTCAAAGACAGATTGTAAAATTATCTCCAATTTAAAAAAAAAATTTATAAAAATTTTGAATCAATTACAATCAGCTGGTTTGTGTGTGTGTATGGCTAACAACAGGTATTGTCACAGATACGAGACATTACTGACATACTGTTATTGCTCTCATCCTTTGGAAAGGGGATAGGAATAGAGTGAGGAGGTGGAAGTGTCTCTGCTTTCTTGGAAGAAAATTATTGCACCTACAACAAAAATATCTATCTCTTCATTTTTTCTACTTAGTTCTTTTTGTTGAATTGCCCATTTTCCTGATTTTCCTGCCATCTTGCTTTTACATGCATAAAGTTACTTTGGGAAAACCTGTCTCTTCCACTGAGAAATCAGCAGTGGTGAATTAGCCACTATTTGGCAACCTTTCACAGATGGTGCCAGCAGAATTTCAGCCTAAGTCAGTAAGAACAAGGCAATTAAAAAACATTAAAAATGCATTGACAGCAAAGAAATAAAAGCAGCCACTCAGGTACAAGCCAGAATAGTTAAAAAGCTTTTGGACGAAACCAGGTTTTCTTTCTATTAAAGACCTTATTTTGCACAGAGAACTTTGTAAGTAAAGAAAGACATAGTAGTGTATTCTCTACTCAAGATATATTTTGGGAAAGAAGGTTGTAATATTTTTGTCTGAAAAAAACAGGCATCAAAATAAACATTCAAACCTACTGAATACATTACTAATTTTTATTTTTTTCATGATGATTTCAAGTCTCTTCTATCATTTAACAGTGTTCTGAAAGCTATTGTCTCTCACACAGAGACATAAGAATTTAATCCACATTTACAAAGCCATCCATTATACATGAAGAGCTGTGCTGTGACTGCTGTGGGGGAAGGGATTAGCAAGTGTGTAAGGCAGTTCTATAAATATTTGTCCTGAACTGGGACCTCATTACGGTGTTTACTACAGGAATGTGAAATACTAGGCTTTCTGCCCATTGGTTCCTTTAGGAATGCATTTACTGCTGGTCTTAAAAAGTCCTATTTTTTTCTACATTAATATTACTCTAGTGTGGATTTTTGGTAGTCCCCATACTTTTGAAATTATGGAATTCCATCAGCTAAAAATGTGTATAATAGATAAATATGTAGTAACCAGAAAAATTATTTAATATCTATAATAGATTAGGATTTGATAAATCATTTATAAATGAATTTTGCTTTCTTGACAGCTTAGGTGATTTCAGTGTTTCCAAGTGCAATAATTTTTTAAATGGTTGCTGGCAGGCAATTTATTAGGATGTTTGCTCAGTATTTAAATTTTCCATATTTAGCTGGGTCATCTCCTATGGTTGACTTGAAACATAGAGAGAATAGGTAACAGGATAAAATTCCTTATCTCTGATCTTCTGAGAGTTGTGTCAAATCCTGAGATACATGAATTTTCTAAACCGCACCTGTATGTTACCGTAGAACAACCTGGTCATTGCATTGCCAGTTAGAATTTTCTGTGTGAATAAATCAGAAAAAAATCACAAATCTTAGGTGTGGGGAGGAAACATTATAACTTAGAAAGGCTGTGTCCTGCAGTCATCTTTTGTTCTTTTTTTCTGTTGCCAGTATTTTTTGTTTACCCTTTCTAAAGATTCCTGATATATTGATTGAAGAGAATACTCATACCCTTATTCATTCTTAATTTTACCAATGTAAGCCAACTGGGCCTTTTTAGTTTTCTCTCTCCATGCCAGAGACCACCATTCTATGTCTTTTTAACAGCAGTTCCTTAAGAGTTCTGTCTTTCTTTAAGTGTCATGACCAGCTTTTTATACGGTTTTCTCAATAAGCTCCTTCTACCACTTTTTAGGTCGGTTACCATTACATGGTATGCCTCAGAAAAGCTACATATGCAGAATGAAGGGAAATATCCCCATCTACCTTTTTCACAGCCTGTGCATCAGCAATAGGTCATAGTCCCACTGACAAACCTGTTACAGTCATCTTTTAATGTTCCTTTGACATTTCCTGCTGGCTACCTATGACTTTATTGCAGAAATTCATAGCAGTCACTGAATATATGACCTCTTAATTGTGATACTCCATTTGTATAATTCTTGCCTACAAGACATCTAATTTTTCCTGTAGGATATTTTCACCTTTTGTACCAGCTGTACTGCTATTATTTAAGAACACTTTACAGACTTTTACGCATTTTTTTTCTTTTATCCCTTTGTCCAGATCCAGCAGTACTGACCAGGATTGCCATTCAAGCCCAGCTTTAACAAGCCTCCTGTATTTCATGGATATGTGGAATTAACCGTGGAAAAGCTATATCAAATAGTCAAGCCTAACACCACCAAATAATGTAAAAATTAATTAAACTTCTTCTGGTGTTTAATTTAGTTTAAAGAACTTCATTTAAATAGTAAAAACTAGCTGCAGATCTCAAGAAAAATCTCCTTTTTTTTCTAGAACTCTGTTCCATTACACATCTAAATTAAATCTGTTACTTCATGTGTAGACTTCGTAAGTTACAAAAATTACCAGAGGCATTTTTTCTGGCACTCGTAACTTAGGTAAAAAAATTTAAAAATAGCATGCAGAAATCAGTTATAGACAATTTGTCTAAATGATAATTCTGTGATTCTAAGTGTTACAGGAAGAGGAGGAGATTGTTTTTCCCTCAGCTAATTAACCAGCCAGTTTAGGGAATATTATTGTAGGTTGAGTGATAAGAATATGTAAATCCCATATCCTCATGGGAGCAACAGTGTTTCCACTTTATAGGGCAGATTTAATTTTGTTCATCCCAAATACACAGAAACAGTAAGATATATACCCTCAGTGATCATTGTATTCTGAAGACTGTATATGTGTATAACCTGCAGATTATTTCCAAATGTCAAAGATTGCAAGGTTCTTCTTTTCCAACACTTAATAATTATTTTGCTGTTAATTTAGGACTCCTCAGTGGCCAAGCCAATTCCCTTTCTGCAAGGAGAAAATCCTTCCAGGGTGGCAAAAAGAAGCTACTCAGGCCCAAATACTGCTTATGTTTTTTTAACAAGGTGCAAATATTGTTTATGATACAGTCTTACAGTTAGAACACCATCTGGTTTTGTATAAACTAATATTTTTTTGAGTTCTGAATTATTTGAAAGGTAAATCATTACACCAGTAAAGTGTTTGCCCAGAAACGTAACTTTGACATAAAAACACAAAAGCGCTGGTATGGCAAATTGAAAGAGACTGCATCCAGAAATACACAAATTCTCAAACATTTATCATTACATTTTCATTCAGAAAGAAAAATATATTAATTTAGCCCAATTCATCCGCCTTTTCCAGAAAAAGTATTGAATGTACAGACAGCCACATAGTTTCAGAAGGATAGAAACCTGAAAACAGAATTGATAAGAGCATTTTTTTTTTATGAAAACCATATAAAAAGTATTTGGACAAGACTATGGATGCTTCAGGAATTCTATAGTCCCTGGTTCAATTCTTAGTTTTATTAGGAGCTTTAAATTTTGTGAATCTACTATGTCCATCCCTATATCAAAGGAAGCTATGATATTCTCTCTGTGTAAAAAAACCAGGACATTGTAGAACCCTGTGAGATATTATATGTGCTCTGCTTGAACCACAGATTTATTTAATTTACATATATTCTTTTATTAATTGAAATAGGAACAAGATTTATTGAAACATATAAGAACTGATTTATACTCTTAAATAATAAAACTCATGAAGATCAAACAGCACATTGGAAGGCAATATAAGCATGCCCTTAAGAGAAAAATTAGAATATTATAGGGAAAATTAAATTTCTTTAAAGCACCTTTTATACTTGACGTCTCAAATTTTTGTGTGAATATCCCCTGTGTTTATCTAGGTAAGCTAGTTACCATATATCTTTGCCTCAAAGAAAATTAGGAGCCACTTTGCTGCTAGTTTTGCAGGGGGCGAGCATTTCATCCTAGTTGTCTGTACAGTCTGACTTCTGGTCTTATGTTTAAAACCAAATTCCAGTAAAGAGAAAATTAGTTTCTTTTCATGTTTGCTTAGTAAGATGTTAAGGTTTTTTGTTTCTGAAAATGTTTGTATGTCTCTCTTATCAACTTCTATAATCACATACATTGACCTTGTCAAGGTCTAACCGCAGCTGGCAACTAAGCCCCACTCAGATATTCACTCACTCTCCCCATGCCAGGATGGGGGAGGGGATCACAAAGGCAAAATGACAAAACTCATGGGTTTAGTTTAAGACAGTTTAATAGGGAAAGCAAAAGCCACGCACACAAACAAAACATTGCAAGTGCCTGCACCACTTCCCATGGGCAGGCGGGTGCTCAGCCATCTCTAGGAAAGCACAGCTTCATCATGTGTAACGTTGACTTGGGAAGACAAACGCCATCACTCCAAATATCCCCCATTCCCTCTTCATCTGTCAGTATTACATGCTGAGAATGACTCCATATGGTCTGGAATATCCCTTGGGTCAACTGAGGTCGCCTGCCCTGGCTGTGTCTCCTCCCAAATTCTTGTGCATGCCCAGCCTTCTTGCTGGTGGTGTGAGGAGTAGAAATGGCCTTGACGCCATGAAAGCGCTGCTCAGCAGTAATGAAAACATCCCTGTGTTTTTAGCACTGGTTTAGCATAAATCTAAAACACAGACCCATATTAGTGACTATGAAGAAAATGAATCCTATCCCATCCCAAAATAGCACAGTCTCCATCTCAGGGCATCAAAAAATGTGATAAAAGAAAGGTTAAGATGTAAACTATTTGAAGGAATATTTATTTTTGGTAGCTGCTTTTTAGGGGAAGTACTGGGCAATTCGAGTGGTTGATCATGGTTAATATTTATGTCTCCTCATTCCTTCTGAGTTTGTGCAGGAATACAGTGGGGTATGATTAGAAATTAATAAGTAGACATAATAAACATACACCTGATACAAAACAAACTTTCAGACCTTAAAATTGTATTGAGGAAGACCATCAGTTCTTCGAGTACTCTTTGCTTGGCATGAAATTGCCAGAGCACAAAACCATTCCAATTTAATTCCAAAGTGCACTCTGACTTCTTTTACCTTTGATTAGTCTCAGACAAAAGGAAATTCCACCATTATTGGACATTACATAATTAAGAGCTCATCCAATATAATTAAGAGTCCTCATGCTTAGATTAAATGAAATTTATTTCATGGTGAAAGCACTGAAATCTAGAAAGTGAAAGAGTCAACGGAAAAGAAAATTAAATTAAAGTATCCCCCCCCCC